>WBNP01005537.1:0-15119 GCA_013401095.1 Passerina amoena | reverse complement strand
TCCTGAGCGGGGCTGGTTTTGTGTGCAGGGGGAATGGCTGCAGGGGGCAGCGGCAAGGGCAGAGGGGCCAAGCGCAAGCAGCAGGACGGGGGCACCACGGGCACGGCCAAGAAAACACGGAGGTGAGAGCTGAGGGGCCATGGAGGGCAGGGATGGGCACGGGGATGGCACAGGATGGACACGGGGATGGCACAGGGATGGACACAGGGACAGGGATGGGTACCAGTCAGAGACAGTGGCACTTGTGATGCCCTAAGCTGCCTCCCAGCTGTCTTTACCCTGGGTGGGTGTCTGGGGGTCACTCCTGTGATGTCACTGATGATGTCATGAGTGACTGCTGGGTCACAGGCTGTCAATGATTTGCAGTGGATGACTGTGCTCGGAGTGTGCAGCCCCTGAGCACGGGGACAGCTCTTCAGGGGGGTGTCCTGGAGTGACAAGTGCCAGCCCCTGGGGATGCCAGCGTGGTGTTTGTGTGTTTCAGTGACCCGCTGTTCGCAGCTCAGCGCCTGCCCCCCCACGGGTACCCTCTGGAGCACCCCTTCAACAAGGACGGCTATCGCTACATCCTGGCCGAGCCTGACCCCCACGCCCCCGACCCTGAGAAGCTGGAGCTGGACTGTTGGGCAGGAAAACCCATTCCTGGGGACCTGTACAGAGCCTGCCTGTATGAACGAGTCCTCCTGGCGCTGCATGACCGAGGTACAGAGCTCCTTAGGGTGTGCAGTTGTGTTTCCTTCCAGAGGCATCTCAGTCACCTCTCGGTGCCAGTCAGAGCTTAGAGGTGCAGAGCTTAAATCCACCTCTGTGTTCACTTGCCTTTTGACATCACCACGTTAAAAATGACAAGTGTGTGCTCCCCTGCAGCTCCCCAGCTGAAGATCTCTGACGACAGGCTGACTGTGGTTGGGGAGAAGGGCTACTCCATGGTGAGGGCCTCGCACGGCGTGCGGAAGGGAGCCTGGTACTTTGAAATCTCCATGGATGAGATGCCTCCAGACACAGCTGCCAGATTAGGCTGGTCACAACCCTTGGGTAAATAATCTTAGAAAACATTTCTCAGCAGGTGCTCCTGCTACACTCCCTGTGTTCACCATGGAGGGTTTGTTTCCGCAGGGAACCTCCAGGCCCCTCTGGGATACGACAAGTTCAGTTACTCCTGGCGCAGCAAAAAGGGAACCAAGTTTCACCAGTCCATAGGGAAACATTATTCCTCTGGCTACGGACAGGGCGATGTCCTGGGCTTTTATATCAACCTTCCAGAGGATACTGAGACAGCCAAATCCCTGCCAGACACCTACAAAGACAAGGTGAGGTGCAAGTTCACTGTTGGATTAAGCATTGGCAGGTGGAAAACTGGAAAATGAGTTGCTGTGGCCTCACTCGTGCCCCTTTCTGTGCATCCTTCCCATCCTGCCTCTTGGTACCTCTGTGGTTCCTGGGGGAGAGGCCCAGAGTGTTGATGTCAAGAAAGCAAAATACTCCTGGATGGGATTGCCCACATCTCCTTTCACCTTCCCCTCCTGGCTCTGAAATCTCTGAGCTGTGGGAGTCACTCCTCACAGGTACTCTGACACCAGGCACGCCTGGCCCTGAGCAGGTGACAGGTAACAGATTTCAGGCTTGTTCCTGACCTTGCTTGCTGCTGTTTCAGGCTTTGATCAAATTCAAAAGCTACTTGTACTTTGAAGAGAAGGATTTTGTGGACAAAGCAGAGAAGAGCCTAAAGCAAGCCCCTGGAAGCCAGGTGAGTTGTTGCTGTCCCTTCAACTCGTGCCTGGCCTGAGTGAAAAGGAGCAGGCATTCATCTTGTCAGGATTGTGTCCTGACAGCCACCATCAGTGGGAAAACCCTTCATTTTTCAGATCATATTCTTCAAAAACGGTGTCAGCCAAGGAGTTGCCTTTAAGGACATCTTTGAGGGGGTTTATTTTCCTGCTATCTCTCTGTACAAAGGCTGCACGGTAAGTGAGGGGTCTTTGCAAGGGAATTCCTAAATCCATCAGTTTCACACACAAAGTGTGTTCATGCTCAAAGTGTGGGCACTCTGAGAGTGTGCCAAGTGGAAAGGAAAGGTGGGAATCATTTTAGTGACTCTGGAACAATCTTGCTGTTCATGTGTGTAACAAGATTATCAAATTGCTGAAGTAACATCAGCAATGTTTGTTCCTGTGGGCTTGTACAGGGTGTGGGGAGGCTCAGGAGTAGGAAGGAATGAGGATGGAGGACTAAAGAGATTTCCCTGGATTTTTAGATTTAATGAAAATATATGTTCCACAGGTTTCCATAAACTTTGGGCCATATTTTAAGTATCCACCGAGAGACATCACTTACCATCCTGTAAGTAAAACTGAAGCTTCTCCCCCCATTTGAAAACCTCATTATTTAAATCAAAGATGTTTTGGTGTCATTCATACTACACCTGTACCTGTCCTTCAGTCTCAATACCTGGACAAAAGGATTGTGGCCAAAAGGATTGTGTTAAAAAATGCATAAGGACAGATACTCAAATGAATCATTAAATTCTAATTAAATAATAGGTGCTGTTATCTTGTTCCTCTTGGCAGATTGTTGGCCTCATTTGTCAGGAAGGGGGCTGAATTGTTGTTCAAGGACACATTTGGAATTTCCCCCCTGCCAGAACTGTTTTGAGGAGGGAAGCAGCCCTGGGCTGTGTGGTCCCTCCTTGTCCTGGAGTGGAGCTAACTGTGCTTCCCCCTGCAGATGAGTGACATGGGCTGGGGGGCCGTGGTGGAGCACACGCTGGCCGATGTCCTGTACCACGTGGAGACAGAGGTGGATGGCAGGAGGAGCCCACCCTGGGAGCCATAAACCCCCAGCACTGTGGGTTTGCTGCAGAGGAACCTCCATCCCTCTCTCAGTGATCAGCCAAGGAGCCAACAGGCTGAAGTGGATGCAGCCCTGGCTGGCAGGTGTTGTGTGTGTGTGTTCACAGCTCCCCACCGCCCCGGGAGGCTCTTCTGGGGTCTTTGTGCTGCTGTGGGGCCTCTCTGGAGCCCCCAGTACCTTTAGAGTGTCACTCACTGGGGAAGGGGGTGTTGAAGAACCTTCTCCCGGGCTGTGACAGCTCAGGACCTGCCAGGTGTGGCTGCAGTGACCCCTGTGCTCAGGTGTGTTTGGCTGATGGTGGCCAACAGCTCCCAGCCAGGACGGCTCTGTTGGAACAACACGGCTGCATGCAAGACTGAAATTTGGGCTTCTGTCCAAACTGTATTTTTTTTCCCCACAGACTGGAAACCAGTTTAAAAATAAAGGCTTTAACTCTTCTTTTTATTCTTGTTTTTGTCTTGTAAATTGTTACAAATGACATTGAAACTCAAAGTAGCTACACTTGGAGATCTTTTGAGCTGAAGATCTCCTGTGCACAGGAGTTACATGGGGCCTAATGATCATCATTGCAGAGCTTTGGGTGAATAAATTATTTGACATTTCTTACGTGTTGGTACAGAAAAAAATAAATTAGAGCTTAACAAAATTGTTAAGTAAGTGCTGTGTTTGAGCTTTGGGAGAGTAAAGGTTGAGGTTCAGTCAGGCTTGTGTTTGCCTCACTGAGGATGACCTTCCCAGTCAGCTGTCTCCCAAATAACTAACTAGCCCAGACCTTTAATTGTAGACAGCACTAATTAAAGCTTTATTTATTCATTGAAGGTAATTAGGGAGGGTGCAGTTGGCTGACTGGGCCAGCACGTGCTCAGTTAAGCAACTGCAGGAATTAAATTTTTAGTCCTGCACTTACACAACGAGCTTCAATAAATAAACTGTTCTATTTATTGAGTGTAACTATGTATTAATTAGTGGAGTCTGCTATTAAAGGCCTTGGCTAATTGAAGTGACAAGATTCCATACTTGGTCCCTGAAGGAAGCCCTGCATGGGTGGTCAGCAGGTCATGGTCAGTGGGTTGTGGTCAGTGGGACGTGGTGGTTGGCAGGCTGTGGTCAGAAGGTCGTGGTGGTCAGCAGGCTGTGGTGGTCAGCAGGTCATGGTGGTCAGCAGGCTGTGGTGGTCAGCAGGTCGTGGTGGTCAGCAGGTCGTGGTGGTCAGCAGGCCGTGGTTAGCAGGTCGTGGTGGTCAGCAGGCCATGGTGGTCAGCAGGCCGTGGTGGTCAGCAGGATGTGGTGGTCAGCAGGATGTGGTGGTCAGGGGGTCATGGTGGTCAGCAGGATGTGGTGGTCAGCAGGCTGTGGTCAGCAGGACGTGGTGGTCAGCAGAACATGGTGGTTAGCAGGCCATGGTCAGCAGAACATGGTGGTCAGCAGAACATGGTGGTCAGCAGGTCATGGTGGTCAGCAGGTCATGGTGGTCAGCAGGTCATGGTGGTCAGCAGAACATGGTGGTCAGCAGGCCGTGGTGGTCAGCAGAACATGGTGGTCAGCAGGATGTGGTGGTTAGCAGGCCATGGTCAGCAGGTCATGGTGGTCAGCAGGCCACAGGCACCGACCGGGCCAGGCGCTGCCGCAGGTGTTTGGCAAAGTCCACCTGTGTCTGGGACAGGACCTGGTTGATGATGCTCTTGGGCAGCCATCCCTGGGGAGAGCAGACACAGCCTGTGAGCAGGACCGGCCTCCCCCAGAGCCCCTGGCTCCCCCAGAGCCCCTGGCTCCCCCAGGCTCCCCCCAGCCCCAGGTACCTTGAGGTCGATGCTGAGCAGCCAGGTGAGCCTGGTCTGGGAGGGGCTGCCGGGCAGCGGGCGCAGGACCATGCAGGTGGGACCATTCTCAGCTCTGATGGGGAGAGAGGCCCAGGTCAGACCCAAACATGGACTTTTCAGCCTCAAAAAGGCACTTTGGGCTTTCTGCAGCAGCTCCTGCTGCCCGTAGAAACCCAGCGACCCTGAGGCCGCAGTAAAAGCTTTGTGCCCTGTGGGAATCTCCTCCCTGCTCACACCTAACGGGGCTGAGCAGGTGTAGGTACCTTATGAAGCCCTCCTGCTCGGGCATGGCCCCGTAGGTGGTGGACATCCCTGCCAGGACACAGGTGGAGCCGCGTCTCCTGGAACACCGCACGCTCACAAAGTCCCGGGGCCCCACGATGTTCCCAGGGGTCGCGGCCGCCTTCTCGTGGGTGATCACCGTGTCCTTCCCAATCTTCTCCAGGATCTGCAGTTCAGAATTAAAGCTTTCATTTACTGCAAGCACAGCTAAAAGCTGCCTTTGGTTACCAGGTGCTCAGATACAGGGTCTGACAAAGATTTGATGGTGACAATAATTCCAAATAGTTGCTCGCCCCCAGGTGAAAACTGTTTTCAATTCCCGAGTGAAAAGCTATTCCCTTACTGCTTCTCTGATTCCTTGTGCCTATTTCTTCCCCAGATCAGCCCCAACTTCCAGCAGAAATGGCAGCTCCTTACAGGAAAATGCAAGGTGGTTCCTTGCATTAATTTCCTGCAGAATTATTCACACAGAAGCTGCTCCAGACTCGCCTTAACACAGATACTGCAAAACCTCCTGTACACCTGCAGCAGGAAATGCACAGAACACAGGCTGGCTGTGACAGGTCTGACACATCTCCTACCCTGACTTCTTTGACGTTGGGGTTCCAGTCTCCCATCTGCTCCATGTTGTCCACCAGCTCTCCATACACCGTGTCCAGGGGCTGGTCCACCACCACCTCCAGCCGGAACACCTTCCCCACGTCTGGCAGCACCTTGCTCAGCACCTTGTCCCCGTTACCCTGTGAGGGGAGGGCAGAGTTACCACCAGAGCTGCTCTCAGGGGGAGGGAGGGCTGCAAGGCAGCACCACAGGGCACAGCACCCACCGCCACCGTCTCTGTCTTCCAGTCGTCCTGGTCCTCCAGGATTCTGAGGGATTTCTGCAGGGCCTCCTCTCCTTGCTTGATGTAAGACATTTCCATCTCGCTGAAGGGTTTCTCCTCCAGCCTTGAGCCTGCAGACAGAGGCAGGGCTAAGCAAGAGCCATTTAAATACCCTTCTCTGTGTCCAGGGGATGGGGATTACAGCCAGTTCCCACTCTGCCTTTGACTCAGCAGAAGCACAGCCCACCCTCAAGCAGGTTTTCCCCCAGCCCGTGAGGGTCTCCCCCCGGCAGGAAAGGAACAGACCCCTCAGGTGTCACTTACTGAGCAAGGAGCTTCTCCTGCGCACCTGGTGGATCCAGGTGCTGGGTCCTGGGCTGTGGCTGGCCAGCCTGCTCAGCTCCTGGCTGATGGCCACGGCAGCTTGTCTCCTCAGACCTGGGGAGAGAGCGTGTCACCCACCTGCACCACCTGGCCCTTAGTGTGGGCTTTTCCCCCATTTAAACACACAACATGGAAAAGTTTGTCACCGTCTTGCTGTCCCTACAGCACAGGGAGCAGCTGGTTGTCACCACACTGCTCTGGGGGAGGCTGTCCTAAGCAATCCTGAGCTTGGCTCCAGCTCCCTGCAGCAGTAAAAACACTGAGGAGCATCGTGCAGGTGCCCAGGAAAGAGCATGGAAACGGAGCACAGAGGTACAAAACCCTCACAGCCAGAGGGAGTGTGAGCCAGAGCCGGTCACAGGGACATGAGCCAGCCCCTCAGTGACAGGGCTCAGGGTTTCAGGGACAGTAAATCACAGAACCCAACATGCTGCAGAGTGGGGAGAGCATCGCCGAGGCCCCAGCCACCACTCAGAGGAGTTTAGGAAGAAAGAGAGCCCTTTCTGGAGCCTGTGACTCAACAGGAGCTTCTCTAATAAACTTCCGTCAGAAAATCTGACTCTGACAGCAGGAAGAGAATCCCTGAGCCCCAGACAGCCGGACAGGGCCTGTCCTGGCCCTGTCCTACCCCAGACAGCCGGACAGGGACTGTCCTGTTTTTTTCCTGCCCCAGACAGCCGGACAGGAGCTGCCCCGGCCCGCAGCCGGACTCACCGGTCATGTTGCGCAGGTGGCGGTAGGAGATGGCAGCGCAGAGCTTGGACGTGGCTGGCAGCATTTCCTGAGGGGCTGGAGCGTCGGCTGGGCAGTGGCAGTGGCTGGGCAGTGGCTGTGGCTGGGCAGTGGCAGTGGCTGTGGCTGGGCAGTGGCTGTGGCGGTGCTCTCAGCGGTGTCCGCGCTGTCCCGGTGTCCGTCCGTCTGCGCCGATCGCTGCTCTGGCCCGGCCCCGCCGTGCCCGGCCTTAAGTACGCGGTGCTGAAGGATTCTGCCCCGTCAGGCGGGAGATAAGAGCCGTCACTGCGGGCCCTCACTGCGGGCTGGGCCCCCGGGCCAAGGCCGGGCCCGCTCCCCGAGCGCAGCACACGGGGCCGGGAGCGTGAGGGCCCCGCGGAGCTGCCCCGGCCCCGGGGCACAGCAGAGCCCCCCCTGAACAGCTCCGGGCACGGCAGAGCCCCCCCTGAACAGCTCCGGGCACGGCAGAGCCCCCCTTGAGCAGCTCCGGCCCTGCCCTGAGGCCATCCCCGCCGGGACAGAGCGCACAGCACACGGAGCTGCGGCCCGTGGCACAGAGCAGCATTCTGACAGGTAACACATCAGCACAGTGCGATCGTTAAGGATGGAAAACTCCTCCAAGGTCATCGAGGCCAAGCTTTGATGGGTGACAATTGATAATAAGGGATGACGATTGTAGGCGTGGTATTTTCTGAAAAATCCTTTCTTTAAGATTTTTCCTCCTGAGAAGCTGAGAGGCCTCAGGAACAAAGTGTAACCAATGGTTATCTGCTGCTGTGGGATGCAACAGGTGCATCTGGGATTGGGCTCATGTGGTTGTTTCTAATTAATGGCCAATCACAGCCCAGCTGTCTGGACTGTCTCGGTCAGTCACAAGCCTTTGTTATCATTCTTTTTCTATTCTTAGCCAGCCTTCTGATGAAATCCTTTCTTCTATTCTTTTCGTATAGTTTTAATATAATATATATCATAAAATAATGAATCAAGCCTTCTGAAACATGGAGTCAACATTCTCATCTCTTCCCTCATCCTAAGACCCCTGTGAACACTGCCACAAACAATGGACAACACAACATATTGTGGAATAACGAGCTAGGCTGAGCCTGTGTGCACAGGAACCCACAGAAAGCTGAATATGAAATCCACTGAGCTGCTGAGCCTGGGGCTGAAGTGAGGAGCAGCCCCCCTACTCCCCAGGCCCCGTTATCTGCCCCAGCAGTGGGACACGGCAGAGCAGCGATAATGCTCAAGGCTGAAATGACATTTCTGGGATGAATTACGGCCTGGAGAGCAGCACTCGCAGGAACCTGTGAATTACAGCTGCTTCCTTTGACGTCAGCCCCTGCACCCTCTGCAGGGAGCCTGACCTTGCTCCCCCATTTCAACAGCCTGGCCCAGGGGGAGGTCACCCCCTCACTGCGCCAGCAGCCTGGCCATGGGGAGCTCTTTGTCCCCTCCGTGCCTGTCCCCAGCTTTCCCGAGGTGATCTGAGTCCCACCTGCCTTCCAGGATGCTCCTGCTGCTCCCCAGGGCTGCCACCCTGCACTGTGTGCCAGGAAACACCTCAGGCTCAGGTGGGCAGCGTGGGGTTGCAGGCAGGTGCTGCAGGGAGCAGGAGGAAGCCAGCTGCTGCACTGTCCCTGTCCAAAACCTTTGCTGGGAGCTCCTCTTTGCAGCCACGCTGTCACAGGTGTGATTCCTGGCTCATGGCACAGCTCTCCCCAGCTCTGTGCTTCACCCATCCCTGCACAGGTGGGGAGAGAGGGTTTGGAAGCCCTGGGAGTGCCCAGCCCAGAGCTCTGGCCAAGCACACACAGTCAGCTCTGGGTGCTGGGGACACCAGAGACACCCCAATATCGTGCTGTGCCCCAGCTCTTGTAGTCCCCCTGCCCTGGGAGTGAGGGCACAGCAGCCCTGGAGCTGTGAGGGATCCAGGGCTGTTATCCCAGATCCAGGGAGTGATCCAGGGGTGTTATCCCAGATCCAGGGAGTGATCCAGGGCTGTTATCCCAGATCCAGGGCTCTTATCCCAGATCCAGGGAGCCCCTGGCTGTGAGTGATCTAGGGTTCTTATCCCAGATCCAGGGAGCCCCTGGCTGCAGCAATCCAGGGTTCTTATCCCAGATCCAGGGAGCCCCTGGCTGCAGCAATCCAGGGTTCTTATCCCAGATGGAGCCGCCGCTCCCAGCACGAGGCCTCGGCACAAGGACACGCAGTTGTTTGTGAGAAGAACCAAAACAAAGCACGCAGAGCCGCCCCTCTGGCTCCAGGCTGGAGGGCACCAGCCCAGCTGTGCCCTCAGGAGGGGCCACAGGCACAGCCACGCTGTGCCACAGCACGTGAGGGAATGCTGCAGGTGAGCAGTGCCCAGAGCAGGACACAGACCCCAAAAAAGCAGCAAGAACCCTCAGGGGGATCTGCTTAACTGGGACAGCACAGCCCCCTGAGGCACCCCCAGGCTCCTGCACAGTCACCACACACAGGGCTTGGAGTACAAACGTTCACAAATGTACAAAAACCAAAATGATGCCAACCAAAGGCACTGGAGCTTCACCAGGGCCTGAAAGCTCAGGGACCCAGAACGCCCAGGCTGCCCCAAGCCTCCCACCCTGCCCAGCTGAGCCTCCTTCTAGAACATTCCCCTCTCCCAGCCTGTTCCCAGGCTCTGTCAGGGTGACCCTGTCCCTCTGCAGCAGCACAGCCCGGGGGTGTCCCCCCATCCCAAGGCTGCCCTGGTGCTATTTGGAGAGCACAGACAAACCACAGCCCCCTGTCCCACAGAGGTCACACCCAACACCCTGATAAGATAATGGGCTCAAGAGCAGCAAGGATGGGTCCATGTCTTGACCCCCACCAGCTCCTTACACCCCCCAAAGCCCTGGGCTGCAGGGCTGGGACCCCCCAGCCTCCCCCCAGCCACCACAGGTATCTCTGCCCTGATCCCCCCTCACCCCAAAACACCCCCCAAACAAACAGCAGCAGCACAGACACCCCCAAAGAGCCATCCCACCAGCTCCATAAATGCTTTTTATTCAGTTTTGTTAGAACAAGAAATAGCATTTCCTTGTTTAAACCTTTGCTACCCCCAAACCCACAACACCCGCTCAAGGCCAATGGGGCAGAAATGTTTCTCCCCCAAAGGGAGTGAGGGAGAGGGGGCCAGCACTGGCCACAACAGCTGCCAGTGCTCAGCCCCAGCAAGCTGGGCTTGTCCTCTGTCCCCCCAGTGTGGATTCTTCACTCTAAGAACTCCCAGGTTGCCCAGGGATTGTCCCTGCTGAGGTTTGCCCTTCCCTGCCCACAGCCAGGAGGCTCCTGGGGCCTGGCAGCTGCCCAGAGCCAGCCCCGAGGCCAAGGATTCTCCTCCCCACGGGAGGAAGGGCCAGGACACCTCGGGGCAAAGCTGACACAGCTGCAGCAGCTCCCCCAGCACGGAGAGAGGAGGGGCTGGAGCTCCAGGCTCTGCCCCAGGTGCTGCAGCTCTTCAGCAGCTCATAATTAGTGGGTTCAGCTGGTAATTAGCAGGCTCAGCTGCAGGGGAATGGCACAGCCTGGCTGGGGGGTACGGGTGCCCTGTGTTGGGGTACAGGGGTACCCAGGTTCTGCTCCCCTCCCAGAGCAGGATCTTGCCAGCGTTCTCTCAGAGTGAGCCCAGCCCGTGGCTGGGGCAGGGGTGCCACCTGTCCCTGCACAGCACACGGAGGGGACAAGAGCTGGCCCGAGAGAGGGGAACTGCCAGGGCCAGAACACCGGAAAACCATCGACGTCAGGATCAAGGATTTATTTACATGTCAAGGAAACTCTCACCCAGAGTCATGTGAGGAGGAAAAAGCAAACAAAGCCGAGGAGCAGTGATTTGCCTCCCAAACACAAATGCACTCCCAGTGCGCTGGGCCCTCCTCATCTCCTTCTCCAGAAGGAGACTAAAGGCATGATTTGTGTACAGTTACCAGCACCACGGAAAAGACAATCTGAAAATGAAACCTGCCTTTCCAGGCAGTGTGTGCCTGCCCAGGGGGGTCCTGGAGCAGCCCTGGCTCCCTGCAGGAGAGGGGCAGCCCCTCAGTACTCATCCAATGTGTCGGCACGTGGCACCGAGAGCCCTCGCTCCTTCAGAGCCTGCACCTTCAGCTTCTCTGACTCCTGCTTGGCCTGCTGCTCCACCCGCTGCTCCTCCAGGATCTCCTCGATGGACACCTGCTGCAGAGGTGTGTCACTCTCCTTCTCCAGGTCCTGCAGGAGAAAGGACCCTTCAGCACATACAATCACCTGGGCCCGTGCAGCTAGTCCCAGCAAAGTGGGGCTGACAGAAAACACAGGGGCTGGAAGTGCTCTGAGGGGTGGGGACATGGGCAGCACAGCCCTGGGAAGGGGATCCCTGAGCAAACAGTGCTCAGCTCCTCCTGAGCCTGTCCCAGACGGTGTCTGCTGGGGCAGAGCCAGCAGGGAGGCACCAGGCAGGCAGCAGAGCCACACGAGCTGCAGCTTCCCCACAGCTCTTTGTCCTGGTGTCATCCCAGAGGGGCTGTGGCAGCAGGAGGCAGCCCTGCCCTGCAGGCTGGCCCTGGAGGCGGCTCCAATTCCAGCCCAGCACAACAGCAACCACATTTCACAACAGGCAGACAGACGGACAGACGGACCACACCCCCCCCAGCAGTGGGATTTGAGCACTTACAATCTCCCCCAGCAGCACCACATTCTCGCCCCTCACCACGAAGATGCCCCGAGGGATGTCCCCATACTTCTTGCCCACGTGGATGCGCTCCACAGTCTGGTGCAACACCAAGTTCGCTGCAGCAACGAGACACACACAAAACCAGCGACGTTCCGCCGTGAACGGCGGCTGAGCAGCGTCCCCCGTCCCACCGGAGCAGGGCTGGCTGTCCCCGCAGCTGGGGCCCTGAAGCCACCGAGACCCAGCGAGCTCCGAGCTGAGCCCACCCGAGACCCCGCAGCACAGAAAGGTGATGGCGATGCTGGTGCTGCAAACCCCGGGCAAGGATGGAGCGCCTGGCCGGGGGATGAACATCACCCGGGAGGAGGGTGAACATCACCCCGGCCCCGGGAGGAGGATGAAGAGCATCGCCCGGTGCTTCTGCCCACCAAGCAGAGCCACAGCGCTGGATGCACCCGTGGCACGGGGAGAAACCCCCGCCAAGCGCCCAGTCCGGAGGTTCAACCCCCAGCACGACCACACCGGGACAACAGCACGGCTCCCTCCTCATCCTCCTCCTCGCCATCCCCGGTGCTCCCCGGGCCGGCCCGGCCGTACCAAACTGGTCGATGCTCCGCAGGTACCCGATGAGCGTCCGGCCGTCCCTCAGCAGCACCAGGTGCTTCTCTGCGGGAAAGGAGAGCGGAGCGTCGGGCACGGCCCCCGCGGCTCCGGGACCCGCCGGGCTGCACGGGGGGCGGCTCGCTGCGGGAAGAGCGGAACCGCGGGGCAGGACCCGGGGGGGGGGGGGATGGCGGGCGGCCCCGGGACACTCACTGTCGATGTCCTGGATCAGGCTGGCCGTGCCGGGCATGTAGTTCATGGTGCCGCCGCGCCCGCAGCGGAAGCGCCGCCATGCGCCGGTGCCGCCTCCGCCGCCCCGGAACCGCCCGCGCCGGGCGGGGCCCACCCGCCGCTGCCCTTTTAAGCCGCGCCAGCCGTGCGCGCGGGGCCGGCGCCGATTGGTCGGAGCCAGAGGGGAGCGGCCGCCGATTGGGCACGGGGGGCGTTGGGGGCGTGGCCTTGGCGGCGGCCATGGAGCCCCGCACGGCCGGGCCGGGCCCGCCCGCGGCGGCCGCGCAGGTAACGGGGGCGAGGGGCGGGCACGGCCACGGCCACGGCCCCCGGGATCTGACACAGCCCCCGGGGCGGGCACGGCCCCCGGGATCGGATAGGGTCCCCCGGGAGGGCACGGCCGCCCGGACGGAAACGGCCCCCGGGATCGGACAGGGCCTCTGGGGAGGGCACGGTCCCGGCACAGAAACGGCCCCGGGATCGGACCCGCAGCGCTCAGCCCAGCCGTGCCCCGATAACGGGCGGTCCCCGGGCGGCCCTGCCCGGAGCCTCCCACGCCCCGCCGCTTCTCGTGGCTCTGCTCGCGGAGCCCTCCGGGCGTGTAACGGGGCGGAACGGAGCGCGGGGAGGGAGCGGGGCGCTGCACGGGGACGGTTCTGGGGCGCTGTGCTGGTGCCGAGATCCCGGGAACCCCGGAGCCCTTTGCGGAGCGGGAGGGCCACGGTAACGGGGCTGGGCACTGCCGGGTCCGGTACCCGCGGGGTTGCTGGCAGCTGCTGTGAGAATTCCGTGTGATGAGAAGGGCTTTGCCGTGGTTTGGTTTGGTTTGGTTTCTCCTCTGGGCTCTCAGGATGGTCCGGCCCTTCCATGAATCCCGGCACACAGGTTGTACAGCCTGCACTGTGGGAAGCAGCTCGGCAGCTTCGGGCTGCTTTGCCCCAAGGTACAGGGAGTCATTCCTCAAGCTCCTGAAATCCTGTCCTTCAGCATCCCCTCTGCTGTCAGGTGGAAACTCACATTGCCTACACATCAGTTATCCAGGTAAATTCTCAGATGTGACCTGGGTGTGCAGACAGAGACCCACATGAGCTGCAGCTCCAGGAGCTGAACAGTGGCTGGCAGACCTTGTCTGTTTGAGAATGAGCTTTTCATGAACACTGGCTGGCAGAGCTTGTCTGTTTGAGCCTGAACTTTCCTGGAGAGTTTTCCATCCTCCCGTCGGTGATGCAGAGCTGGCATTGAATCCTCCAGGAGCTGCTCACTGTGAGGGGCTGCACATCTCCCCCTGAGCCCAGCTTGGCTGAGCAAGGCCTGGTACAGCCAGCTTAGACCAGCAAAGCCTAAAACTGGGGCAGATCAGCTGCAGGGCAAAGGAACTCCCTGCAGAAGGGCCAGCCTCGTTCCTGGAGCACCTGTTCCATCACCTTCCCTGTGCTCTTCCCTTGTCCCCAGGCAATGGATTCTCCCTATGCCAACGGAGCCTACAGCCCCCCGTACCCGCACTACGCCAGCCTGCCCCAGCCTCGGGGCTTCTACTGCTCGGGGCCCCCGCGCAGCCCCTACCCCCCGGAGCCCACGGGCCTCTACCGGCCCCCGTCGCCCGCCCCCGCCTGGAGCTACGTCCCCCCGGAGTGTCCCCCCGAGGGCTCGGCCCTCCGCAGGCAGCAGGTGCCCGGCTACTCCCCGCCACAGGTAAGGGCAGGGCCGGGGCACAGCCTGCGGGTGCTGGGGCTGGGACAGGGGGAGCGGCTCTGGTGGGGCTGGGGTGGCTCTGAGTGCCTGGTGCTGTCTGGTTTTGCTTTTAGCAAAAGTGGTGGGCACCCTGTTGTCTGGAGAACCTGAGCTTTTGGGTCAGGAGAGTGGGAATGGGGCGGCCAGCCTGAGCTGCTGCTGGGCCATCCAGCTGGCAGGGCTGGGTGAGGGTGCAGGGCTGGGAATGACCCCCCTGTAACGCCTCTCCCAGCTCCCAGGGCTGGGTGAGGGGACAATGACCCCCCTGTAACACCTGTCCCAAGGTTGTGTGAGGGTGCAGGGCTGTGTGAGGGTGCTGTGACCCCCCTATAATGTGGGTCCCAGGGCTGTGTGAGGGTGCAGGGCTGTGTGAGGGTGCTGTGACCCCCCTATAATGTGGGTCCCAGGGCTGTGTGAGGGTGCAGGGCTGTGTGAGGGTGCTGTGACCCCCCTGTAATGCCTGTCCCAGCTCCCAGGGCTGTGTGAGGGTGCTGTGACCCCCCTGTAATGCCTGTCCCAGTTCCCAGGGCTGTGTGAGGGTGCTGTGACCCCCCTGTAATGCCTGTCCCAGCTCCCAGAGCTGGGTGAGGGTGCAGTGACCCCCCTATAATGCGGGTCCCAGGGCTGTGTGAGGGTTCAGTGCCCCCCTGTAACTCCCATTCCCGTCCCTGCAGACCCCGGCAATGCCGATGCCGCAGTACCAGTACGGAGACAGCAGCACAGGGGTGACAGGGCAGGGCCCAGTGCCACAGCCCAGAGCCCTGGAGGACACCTGGGGCCCCCACTCTGGCTTTGGGGTGCAGCCTCGCTACGCCTGGCCCGCCTCGGGGCACGGCAGCCTCTACGTGTCGGATTCCCAGCCAGCCTGGAGCGGCAGCGGGGCCCCTGCCCAGCCTCCCTCCTGGGACTCACAGGGACAGGTGAGCTCCTGTTTGCACACAGAGCACTCAAACCCGTGGCTGGGATTCTTGAGAAGGATCAGATGTCC
>WBNP01005536.1:25208-53433 GCA_013401095.1 Passerina amoena | reverse complement strand
CCGTGAGGCGGCGGCCACTGTCAGCGCGGGGCCCGCGGCGGCAGCGCCCTCCCCGCACCGCCTCGGCCCCGGCCGCTCCCCGCTCCCTCCTTATTAGGCAGCGGCGCGGGGTCGCCGCCGCATCCGCATCCGGCCGGGGCCGCCGGGCAGGGCAAGCCCGGGGCGGGGCGGCGGCGCCGGGCGCTCCCGCCGCGCACCTGATGCCGCGGCGGGGACAGCGCTGGGGGGCTTTTGTTCGGCACGTTTTCCCTTTTTTTTTTTTTTCCCCCCTTTTCCGCCCGGCGATGCAGCAGCCGCTCGGTGCCACCGGCGTGTGCCGCCCCCGGAGCGCCCGTCCCCGCCGTGCTCCATGGCAGAGGACAAAAGATGAGCGCCCTGATGGGGATTTAGTTTGGGGTTATTTTTCGGAGGCTCCTGTAGAGCAGGTCCTTGGCACGCCGTTCTCAGGGGCTCTTTGGAGGCTGTGCAGATGTGTGGACTCCTCCTGGGCTGTGTGACATGTCATTGAATCGCCGGGGGATCCCAGAATGGTTTGGGTTGGAAAGGACCTTAAGGACCATCTCATCCCATCCCTTTGCTGTGGACAGATGTCTCTGGGCTTTGTTTTCCTATGCAGGAAGCCACGTTGTTTAACAGAGATATGCCAAAGGCTGGAATTTAAATGCTGGTCCATACCTGTGCTTTATGAAATTCCCACTGATTCCATTAACAGCACGATCTTGGACACATGGGCAGGTGTCTGACACCACCATACAGAGAGAGGTTCAGCTGTAGGACATTGTGATGCCTTAACTGACTGATTGCACTGGAGACAGGTCTGAAAAAAGCAGAAAATAAAAAAAGGCAGCGAAAGGTGCCAGGAAACAAAAGTGAACCCGATGGAAGCAGTTTTATTGTTGGAGATAAGTGAGATGCGTTAGGGTTGGGGTTTTTTTTAGCAGCTGGAGTTGGTCTGAGCACGTCTGTTCGTGCAGATGTGCGTGGGGATTACTGGAGCGAGACCAAGGACGGTGGCAAAATCAGAGAGGGATGTTCTGAACACACCAGGCTGCGGCTGATTTTTCAGTCCGCTGCTGAATTTCCCGATTTTGTTTTAATTTTAGGCCAGGCTGTTCCCAAATTACCTGGTGCCATCCTCTCCTTCCGTGTGCCTCCGTGGCACGCACGAGGGAAGCTCTGGAGTGTGGGAAAATGGTGTGAACTGGCACAGCATGTCCTGGGAGCAGCGTGTTTGGATGTGGGGAAAGCAGCGGGTGTCGTGTGCGGGAGGCAGGAGAGGGTTTATTCCATTTTCATTTGAATAACCAGCATTGAATCATCTTTTTCTGCTCAAGGAGGGGGGGAAAAATCCAGATGGCTGTGTGCTTGCAGGAAGGTTTTATTGCAGCTAATAGTGGTGTTTGCTAAGGACTGTGTACACAAAGGTAGAAGATCAAATACTTTTGTGGCAATGCGTGTTTATTTTGGGTACATGTGTTTTTCTGTGTTTTCAGTAGCCCCAGTAAGACCTGACACACACGGGGACATGTCAGGCAGCATTGGCTTGGTGTTTGTTTCAGTGCAGCACTTCATAACAGTAATTTTTCAATGGTCACTTGTAGCCTTTTATCCAGATTGCTTTAATCAGCATTTGTGTTCTCTGTTGGCATTGCTCTGTCTTCTCCTGAGCTGTCTTTTCAAACATCATTGGGTTTTTTCAAGTGAAATCTTCATGCTTATTGCATCTGTCACTTCTGGGATTCACTCCAAGCGAAAGGCAGGGATTCAGTTTAATGGCAATGAGGAGGAATGTGCAGAAGGGGGAAATATCAGCTTTTCTCTGGGTGAAGCAGCACAGGGTGCTGAGCTCTGCCCTCGGTGACATCGTGGTGGCCACGTCCAACATTTGACTTACATGGCTCATTAAGCCAAAACCTTGTGTTGTGATGGGGAGGGAATTTATGCTCCTGGGTTTCATTTGGTAATCAATTCCCAGGAATATCCCTGGGATATGCCAGCTTCCTATTCTGAAGACACAAGCAAAACACTTCCTGGCCTGAGTTTGCAGCTCGGTGAGGTCATCAGTGCACCACTCCCAGGGCCAGGAATGTCCTCTTGGGCAAGCTCACAGGCACATTTTCACTTGACTTTTAAAGTCTGGGTTTGTTTGTTTTGATTTTGTTTTACTGAGGTTTTTGTGATAATCTCAGCCCTTCTCCGAGGATGTGTTGGAACAGAAACTCACTGAGGATTTGAAGTGCCCCAGTTTAAGCCTTTGCAGGGCACAGGAACAAGAATTAAATGTCTGTGCTCTCCTCTAGCTCGCTCCCTGTAGTCTCCCCCACTTAGTATTTTTGGGCTGGCATATTCTGGTGGGTAACTCTGAAACTGGTGGGATTAGAAAATGCTTAGAGCTTCATTTTAGGCAGCTCCTGGAGCCTTGTGTGAAGAGTCAGGCTGCTGGTGGCTTGTGGCTGACAAGATGGGAACTGCTGAGTTTTTGTCACATTCTGCACAGTTGCTGGTGGTCATGAACACCAAGTTAAAATGAAGCAGAAAAAGGTTTTGGGCTCAGCTGAGTGACTCAGGAAAGCAGCAGTGAAAGTTCATTTTTCTGGATGTGTTGGCTCCACCAGTATGGTTGGGAATTGTTTACTGGGCCCTTTCTTTTTATCTGTTAATGGGATTGCTTTGTTCTGCTTTTCCTCCTGTGAGTAACTGTGCAAAAAAAAAAAAAAAAAGGATTATTTGTTTCTTTTTGAGGTTATAATTGTTCAGTACATGACTTTTTGTGGCTTTTCTCATCTCAAACCACACATAGGCATGTGAAATACCAGCGTGACACAGAACTGCTCAGCTGCTCCCAGGTTCCACTGGCAGCTTTGCAGGGCTTGTCCTTGGAGGAACAAATTGTCTGGAGAGGATCCTAATGGAATATCCCAGCCATTAGTTGTATCACCAGCCATTAGCTGTGTTCATGGGCTTGTGTAGGGAATATCAATCCAATCAGGATTAATGGCTGGAGATAATGATGTAGCTGGAAAGTAGAAGGTGGCTGTTGGTGTGGCAAGTGGATAATTTGACTTTATGCCCCTCCCATGAAATTCCTGATGCCAATAAGACAGGAGGGATCCCTTGGAGCAAACACCTTCCTAAGGAGTCACAAAGTGCTCCTCAAATGGAAGAGGATTTTGTGATGGAACATCCTGAAAACTTTAAAATCCTGCTCTGTAGGTCAGGAAATTGACAGGGAAATATTGAAAATGGCATCTGTTGCTGCCTCCAAAGGGGAAAACCTGTGGGTTTTGAAGGTTTCTGATGTGCCCATGGAAGATAGAAGAGATCTCTTTGGTCTGGAAGTGACAAAATGTGGCCTTTTGGACCATTTATCCTCTGTGCTGATGAGTTAGAGGGAGAATCAAGGCAGAATCACTGCACAAGGGAAAGGACAATTTCTTCAGCACGACCCCTTTGCTTCTTCAACACCCCTGGCTTTGTTGGTGACAACAATAAGTGATCTCTAATCTGCTTTTTGCTGAGCCTGTGGTGACGTTTGAGGTCTGGCTCTTGGTGGGAGAAGTTGCAGTGACTCTGACGTTGAGCTGGGCCTCTCAGAGCCCAGCATAATTAGGTTTGTCTTGTTTTCCTTTTTTAATAATTGAATTTGAAAGAGCAATGGAAATAAACCAGTGGTGGGATCTGACTTAAAGTGATTAAAGCTCAGCCTGATGCTGAGATGAGCTCACAGCTCTCCTTGGAGTGTTGCTGAGCTGTGCTTGAGGCCAAATGTTCCCCTTAGGAAGAACCAGGGTTTCCCTGTGGTTTTCCAGATTTTGGCTGCCATCTATGTAGGAACAAGCACATAGGTAATAATTCTTCTGAGCTGAACATTAAGGCACATTTCTGCAATTTTAGCAGATGTGTCTGAGCAGGATTTCATAAAACTCCATGGGAATGGTGTGCCTGAAACAACTCCTTGTTTGCATCCCTGTATGAACCTGGGCAGTGCATTGCACCTGCAGTTCCTGGTTTAAGTAATCCCTGGAAAATGGAGTTCAGATCACTCTGTTCTGAGTATTTGGAAATATGGGAACTTCCCCTCCCTCCCCCCTGGTTCTGCATATAGTTGCCATGGAGACCGTGTTCCGGAGTCCTTGAAAATCCATTGTTTCTCCCAAATAAACATTAAATCTGCAGTATTAAAGCAGCACATTTTCCATCATCCCATTCCTAAGCATTCCTTCATCAGGAACTGTTGGGACAGGACAAGGAGCAATGGACTCAAACTGAAAAAGGGGAAATTTGACTTTGATTTAAGGAAGAAATTCTTCCCTGTGAGGGTGGCAGGGCCCTGGCACGGGGTGCCCAGGGCAGCCCCATCCCTGGAAGGGTCCAGGGCCAGGTTGGATGGGATTTGGAGCAACCTGGGAGACTGGAAGGTGTCCCTGCGTGGCAGCAGCTGGAATGGGTTGGGCTTTAAGGTCCCTGCTAACCCAAACCAGTCTGTAAACCTGATGGGGACTTGACATTTTACAGTGTGCCAGACCTGGATGCTGGACAAACTGATAATGGGTGTAATTAGCAGCTCCAGGGATTAGCAGGCAGTAACAAATTCAATCCTTGGGAAGCAGGGTGTCCCCTGGGAACTGGGCAGACTGGCCATGCTGGGCAGATGATGGCTTGATAGGGAAGATTGTCATCAGCAAAGCCTCAATGCTCAGGCACCTGCTCAGGGCTGGAATTACCTCCTGGAGTCGCTTTTTTTTTTTCCTCCCCTTTTCACTTTAAATACTTAAAAATCCCTCATGGTTTGTTGCTTCCTGCTGGAATCTGGATTCCCCAGCTGACTCAGGGTGTCTGCTTGGCATTTCCTTGGCATTTTTCATCATACCTGTGTGAAACAGATTGGTATCCTTCCTTCCAAGCTGGGAATGTGAGGTGACACATTTTACTCAGGGTCTGGCAGGTCCTAGGCTGGGAATACTTTTAGCACGTACTACTTGTGGCATGTACTACTAAGTGGAGTTGTTGTTTTACACATGCTTCAGATATTTGCCCCAGCACACATAGTGGGATGTGTACATGTGGATTAATGACCATTGCTACACTTTTAATTTCTAACTTAATTCCCTTCTGCAGTACTTACATAATGATACCAGACATTGGAGGCCCAAAGCTGTCTCATTCACAACAGGAGGTGTATTGCATTTTTTTTTTTTTAAGTTTTCAGTGATACTTTTTAAAGTTTATTTGAATTTTTGGATCTGCTGAGATCAATTTGCAAGGCAGGAGAGAATCCTGAGCCAACTTAGGCAAACACAAGTTGCCAGACATTCCTCTGCAATATATTCTGCTTTAGCACAGCCTGAAGGGTGGGCACAAAACTCTTCTAGCTCTGTGTTGCTGTGCTTCCAGCATCTTTTTCTTGGCCACTGCCAGGAAAATTGCTCCTTTCTGGAACAGTTTGTTCTCTGTGGTGTTTTAAGGTGCTGCTGTTTAAGGTGGGTGCCCCTGGTTAGGGTCAGGCTACCCTGGGGTTACCTCTCTGTTCTTCCCTTGGCTCCCTGATGTTTCTTTGGGGGTAAAGGTTATCTTTTTGTTCTTTGTACCCCTGCTTTGCCACATCCATCTTCTCCTCTGCCCAGGGTATTCTTAAGTGCTCTGCAAGCTCCCATAAAAACCAGCTGGGCTTATCTGGGTGTAATTGTGTTGTTTTGGCTGGGCTCCTCTGGAGCTGCTGGAAATGCCACAGGGATTCCCAAAGGCCTGGAAGTGTGGTTTGCACGTGCAGCAACGTGACTGTCAAACCAACAGGTAAGTAAAGCTCAAAGGTCATCAAGGCACAGGCTGTAATTCTTCACTGGAAACCAGTTCTCCAGCTGAGAGCAGCCAGCTGAAGGTCCAAGCATTCCCCAGGGAATCAGCCTTTGCCCAGTGTTGGGGTGGGTGGGATTCTCCCTGTCAGGGAAGCTCAGAGGTGGATGTGGGGCCATGGAGGTGTCAAGGATGCAGGTAGGAATCTGAAATCTGTCTTGACAGCCTAGAATGTTTATTAAAGCTCCTTAATAGACCAAATCCACTTCCCTAAGTTAATTTTTGGTTTCTTGCCTGCCCAGAAGAGTGAGAAAGGTGCTTTGTGTCACCCTTATGGTTTGACACCAGGTTGTGCCCCCCTCATTGTCATCCCATGACAGGACAGTGACAAATCTGTAGGACAAAAAAAATGTGTTTGAACTTGGAAGCCTCTGCTAAAACAGATGTTTGGGGGGGCTGTAACTGGCACCAAAAGACAGGGATTTAAAATCAAGTGAGCAGATTGAACTATCTGGATTTGAGTTTCAGCCTCCTCCTGCCCCGTCCTCCCTCCCCCAGCCCTGATTTCAAATTGCACGTTACGGAAACAGGACGCAATGACAATGGTGCTCTTGGAATTATAGGCTGCTTGGCCAGAAGAGCTGGCAGGACAGCAAATGGAAATGTGGAGAAACACACGCCAGTTCCAACTGGGAGCGCTGAGATTCATTTTGCAGCTTGTTTGTACTGCATTAAAATCTGAGATGTTGGCATTGTCCAGCCCAAACCTCCCACATCCCAGGGTGAGGATGTTGTCTCGTCTTTGGCAATATTTTGAGAACATTAAAAGCAGTTCAGTGTGGGGGCATCACCTGTTGGGTGGGTGTTGTTGAGAAGTGTCACTCAGGATGTGGCAGCCAAGCTCATTGTCACTTTTTGGAGCAGAGTGTGTCCACTGGAAATTCCAGTGTGATGGACCACGCTGCCCTGTGCTGTACCTCCAATCTACCTGAGATCTTCTCCAGGACTCCAGCCCATCCTGTTTGCTGTTACAGCAGGAGATGTGGTGTTATCCATTGCACTTGGTCATCCTGCTGCTCCCATTCCCCAAGGCAGCTCTGGCTTCTCCCAGCTGTGCTCGGTCCAGCAGAGCTCGGAGCCGCTGTGGTCAGGCCGGGTCATGTGGAGAGTGCTGCTCCTCTCTTGGTCAGTCTGACTCACTCTTGGCCAGGCTCTTTGGGAGCCTTGGTTGTGCTGCTCTGTTGTTTCTGCCTTATTCCAGATTTGGGAGGAATTTTGTTAATTTGGTGTTGGAGCAGAGGGTTCTGTAGGTCCTGATTCCCTGATGGTGCAGTGCTTTAGGAGAATTGGGACCTGCAACCTTTTATCTGTGAGACTGTTTATCTCTTAAAACACCTTTAATGTTTAGAATTTTTTTCCTATGGATGCCAAGGGATGTTGCAATTGAGGAATAAAAAACAGCTTATCTATTTCTTTGGGGATTGGGCTGGAGCCCCTCTGCTCTGGAACCAGGCTGGGAAAGCTGGGGGTGCTCATCTGGAGAAGAGAAGGCTCCAGGGAGACCTTAGAGCCCCTTGCAGTGCCTAAAGGGGTTCCAGGAGAGCTGGAGAGGGACTTTGGACAAGGGACAAGACCTTTTCTGTTAGAAAAAGGTGCTTGGTTGGTTGGGAATGCTGGGATCCGGTGGTGATTTGAGAATTTCATGAAGCTGTGCTGGGGAACAGCTCTTTTTCTGTTCATAACCACTAACCTTTGCCCAAAAAAAAAAAAAAAAGCCTCCAATGTATCTCAGGAATATGGTCTGGAAAACGTTGGCATGTAACCTTTGAGTGAGAGAGGAATCCAGCAGGCTGGGGCAGCAGCTCTGACCAGATTGCTACTTCCCTGTTAGCTCTGATAACAGAACTAGGTCAGTGCTGGGGAGAAGCATTTTATCACTGGATTCCCTCTGCTGGAGTCCTGGGAGAGCCTTGCACTCCTGCTTGTGTTTCCCTTGGGATCACAGCATGGTCTGGAGCCCTGCTCTTCCCTGCTCCCCATGGGTGTCAGGAGCCCTGGGGCTGCTCTGGTGTCTCTGGCTGCAGCTCCCAGGGCTGTTGTTCAGGATATTGCTCTGTCTCTTGGCAGTGGATGGGATGCAGCGTGCAAAGAAGCTTCTCTGGTGTTTATTCCAGTGGAAAAGAAAAGGAAGGATTTTTGCAGGGGATGATGTGAAAGGCCACGACCTTCTGTGGTCGGCTGCTGGCACAGCGGTGTCGGAGGTGGGAGTGTGTGGGAGGCTTCCCTTTCCTTGTCCAGTAAAAAGCTTCTGTGGTGTCCAACCACTGTGCAACTGTCTCTGCTGGCAGCAAAAGTGGAAGCTGAAACGCAGAGATCACAGAATCCCAGAATGGTTTGGGTTGGAAGGGACCTTAAATCTCATCTCCTTCCCGCCCTGCCATGGGCAAGGACACCTTCCATGAATGCACTGAGAATGTTCCCTGCTCTCTTAGCCCTGTGTTTTGTATGCTACTTGCCTTTATGAGGTTTTGTCCTGAGATTTAATCCTTTATTTTTAGCTCCACTTTGCTCTCCTCTTTTCATTTTAATACCCTTTTTTGTCCAGCCTGTGGTAACATCCCCCACCACCTCTGTGGTGCCAGCTGCCAGAGGATGCTCTAAAAGGTATAAACCCAAAAGAAGAGGTTGTTTGGAGTGCAGCAGAACTCCCATTCCTGCTGGTGTCTCCCTTTGCTGGTTCCCCATCACTCTATGGCTCCTGCTGAATTATTTTGTGTAATGATTTTTGTGTGCATTCATTGCTCTGCCTTTCTGGTAGATGACACAGATTAAATGAAGCCAGACAACGCTCTCAGTTCAGGGTAATGACTTTAACTGCAGCGTCCTTTTGTCACTGCAAATTATGGTCAATGATGTAATGCTGGATGTGGAGATACAGTGACAGAGTGTGGGAGTGGTAAGATCATCCCAGAAGGGTTTGGCTTGCAAGGGAGCTTCAAGCTCATGTCATTCCACCTCCCTGCCACAGGCAGGGACACCTTCCACAAGCAGGTGATTCCCCAAGAAGATGAATTATATATCCCTGGAAATCTTGAAGTCAAAATAGCCCCAGGGGAGATGTGAGATGAGCACACACAGGTAAACCCTCAGGAAATAACGAGTGCTTGGTGATCCTGGGAGATTTGAGCTCTACAGACACTTCTGACTCAAGAGTTCTTCATATTCTGAAGGTTTTCATATGATCATTTCAGGTTACAGCTCTGAAATCCAGAGTTGTATCAAGTGTTTCACAGGTTGCAGCCAACACCTTGCTCTTTGTCCAGAACAGAAATTTCAGCTTATTCAAAGTTTGGGTTGTGTTACATTTTTGAATGTGCTGGGCTCCCCAGTTGAGATATAATCAAATTCCCTAGTAGTTTGTGGTTTAGGTTCCCATCCCAAAATAGAATCTTGCCAGTGGTAGAACAGCTGGAAATTTCAGTATTAAGTTCATATTCCAGCTTTTTGTCTTTAAAATGAAGTGAAATCAGATGGCAGGGTCTTGCTCAACCTAGGCTCAAGTAACCAAAGACTGAAAATAATCTGCACACAAATATGATGTGTTTTGGAATTGTGACCATCTGTAGTAGTGTTCACCTTTGTTTTAAATAACTCTGAACAGCTGAAAACAACAGTTCTGTCAGCAATGGACTGGATATGGATTGATTGGAAAAGGGATACACAGAGGGAACAGAATTGTGTTTAAAAGCACAGAAACTGCATCAAGGCATTCGTGGCTGTTCCCTTTTTCTGCTGAGCTTCCATGTGAAGCTGTGGGGTGAGCTGAACTTTTTGTGCCCATGTGACTTTTCTTCCCCCACTTCCTTCTTTGCCCAGGTCTTGCCAGACTTCGAATCACGAGACTGAGTTCTTTGGTTCCATGGATTCTTGGAGAGGGAGATGAAGCTCTCCAAGAGCATGGAGTGACAGGACAACAGGGAATGGGTTCAAACTGAACCAAGGGAAGGTTTAGGGGAGATATTAGGAGAAATTGTTCTCTGTGAGGGTGGTGAGGCCCAGGCTGCCCAGAGAAGCTGTGGCTGCTCCATCCCTGGAAGTGTCCAAGGCCAGGTTGGACAGGACTTGGAGCAACCTGGGCTGGTGGAAGGTGTCCCTGCCCATGGCAGGGGGTGGAACTGGGTGAGCTTTAATGCCCCTTCCAACTCAAACCTTTCTGGGATTTTATTATACTGATTCCTCCTGCAGCCTTGCTGGTGCCAGAGGTGGTAGGATTTCCCTGGAATAGGTGTGCAGCTGCACCAAATGTGTCCTGTCCCTGTGGCTGGGCATGGCCCTGGGTCACTGAGAACCCCAGAGCTTGCACAACCAAGGCTCTGGAGTGAAAAAATGCCAGAAGGGAGGGATTAGGAAATAACCTGGAGGTCTCTGTGCTGTTTCTCAGTGGGTGCAGCTCTTGGCTCAGTCCCTGCTCCCTTGGGCCCACAGTGGTGGGACAGAGCTGTCCTTGCTGTGAGGAGCACGAGGGCATGGAGGTGTTTCAATGACCTCAAACCCCCTGAATGCCTCTGCCCTCCCTCCCAGTGTGGCTCTGCACTTTATCTTCCATAGGATGCTCAAAGTACTCCAAGGAAGGAATTGGCAGATTCCTTGTGGGCTTTTCTCTGGTCCTTATCTCCATGATGGCCAACTGCTCTGCAGATGAGGCTCAGCCCTGCTCCCAGAGGGTGTTCTCTCCATGCCAGGGGCAGCTTGGATCATCCATGGCCTGGTTTGGGTCTAGGATTATAACACACTTCCTAGATTTTTTTGTAAAACCTGCTCTGAGCACAAAGATGATTTGCTGATGAGGTTTTGCTGATGAGGCCCAAGTGGCTCAGCCCAGCTGAGGCCTCACAGTAGGTATTTGGGAATCCTCTGGGCTTTCCCATGTTGCAGTTTCCCCAGTGGGAATCATCCCCTGTCCCTGCTGACCCCAGCACCCCATCCATCCCATAACATCATTCATAACTGCTGCTGGTGCACTGCCTATAGAACCATGGAATTATTGGAAAATACCTTTAAGATCGTCAAGTCCAACTATTGACCTCTTAATTTTTATTTTTCCTTATCTGCTTCTTATTTTTTTAACAATTAAGACTGGACCTTTATTCCAAAGCTCCTCAGCAAGGCTCAGACTGGGAGTTTGGGGATTCACCATCAACAGCTGCAACTGGACTTTTTCCACTTAAGGAAGAGCCTTTCCAGACCCAAATACCAACCTTTTATAAGTGCTGTTCTCCCTATCCACTGGATTTATATCTCCTCACCCCCCTTAACAGTAGCCTCTGGCTGTCTGACTTCAACTGGCCTTTTATTCCAATGCCTCCCTTTCCAGAAGGGATCACAATCACATGGGCTGAGCAGGATTTTGCCATTAGTGGGGGGTTTTCCTGTAAGTGTTCCCTAGCAGGATGCATTTCCTCTTGCATAAGCAGGCTGCAAACCCTCCGAAGCCACAGAAATCCATCTGTTGGATTCTTGAGACAGATAAATCCTTTATAAACAGGAAAATGGGCAAACTCATGGTAGCTCTTGTGACACATCGTGATGGGAGATCAGAAAGGAGAGGGATGAAAAGTGTCCCTGTGTGAGCATGGCCAGCAGCATCGCGCCTTCCCAGGCTCCTTTCAAAAGCTGCCACGAGGGCTGGGCTCTTCAGAGGGCACACACTGGCAGATGAACCCAAAGTTTTGGTAAAATTCAGCTGGAATTCACTCAGGGAGGGAATAAACGAGAGGTTTGAAGGCTCGTTGCTGTGTCCCCACCAAGATGCCGTCCGTGTGTGGCCGAGCAGGATCCAGGAGCTCAGCAGCCGTAGATCTGTCAGCACTTCTATTGTGGAGGCCTTTGCAGGGTGTCCAAAGCTTCTGTTTTAATTTTGCTGAGGGTTGTAACTCTGGCAAAATTTAAAGGCCTTTCAGCTCCCAGTCAGGAGGTTTTAAATCCTCTAATTTTGCACTTTACCCCCCAAAAATATATTCTGTCTAGCAAGTGGGTAGGGATTTCCTTAGCCAAGATTTAACAGCATAGATAATGATCTAATTAACTTATTTTTTTAATGCTCATGTTCCAAGTCTACTTCCTAAGAGAAAAATCCCCAGCACAGCCCCGTTAGCCGTGGATACACTTCCTTACCTACTTGGGTATTTCCAAAGTCACTTCCCAAGGTTCCCTGAACCACCCAGGTCATCCTTTTGCAAGTGTGATAGAGGCTGAATCAGCCTTTCCTTAGGGTGAATCATCTCAGGTGTTGGTGTCTCACTTGATAATCCTAAAAGTGGCACAAAAAAGACCTGGACCTGTTAGAGCGGGTCCAGAGGAGGTCACAGAGCTGCTCTGAGAGCTGCAGCCCCTCTGCTCTGGAGCCAGACTGGGGTGTTCACCTGGAGAGGAGAAGGCTCCAGGGACACCTTAGAGCCCATTCCAGTGCCTAAAGGGGCTCCAGGAGAGCTGGAGAGGGACTTGGGATAAAGGATGGAATGACAGGACAAGGGGGAATGGCTTTAAGACAAAAGAGGGTAGATTTAGATTTCTGGGAAGAAATTTCTGACCACAAAGGTGGTGAGGCCCCGGCTCAGGTTTCCTGGAGAAGCTGTGATGCCCCTGGATCCCTGGAAGTGTCCAAGGCCAGGCTGGGAGATGTCCCTGCCCATGGCAGGGGTTGGAACTGGATGATGTTTGAGGTTCCTTCCCAACCCATCCCATGAATTGGCCAAGCCTGGAGCTCCTGCTGAGAGAACCTGCAGGAACCAAACTGAGCTGTGGATTTTCTTGGAGATGGATGAGGAGGAAGAGAAGGGAGGGCATCCTTTGCACTGCAGAATCGAGAAGCAAAGAGGAAACAAAACACTCCTCCCATTTAGGGG
Organism: Passerina amoena; assembly: GCA_013401095.1. Classification (NCBI taxonomy): domain Eukaryota; kingdom Metazoa; phylum Chordata; class Aves; order Passeriformes; family Cardinalidae; genus Passerina; species Passerina amoena. The sequence continues at coordinate 40,735 of WBNP01005536.1, read as the reverse complement.
CAGTCTGTGGCAGGGCTAGGGACTCTTTTTGGGGTGCTCAGCTCCCCCTCTCCCCGTTGGGTTTTTCACCTGCTCTCCCTGAGCTGAAAGAGCCACAGTCGCTGCTCCTTCCAACCACAAGCAGCACATTCCCCCCTCCTTCTCCTTGGAGAGCTGCCAGATCAAAATGGCTCTGATCCAACGCCAAGAATCACTCCCTTTGCTATGGAAATGAGCACTTGGAGGCTGCTCACCATGTGTTGATCAGAGAGTTCCTGCTAAGGATGACGAGCTGTAGGTGGGGAAGAGGGCAGGGAAGGTGTGTTCCAACAGATCCCTTTGGAACAAATAAGGATATTTTTGGAGGCATCTGAACTCTCTGCATTTTTAAAAGGTAATTTATAGAAAACCGAATGATTACCCTTTGCATCAGAGGGTGAAAATGAGGGAAATCAAGTAGTAGGATTTCACCATGGGGTAAAGAGTTTCTCTTCTGTGAAATTGGAAGGGGTGACAGATCCCCAGCATGTGATATTTGAAATGTCATGGTTTTTTTCCTGCTGTTCTGGTATTGATCAAGTGAAGAAGTGATACAATTATCCAAGTGATACAAATAATCCTTTGTAACCCTCACACCTGAATTGCCAGCGCTGGAGCAGCCCCATTCCCAGCCCCCTGGCTCTGTGGGATGTGATTCCAGGCAATTTGCTGTGCTGGCTCAGCACGACAAGTTCAAACCTTCTCTTTACCTTCTTCCCAGCAATCTGATTTTAATCTGGATTCACAGCAGGGTGGGAATGTTGCCAGGGGGTGAACGCTCCTGGAAATCCACCGTGCACAAAGCAGGAGCCTTTTCCCTGCTCCTGGATGAGCTGTGCAGGCAGATGATGAGAAGAGTTTGCTGCAAGGGGTGGAAAAAGGCTGAGGTGTCACACTGGGCTCGGGAGAACATTCCCAATATCCTGGGGGTGGCCTGGGGTCACCTGCAATGGTGGGAAGATGATGGTGCTCACTGCCAGACCTGGCCATGGCCTCAGAGGTTCAGCTGAGCCTTCTCAGCTCTGGGAGGAGCCCTGGGGATGGAATTGTGTGACAGGGCTCAGAATGAGTCGACACAAATCAGTAACTGGGTGTGGAACTGCATTTTTTTATCATGTGTCTTATCTGAACCTTGAGACTTCAGCATTTCTTGTCATTTGGGCATCTTGGAGTTGAAATTCAGCTTTTCTTTGTGCATGGTTTGGTGAGGCTGGGATCGTGCTGGAAGTGTCCAAGGCCAGGTTGGACAGGAGTAGTGCAAGGTGTCCCTGCCCATGGCAGGGGGTGGAACTGGATGAGTTTTAAGGTCCCTTCCAACCCAAACCATTCCATGATTTTGTTTAGTGCTCTCACCTGCTGGCTGGAGCAGGGGAGCAGCTCCTGGTTTATGACTTCCCATCCCACTCTGGTGTTCCGGGGCGTGTCCAGCGTGGAACAGGCCTTTGATTTGTGCTCTGAGGGAAACAGTTGGCAGAAAGTTCATTACACAATTCCAGTAACTCATGGAAGTAGGGAGGGAGCCCAAGCTCAGCTTCAATAGAACAGAAATCATTAACAATTTCCATATAGCTCTTTTCTGTGGACATCTTAAACACCTCAGTGCTTCCCAAAATTCTGCATTTAAAATTTATTTTTTTCTTAAACATTCTTAATTCTCTTTGAAACATCAGTATGGCAGAGGTACTGTGGGGAACCCCTACCTGCTCTCCGTGGCTGGGAATGACCATGGAGCCCATGGAGCATGAAGGTGTTCGGTGGCCACCTGGGACAGGTGTCCCCACCACAAAACTGATCCTAAATCCATATGAACTGGGCACACTGATGGCTCCAGTGGCACTGGTACATCCCTGTCCCATCCCTGAGCCACTGTGGAAGTGACCAGTGCCAGGTCCCAAATGGGCTCTGGTGCAAAACAAATCCTCTGCTCCTTCTCCCTTCGCTCTGCAGAACTGGAGAGTTTCACTGCAGAGCTGTCTGCTTGGTTAATTGGAACATTTCCCTCCTCTTCAAACACATTCCGTGGCATTTCCCGGCTCTGATGAGCGCTTCCCTGCAGTTATCCTGCTTTTTGTCGTGGTTAATTTTTTATTTCACCTCCCAGACTACAAAACAGCCATCAGCACTCACACACAGTCACAGCCAGCCCTGGGAGCTTTCATCACGTTTGCAGCAGACAGCCTGGGAGCAGGGATTTGGGATAGAACCACATTCCCAGTCTCTCACTCTGGAACATTGCACTGGAGTGAGGAGCTCCAGGGACTGGGCAGTTTCTCCATTTGCTTGGGGACCTTCTGGGAGGAGAGATAGGAGGTGAACTCTGCCTATTTTTATTTTTTTCCCTTTTTTTTTTTTTTTGCTATCCCTAGAGACTGGGACAGAAATATTTTTCCCATATGTAAAAGCAAGATGCTGTATGGGACTCCTCTTTTGCTCCATCTTCTCTGAGGGAGAAAGTCTGGGATGATGGGAAAAGCCCTTCCCAGATGTGAGGGCTGCATAGGTTGTATCCCTAGTCCAAGGGATTGTCTTGTCCCTGTGTCTTCTCCCAGGTGCTGGAATTTTCCACACCAATTCCCTTTCCCTCTATTCTAACTCCAGCATTCTTGAAAATAATTTTTCTCAAGAAATGCTACAGACACACCAAGTTAATTTGAGTCATTAACTGGTTTCCATTACTCCTTTCTGCCTAGGAAACAAATTTTTTTAGGGTGATTTTGGAGTTAGAAGAAAGAACTGGAAGCTAGGGAACATGTGGAACCACTTCACAGGAACACCGGATTTTGAGAGCTTGCATTTTTATTTACATCTTCTGGACCCTGTCTGACTTGAAAGTAAACAAGTTCAATCCAAGACTAGATTTATCCCTGAAAATATGTGGAGACTTGTCTAAAAACTGCTTTTGGGATTAGGAACTTCCTCTAATGCAGTCAGGGAGCACATTTACAGTGGGGAAATTAACGCTTAACTGGCAAATTCTGTAAAAGCCCCCTGGAAATGCAGTTGGGTGCAAAACAACCTTAAATTTTAGTTAATAAGAGAAGGAAAAGGCAAAGCTGGCTGAGAATTTGGCAGGTCTTAAGGTGGAGGTGTCCAAGGCCAGGTTGGATGGGACTTGGAACAACCTGGGATAGTGGAGAGTGTTCCTGCCCATGGCAGGGGGTGCAATGGGATAAATTTTAAGGTCTTTGGTGCCAAGAGCACGGTGCCAGACTCTTTCCAGCAGTGCCCAACAACATGATGAGGAGCAATGGCCATAAACTAAACCACGTGGAATTCCACCTCAACATGAGGAAGAACCTCTTCCCATGGAGGGTGGCTGAGCACTGGAATTGCCCAGGGAGGGCGTGGAGTCTCCCTGTCTGGAGAAATCCCAAACCCACCTGGATGCATTCCTGTGTCACCTGCTCTAGGTGGCCTTGCTGTGGCAGGGGGGATCTCCAGAGATCCCTTCCCACCCCAACCGTTCTGGGATTCTTCCAACCCAAACCATTCCACGATCCCACGACCAGCGAGCGAATCTCTGTTTCCGCGTCGCCGAAAGCGCGGCCGCGGATCTGCTGAGAACATCCAGCGTTGATCCTTGTCCAGGAATCTCCCGGACAAGCAGGGCATCCCTTTCCCTGGAACTGACCCTCTCCTTTTGCAGACACGATGAGGCGGGTGGTACGACAGAGCAAATTCCGGCACGTCTTCGGCCAGGCGGTGAAGAATGACCAGTGCTACGACGACATCCGCGTGTCGCGCGTCACCTGGGACAGCTCCTTCTGCGCCGTCAACCCCCGCTTCGTGGCCATCATCGTGGATGCCAGCGGCGGGGGAGCCTTCCTGGTGCTGCCTCTGCACAAGGTAAGAGCTGCTGGAATGTTTGTGGAGTTCCCTGCTCGGCTGTGCTGTCACCCCGGCGTTTCTTTGGGATGACGAAGGTTGTGGTGACAGCGGGTGCTCAGCGGTGTCGTGTATGAATGTGTTTAATGTCTGTAATCAGTCTGATGCTTTCTGTACATTAAACACAACAAACAAGCTGTTTGCTTGACTCATCTGAGCTGATTCTGGCAGAACTTTCCACGTAGAATCGTATTTTAGAAGCCTCTTTATGATCAAGTCTGGTTTTTCTACTGTCAGGGATTCAGCTTTTTGTTTTTTTGAACCATCTGAATCCAACTGCTCTTTACAGAGTTAAACCAGGAACCACTTGAGTCCAACTTCTCCTTGAGACTTAAACCAGGAACTATCTGAATCCAGCTGCTCCTTGCAGATTTCATTCAGGAATACACCTGAGCCCAATTGCTCCTTGCAGCCCCACATTGGAGGGATGCAAAGCAGTGAGCTGGTTCCAAGAAGGGCATTCCTGTTGCCCTTGGTCCTGCATGGAAAAGTCACATCCATCTTCTGGAGGAGATTCTTCTCATCTCTTTCTGTAATGCTTAACCAGCAAATTCTTGTGATCAAAAGACTTTTTTTTTTGTAACATTCTTTTCCCTGTGACCCTCAAACTGCTCTCTTAAGCCTGTGGTTAAGTTGTCCTCAGTCTGTCATCAGTTCCCAGCTCCACTTCCAGATCTGCCCTGTGGAACACAGAATTAGTGCCCAGGACTCAGCACAACTTCCCTCCCGGCCAGGGCAGAGCGGAGGCAGCGACGTCTCCGTCGTGTCAAACAAAGCCAAACCCCAACCTCCCAAAATAGCTCAGTTTGCTGCTCTGATGAGCAGCCCTTCCCTGCTTAGGGCTCATCCTCCGGCCACGTGTCCTCCTCCTGCCTGGACCACACGTGGTGGCACTTGGTGGCACTGCCCTGGATTAGGAATTCCTCCTTCAGCTGCATCCCAGCACAGATGCTGACAGCTGGGGATGTGCATCCCTCTTTTTTCTCTAAGATTCCAGTGTTTGGAGCACAAATCTGATGAGGGAGATTGGGGGCTCAGCCTGGAGGAAAGGAGGCTCAGGAGGGACCCTCTGGTTCTCCACAACTCCCTGACAGGAGGGGGCAGCCAGGGAGGGTCAGGCTGTGATCCCAGGGAACAGGGACAGGCCCAGAGGGAACGGCCTCAAGCTGTGCTAAGGGAGGTTTAGATTGGATATTGTGGAAAATTTCTTCATGGAAAGGGTTGTCAGGCATTGGAACAGGCTGCCCTGAGCAGTGATGGAGTCCCCATCCCTGGAGAGATTGAAAAGCTGTGTGGATGTGGCACTTGGGGACATGATGGCCTTGGCAGTGCTGGGGGAACAGTTGGACTCAGTGATCTCAGAGGGCCTTTCCAACATTAATGATTCCATGATTCTGTGTTTTCTCAGTCCCTGGCAGAAATTCCTGTTATTTCTGAGTGCCCTTTTGCATTTTTAAGTGCCATCTTTGGCATTATGTTCACATCCATTCTGTTCTTCCTCCCACCCTCTTATTTATCACTGCCTTGGTGCCCTCAGCTCCATTCCTGCCTTCCACAGGCATTTAATATCCACATCTGAGGAGGATCCATGGGAAGCTGGAGGAGCTGTGGCCCTCACCCCCAGCCTGACACGTTCTTTTGCAATGCAGTGCTTTGCTGGCTCTGCTCTAACCAGTTCCTGTGTTCCGCATTTATTTTTATAGCCTGGGCTGATGAAATTGTTCCTTTAGTTCCTTCAACACCCTAAATAACATTTGGATTTCTTTTTGAGCCTGTTTAGCACAGATGCTTATTAAGCTCCCCGCAGCAAAATCCTTGTTGTTATAGTCAAGGAAAAAAAAAGGGAAAAAAAGGCAATTTTAAACCATGGGTTTGAGCTGATTTTAACATTGAGCCATAAAAATACACTTGCTGCATTTCTGCAGGGGAAATGCCCCATAACGACATCGTGGCTGCTCAAACCCAGCGCTTTGCGGCTCTCTGGGAATTACCTGGGATGTGGCTGCCCCTTGGTGCGGGAGCACAGAAAAGGGGCGATTTTACTCATTTTAATGTGCTTTTCTTGCCAATTCTCAGTGACATTACAGGGTTTTGTTGTGGCCGGGGCTGGGGCTGATGGCTCCCAGCTCCCTGCCGGTGCTGAGCGGGAGCTCTTGGGGTGTTTTTGGGGTGTTTTTGGGGCGGGATGAGCCCCCCGGGACCCCGTTCCATGTGCTCGGGAGAGGGGGCGGACACCGGCGGGAGGGGAGGCCCCGCCCCTCGCCGCAAGCCCCGCCCCTCCGCGCGCGCGCACCCGCGCTCGCCGCAGCGGCACTGCGGCGGCCGCGGCTTTTTACCTTATATGGTCATGGCAGCGCTCGCGGCCGCCGCGCTGATTGGCGGGGGCGGGGGCGCGGCGCGGCAAGTGCGCGGGAATTAACCCGTGAGCGCGGGAATTAACCCGTGTGTGAGCGCGGGAATGAATTAACCCCTGTGTGTGTGAGCGCGGGAATGAATTAACCCCTGTGTGTGTGCGGGATTTAACCCGTGAGCGCGGGAATTAACCCGTGTGTGTGCCCGAATTAACCCCTGTGCACCCACGCCCCCGCCGCGTCCCCGGCTCTCCCGTGCTGCCGAGGGTCTCCCCGGCAGGGGCTGCATCCTCTTTCCTCCCTGCATCCTCTTTCCATCCCCGCTCCCGGAGCAGCGCGGCCGAGCCGGCTTTGCTGCCTGTGGAAATGCTTTGTCTGAACTTCCTGTTTTCCTGCACGCACATGTGCAGGGGCTTTGCCAGGAACTCGCCATTCCCATGCTCCGGCAGGAGCTGCCGAGCATCAGACAATCTTAATTCCCACAGGTTGCTCGGTCTGGGGGTTTGGCCTCTGTTGGAATGAGCCACATAGTTTGGAAAAGCTGTAATTCCTCCCGGTCAGGGTTGTGGAGGTGATAAGAGCCAGGGGAACCAGCGTTAACTCTGCTCACCAGGGAAGGAGCTGGAAACTTCCCTGCTTGTTCTGGGCTGTGGTTGTAGAGTTGGTTTTCTCTGAGGCTTATCCCAGGGAAAGCTCTGGGTACACAGGGAAGGTGCCAGATAAAAATTCTCTGGCTTTCCTGATATGTTGGGCAGGACGACTTGGAAGCATCTGGATTCAGGGGGTGGTTCTGATGCTGGATGTGTCCTCCAGCAGAACTAGAGAAAAATTTCTTTTTTCCCATCCTCCAAAACTCTTTGCAGTTTTTATCTGCACAGAAAAACCTGCTGCCAATGTTCCTTTTTGTTTGAGTTCGTGCAGAAAGATCCATTCAGCCACGAGTTGTGTTACATAAGGCCTTTACCAGAGGTTTATTCAGTGCCTTTTGGATATAGCTTTTATTAGATTTTTCCATTTTCCTGATCCCTTCCTGCACCCCCTTCACAGCAGGATCTGGGATCAGATGGTGCCCTCAGAGGCAATTAGCATGTGGGTGGGGGCGTGCACACCTCGGGAATGATCTTCTCCAAGGAATATGTTGTTCTGCAAGTGACAGCCCTTGGTGTTCATCCATGGCATATGAGAGCTGTTAAGCAGCTCTTCCCAATTCCTATTCCACCAGGAAGGATTTGGGGGAAAGAAAATCATCCTTTTCTGAGCTGTGTGTAGAATAAAACCAGGAGGTTTTTCTGTGATGGGTTTATTGAGCCTTTCCTGCCATTTTAGGGGGACCATGATGGATTTTGTCCTTTTATTTCACCTTGGATTTTTCTCTATAAAAAGAAGTTTCTATTTATCACTGTCAGCTTGATTCCAATGGATCATCAGGTTCTAATGCAGTAGGGAAGAGAGGGCAGCAGAGGGGCTAATGGATCTCATTCCTCCAGGGAAAAAAGCAGCAAGTTCCATCCTCTGTCTGTTTGTACAAATATCTCTGCAATTTTAAGGTTTTATCCAATAGTAAAAAATGAAGTTGTACTTGGTGGAGCCCTGGATCATCTATTCCCAGCTTGTGGGGATGATTTTTGTGGATCCTTGTGGATCTTTGTCTCCTTGCCCAGCAGCTCTGTTCTCTCTGGGTGGATGCTCATCCTCTAAAAAGCAGCAAGATTTTTCCACTTTATCCAGAGCCCTCAGCTTCTGGGATACCCATTGGCTTTCCTGCAGCTGGGAAGGAGCAGGGGGATGAACTGCTTTGGAAATCATATTTTAGAGAGGGAAAAAAAGCACTACCTCTGTCCCTTTTTAATTGTGATATAATTTCTGGGACAGATATCCATGGAAATGCTGGAGCTGTGCTGCACTCCCAGCTCCCAGTGCTGGGATTTTGCAGGTTGGCTGTGAGGGCTGTTTGTGTTGGTTTTTGTTTGTTTTTTTTTAATCTTTTAAAGCCAGCATGTGTCCATTCTGTGTCAACCTGGGATGGAATCACAGAATCATGGAATCCTTGAGGTTGGAAAAGACCTCCAAGCTCATCAAGTGCAACCTTTGACCGAGTGAACCAAGTCACAAAGTGCCCCAGCTGCTTGTCCTTTAACACTTCCAGGCATGGTGACTGCCCCACTTCCCTGGGGAGCCTCTCCCATGCCTGCCCACCCTTCCAGTGTGGAAATGTTCCCCAATATCCAATGTCACAGCCCTGCAGCTGCCAAAGTGACAACAGGAGCACTGCTGGGGGATTCTTGGAGAGCACAGTGGCCTCTTATTGCCTGACTTTCCCGTGGATCTTTAGGGAATAACACTTCCTAATCTTCCAGATTAGTTCAGGATGCCAGGACTGGGCTGTGGGGTGACTGATGGGTGTTGGGCATGGGCAGGAATTTCCATTTCAGCCCAGTTTTCTCCCAGTTGCCTCCTCCAGGCCCAGCTGCTGCAGCCAGAGATGGAGGCTCAGTGCTCAGAAGTTCCCTGGATGAAATTCAGGAGTTTTTTTAAGGAAAATCCACAATTTAAAGAAAAGAGGAGTATTTTCTCTAGCAGAGAAAAGGTGCAATGGGTTGGGGTTTCAAACTTTGCAGTTGTGACCTGATTTCCTTCCTCAAACTTGTGCAGAGTGAGGTGGGGGAGCTGCTTTGGCTTGTGCAACTCGATGCCACTTCCCTAATTTAAATGGAGATTTCAAGGAGCACAGCCATGGGCTGGGGAAGCAGCTGTTCTCCCTGATATTTTTACCATAATCCATGAGCTGTTTCCTGCCACCAAATGCCCTTTTCTGGCAGAGAAACGATCACAAGGCACTCAAATTAATTCATAAAACTCCCACTTTTAGGAACAGTTTTCTTGTGGTGCTTATCCATCCCTTTTGGATTTAATCACATTTTTTTCTTCTCATCTGTCACTTTTTTTTTCTGGTCTGGGTTTAATATTTCTGATGATTTAACTTTTTTTCTGGAATACATTAGATACATAAAAATTTAATTTTAATAATTAAAATTAACTTAATAAGGCAAATTCGCCCCTTGCTGAAACACCTGAAAATTGAGTGTGTATTCAGTCAACATCAACTTTATTAATAATCCTCAAATTCACCTTTTTGACCAACATTTTATAAAATACAACTCCAGATTTCAAAAGTTATCAGGGATGTGTCAAACCACAACCCCGGTGGATTATGAGAAGGATTGAATTTCTTGAAGTTAATTTTTAGCTGTGTATCAGCACCTGAGATTTATTTTAAATCCTCTCCTAATTATAAGATTACATTTTCCAAATAAATAAATAAATCCCCAAACCTGGGAGCATTAGAGTAGCATGGGAGCACACCCAGCTGCCAAACCTCGTGGTGTCCTGCTTGCAAAAGAATTGTGTTGAAAACCATGGGATTGGTGATTTTTGCAGCCTGCTGGGTTTTTATAACCCTACTGCAGCTTTCCCTTTTGGCAAATCCCCTAAAATACTGATTTTCCCAGCTTTTCTGAGCACAGTGCAGTGCTGGGAATTGGGGTTCCCTGCTCCAAGGGGGCTGAATCTGATGGAGGAATCTGCGGGAGGAGGAATCCGGTGGATGGAATTTGCAAAAGCGATGCTGAGAGCTGGTACAACACATCCCTGAGTTCAGAGCTGCTCATTGCTCCCTCTGAGGGCTCAGTCCTGGGGTGCTGCTGGGGGTGGCTGTCCTGTGCTGTCCCCGTGGGGGTGGCAGGGCTCTGCTGGAGGTGTTGGTGACGAGGGGCGGATGCGGCGCCGAGCGCTCTGCGGAGCTCGGGAAGGCACCGTGGTTTCCTCTGCTCTGCAGAGACCGTTTGGTGCCTCTGACCACAAGGCAGGAGCTTCTCCCCGAGGGCTGGGGCTCGTGCTCGCCCTGCTGGGGCCTCCTGCAGCACTTTTATGTCCTTATTTAGTCTCGTTTTGATGTTTGCTGCTCGTTTTTGTACATCCCCAAGGAAGGGCCGGACGTGGCGCTCGAGGCTCTGGGCTGGGTGACAAGGTGGGATTGGTCACAGGTGGGATGATCTTGGGGGTGTTTCCAACCTGAATGATTCTGGGATTATTCCTGAATGATTCTGGGATTATTTCCAACCTGAATGATTCTGGGATTATTTCCAACCTGAATGATTCTGGGATTATTCCTGGTGAGCAGCAGTCTCTCCTCTCATGCCCAAGTGAAGATGTTGATGCCCCCGGGCTCTTCATCTCCCTGGGATTGTCTTCCTCTGCCAGATCCCAGAGAGCTGCTGTGTGGGGCATCTCCTGCTCTGCTTTGTCCTCTCTTCCTTGGTTTGGTAATTCTTTGTGGATAAACAAGCCTGAGGTTGCTGCCTCTCTCCCACTGCTGCTGAATAGCATCTCCTTTCCCTGTTGTCCCTGTCTGTTCCCTGTTGGAAGCAGGGTTTGGTGTCACTCTCCTGGTTCAGGCAGGGACAGGGGTGTCTGTAGGTGATGCACAGGGAATTCTGTCCCTCTGCCCTGCTCAGGTGAGAGCCCACCTGCAGCAGCTCTGCAGTCCCAGCACAGGAAGGATGTGGAACTCCTGGAGAGAGTCCCTAAGAGGCCACGGAGATGCTCTGAGGAGCCAGGCTGAGGGAGCTGGGGGTGTTCCCCTGGAGAAGAGAAGGCTCCAGGGAGACCTCAGAGCCCCTTCAAGTGCCTAAAGGGGCTCCAGGAGAGCTGGAGAAGGACTTGGATAAAGGATGGAGTGACAGGACATGGGGGAATGGCTTTAAGATAAAAGAATGTAGATTTAAACGGGATTCTGAGAAGAAATTCCTGACTATGAAGGGTGGTGAGGCCCTGGCTCAGGTTGCCCAGAGAAGCTGTGGCTGCCTCTGGATCCCTGGCAGTGCCCAAGGCCAGGTTGGACAGGGCTTGGAGCAACCTGGGCTGGTGGAAGGTGTCCCTGCCCATGACAAGGACTGGATGATCTTTAAGGTCTTTCCAACCCAACCCCTTCCATGATTTTGGAAGTTCTACTCCTTGTGGAAGTGCAGGATCCTGGTTTAAGAGCCAAGCTCCATCTCAGATGGTGGGAAGCAGCTCCTGGGTGTCACTGCTGTCACAGGCTCTTGGCTGCTCCTGCTCAGGCTGTGCAGGTTCATCGTGATCAAAACTGAAAGTTGAAGTTTGGGGTTTAATTTGCTGAAATTAATTATTTTTTTTTTGCCTCCCCACAGTAATAAATGACTATAAAAGCCCAAAACTGAACTGACAAGTGCCTGTGCAGCCTGGAAATAGTTACCAGGGGCTCCTCCTGGAGGATCCCACTGATTCCTGCCAGGGAGCCAGAACAGGCAGTCCCTGACATTTTGCATTATTATTCCTATTTTTCCTTTTTGGTTCAGGCCTGTCTGTGGCCTGTCATGTGCCTTCTGCAGTTCATGTGCTCTGCATGGTTCTCCTTTTAATTGGGTAAATTAAAATGGATGAATCCTACATGGCAGTTGGGTGTATTAATTTTTTAAATCCTATTTCACATTATGGCATCCAAGAGGGATTACACAGGCTTTAAGTTTTGAATGGCAGGTTTATGGCTTTTCATCTACAACTCTTCCCCTTTTAATAATTCCAAAAGCAGCTGAATCACTGAGTCTTTTTTTTCACTTTTGAAGCCTAAATTTGGCCTTTTAGAAGCGAATGGGATTTTTTTTGGGGGATCAATATCTTGTTTTGCTGTTTGTGGAGGGCTCCAGGTCAGTCATCCCCAAAAGCCAATGTCCAGCATTATTCTGGTTATCAGCCTTGAATAGGAGCAGCCTCCCACATGCAGCAGGGTGGGAGGCATAAATTAAGGAATGTCACCTCCAAGGTTGGGGAATGTTCCCAGCCAATGGCACAAGTGAAATTCCAACCATTTCTTCTGCATGTTTAAACACAAAAGAGGACGACCCCATCCCAGACCTCTCCCTGCTGTGTCTCTTCTCCCATCACTCATCATGAAAAGGTCATTCCCTGGAAACAAAACCCCATGGAGCAGGAGCAGGGCTGTGGCTGTGGAAGTGGAGGAGTTTCCTCCTCACCCTGCTGTTATTGCTGTGCATCTTCAGCACTGTAAATATTGCTTCCCTTGTGTGCAAGGCTTGGCCAAGAGAGAGGAGGATGATGAGAGTGGTTTTCCTTTTCCTTCTTTGTGGGATCAGGTGCTTCAGGGGCTCCTCAGCAAAATGTAGATCCAGGGGCAGAATTGGTGTTTCAGCATCACTGGATTTGTGCCAGTTCAGGTTTAAGTGGCTCATTTTCTTGGAAATGTTATCCCTATAGGAAGCTTGGCTCGGTCCTCTGGCCATGGAGAGGTTGGTGTGGCTGTCACAGTCCACGTTGGCAACATTTATTCTTCAAAACAATATTTTCCTCTGCTCAATTGCATCCTAAAATCTTCCCATCCAAGCAAAATCCTTCTGTTTTAAGAAACCAGGGAGACCTGGTGAATTCAGTGGCCAGCAATGCCTTCCAATGACACTTTTAGCTTGGTTGTCTTCAGCTATCTCCATGGGGAAGCACAGATGAAACCAGAGCTTTGCTCTTCCCAAAAAGTTGGGATGGAAAAAGGGCTGGTATGGCAGCAGGTGCTGAGATGTGGGATCACAACCCTGCTGTGCTGGATCTCTGAACCCTTTCCTTTGCTCCATGGGGAGTTTCCAGCTGGATGATGCTGGAGAAGAGCTGCTGGTCTGTTCCTCTGCTGATCCATGAGTTCACATCTCATGGATATGAAAGAGCAAACAGAGGGTTGGGGAGCACCTTCCTTCAGGATATCACAGCTCTCTTTCTTCTTCTTCCCTCCAGACAGGCAGGATTGACAAGTCCTACCCCACGGTGTGTGGGCACACGGGGCCGGTGCTGGACATCGACTGGTGTCCCCACAATGACCAGGTCATCGCCAGCGGCTCCGAGGACTGCACTGTCATGGTGAGTGTCCCTTCCCTTCTGGGGTGGCCTCTGCTCCCTGCTGCAGCTCCTGCTCCAAAGGACTCTGGAATTCCTGGAGGTGTCTCCAGGAACCTCTTCTGTTCCGAGGTGAGGGCAGAGTTGTCGTGGAAGGGTTTGGGTTGGAAGGACCTTAAAGCTCCTCCCATTCCAACTCCTGCCATAGACCAGGTTGCTCCAAGCCCTGTCCAGCCTGGCCTTGGACACTTCCATCCTGTGCCAGGGCCTCACCACTCTCACAGGGAAGATTTTTTTTTCCATTTTTCCTTCCCCTGGGCATTTGTTTGCTGTTTGGGAAGAGGAATGAGAGTGCCAGTCTGTGGTGAGGTGCTCTGATTTGTTGGGCTTTGAGAAGACAGCTGGTTCCTTACCTCAAATATCCCAATGGATGTAGAGATGTGTGTTGGGAAGAGAAAGGGATTGGAAGGGAATGAGCCCAGCAGGTTCCAAGATTCCTTCAACCCTTGATTTAAGGAAGTTGCTTGGAGTTTTCCCTGTATCTCCAGGTTTTGAGCAGGTGTCAAAAGGTCTGTTTTTAATAAATAAATAAAAATAATTTCACAACTTCTGCACCTGCCAACCTTGGATTGAGACCTGTTTTAAGTCAGTGACGGCCCAGCCGGGCTCGCTCCGTGATGGATGTGGAATCCCATGTATGCAAACACAGCAGAATAAGTGAAAGAAAATCCTTGGAAGATGAAATAAAGCCAAATAACTCCAGGGATCTTTGGCCATATTTAGAAATGCTGTAGGCTGAATGTTATATTGAAATCTTATTATAGATCATGTCAGATAAATTCCTTTGCTTCTGTTCATCGTTAAAATGTTTGGGAGGGGATTCATCCCAAGAGGCTTTTCCTGGGACAGCTCTTGCCTGTGATCTTTCAGTCTTGGAAGCTGAAACATGTTAACAAAACGGGCTATATTTAATATTAAACAAAACAACAACTTCTGTGTTAGCAACTCTCACTACTGGGCTGGAACTGAGCTTTGGAAGGATGCAGGAATGTTTCTCCAACCAGAATGCAGAAGGGCTGCACATTGGGAATGTTTCTGAAATGTGAGCATCAGTGAAGGCCCAGAGCTGCCTCCTTGGAGGCAAAATAAATCTGTAATCCAAGTGCAATGAGAAATATGTTGGGAGGCTCCAGAGGGACTGAATTGTGGAGAAAAACTGACAGAGTTCAGTTACAAGTTGTCCAGTTGGACAAGCTCTCTCCCTCCCACCATCCCAAATCCACTCTGTCTCTCACACCATCCTGATGTGGACACAAACTGCAGGAATCTGCGCCTCCTGCTGGACTCTGTGGGTTCTCCACACATCCCAAGGTGGGGATGAGCTTCCCATCCATCCCTGGAGGCAGGAACGGTGTGGGAAGGAGGTGGGATGGAGCAGGGTGGAGCTCTCTGGGGGTTTTGTGTTTGATGTGACCTGTCTGGAGTGGAAGGGGAAATGGGTGAGTCCTTGCTGCACTTCCAGGATCAGGGATGTGCAGGGTTTGGGAGATGCTGGGGGTGTGTTAGCTGGAGGTTTGGAATGGGAGATGATGGATCCCAAGTCGTTCAGGACAGCTGGGAACTGCAGGTGTATAAAGAACACCCCTGGCTTGGGCTTTTGGGAGTGAGCTAATGAACATTCCCAATTTTAATTGCTTTTCTGGCCTGGCATGGACAGTTCAGTGTCCTGTTTTCCTGGAGAAAGGGTTTGGGTCCTGCTTCCTGAGCAGCCTGAGCAGAATAAACCCAGGCAGCTTTACAGGACACGTGGCTGCTCGTGGGCTCCGAGCACGAAAAGTGACGTGGGGGATTCTGTGCAATTCCAGCTGCTGGAGAAAAGACCTTGCTCTTAAAGACCATCTGTGCCCTGGCACTCAGGGATTTAGGATCTCACCCTCTGCCACAAGAAATCTCAGCTACGTCAGCCAGACGTGCATTGAGGGGGAGAGCGTGGATTTGGGATGGTATTGAGGGAGAAAATGTGGATTTGGGATGGTATTGAGGGAGAAAATGTGGATTTGGGAGGATGTGAGGGAAGGAACATAGATTTGGGACTGTGTGAGGGAGAGAGTGTGGATTTGGGATGGTACTGAGGGGGAGAATGTGGATTTGGGATGGTATTAAGGGAGAAAATGTGGATTTGGGATGGTGTCAGGGACAAAATGTGGATTTGGGATGGTATTGAGGGGGAGAATGTGGATTTGGGATGATCTAAGGGAAGGAACATGGATTTGAGACTGTGTGAGGGAGAGAGCATGGATTTGAGATTGTATTGAGGGATAGAATATGGAATTGGGATGGTATTGAGGGATAGAA
>WBNP01005536.1:10600-25108 GCA_013401095.1 Passerina amoena | reverse complement strand
TACGGATTTGGGATGGTATTGAGGGATAGAATACGGATTTGGGATGGGATTGAGGGATAGAATACGGATTTGGGATGGTATTGAGGGAGAGAACATGGATTTGAGGTGCAAATCAATGCCTTCAGGTGGACAGGGCTGATTTCCTGCAGCCATAACTCTGCAGCCCCCCCCTGTGGCACAAGGAAGCTTCACTTGGTCCTTTCCAAAGCCAGAAACCTTTTCCTCCAAAGATATTCCCAGATTTTTACAAAACCTGCCCATAAACCTTGAACAGGTTTGGTGTCAGGAATACCAGACACAGCATTGGAGAGGGGACTGGGAAAGAGAGGACCTGACACCCCTCTCCAAAGGCTTCCTTGCAAATACCTTCTGTGGCCTCTTCCCTTGGAGGAATTGTTTCCTTGTGCCAGCAAATGAGGAATTACTTAAATATTCCTGCTTGATGTTGTGCTGAATGGCTCTGATGTACTGCAGGCTTTTTGCTCAGCTGGAAAATGTTTTAGTGGATAAAGATTTCTAGATGGTATCGAGGCCCTTCCTCAGATATGGAAAATTTTCTTCATCTGAAGGTGGATTTTAAGGAATTTGTGTGGAAAGGCCAGAGCAGAGCTCATGTGATGGAGCAAATTCCTTCAAAAATCAAAGAGAGCTCTTGCAGTGACCTGAGCCACCAAGCAGGACAGGGAGAATGAGGAGAAGGTCTGACCCTGCAAAAATGATGCACCAAGAGCCTCTTCCTGCAGGGCCATGGATAAATCCAGGCCTCAAATTCAGTTGCTTCCTTACTTGAAGTGATAAAAATTGATAAATATGATGTAGGAAGCAATGTTTTTTATAGACATGGATTTAATCTGCTTTTCAGCTTGTGCAGAGCCAGAGGAGGCTGGTTTTGCTTCTCTTTAAAGGGGATGAAAGAAAAGTTTGCTTTGCTTTCTTTCTCACATGCTGTTTGTGCAAAACCTTCCCCTCCTGCCCTTCCTGCAGCCCCAAACCTCTCCCTCAGCTGTGCCACCACTCCTCTTCCTCCTGCACAAACAAACAGCCTTGATAACATCAAACCCCCCAAAAAACACTCAGACACCCATGAGAGGGAGAGCTGACAAACCCTTCCTGGAGCCCAGGCAATCCTGCAGCAATTTAAGGTTTCCTTGGAGTCATCCTGAGTCCTCCCCCTCGGCAGGGTAAGTCCTGCATCCAAAATTCTGTAATTTCCCTGTGAACCTGATTTGATCCCAGGCTGAGGCCAGACCCCCACCCTGTGCAGGAACGAGGGGCTGGGCCAGCTGGGACCGTGCCCTGACCTTTCCCATTTGTTTTTTCATTATTTTTGGGAATAGCAGGCAGGATTATTGGGTCAATAGTCTGAAATCTGCCCAGGATTGCAGTGCTCTGCAGCTGCTCCCAGCTACCAGGGCTTTACCTGACAGAAAATTCCATTGATCTCATCTATCTCTGAGGGCTTTTAAAACAAAACCCTTTTTCACTGGGATTTTACCTCCCTTTCCATTCCCACCCCCTGCACTCGCTGTCTTATGTTTAAATTTGGTTCTGGAGTTTTCTGGCTCCTTTGCACTTGCTCAGAGGGATCTCAGGATCCTTCCTGGCTGAGATGGTGCAGAACAGAGCTGAGTCCTCCCCCCTAGGCAGGGTAAGTCCTGCATCCAAAGTTCTGTAATTTCCCTGTGAACCTGGTTTGATCCTGCACAGACATCCCAACAATCCCACCCTGTGCCTGAGAGCCTTGTCCAAAGGCTCCTGGAGCTCTGGCAGCCTTGGGGCTGTGACCATTTTCACCCCTTGCAGAGGAATCCTCTCCTGGAGAAGTGTTTCCATTGTGGTCATTCCTCCTGGGACACTGAGGGTGCTGGGAAGGAGGGCACTGGGAGCTGTGTCCATGAGAAACTAAATCAGTTTTGGGTTATTTAGAGGTGAGCTGGTTCCCACTGAGAACCTCTGCATCTTGTTTTTTTTCCCAGTGCCAGTCATTCCTTTGAGAAGGGAAAAACTGGGATTAGCACAGAAATCCACGTGTCCATCTCAGTCTGCCTCACTTCCTAAATCCACTCCCTCACATCCCACAGCTTGTTGGGCATCGTGGGCAGGGGCTGGCAAGCCCCATTCTCCCAGCTCCAGGAAAAGCAAACAATGGGAAGCAAAGCAAACGTGCTCTAATGCTGCCACCTACCTACAGCAGCTCCAACTGCTCCCCGAGGAGCTCTCCCTGGAATTCCATGGCATTTTTTAATACTCTCTATGTAGGTCAAATTCAATTCCAAGATGATTGTCCAGTGCTGAATTGCAGGAATAGTTTTGGTGGGGCTGATGCTGCCCTGGGGCTTTGGGGTGATGGGTTTGTCTGTCCCATCCCTGGTCACTGCCAGCTGCAAAAGCCACCTCCCTCCTGCTGGAATTCCAGTGCTCTGGCATCCTTGGGGGGCTCTTCCTCCTCCTGGTGGCCCTTCCCTGAGGAAGTTTGCAACAGAAGGGTTGTGTAACCAGGCAAGAAGTGAACAGGCACTGCTGATTTGGGCTGCTCTGGCTTCTTCGGGACCAAACTGCTCTTCCCTGATTAAATGGGATCAGGAAGAATCTTGGATCTAACAGGAAAATGAATTGCTGGTGTTCCTAAAGTAATCAAAAGTAGGCAGTGGTAGAGCTGCAGCAGGACAGGCATCGTTTGGAAAGACAGCAGCTCTTTCCATGGAATTGGAGCTGCAGGGGAGATTTTCCAGACTCCCTGGGGAGCAGGAGCGGAGTGGGGCTGTGCACATGGAAATACAGGGGTTGCACCATGAGGAGCTGTGGGTTTGTGCTGGCACATGAGTGAGGAAGGACGTTCCTCATGGATCAGCCAAGGGTTTATTGACAGCTGGGAGTGATTCCCTCCCTGATTCCCTCCCTGTTTGCACAACAAGTGACAGCGCCGGCGGCTGCGGGACGCGGGAAGCAGCAGAGCCACGCGCTCTCCAGAGGGGCTGCCCGTGCCTGAGCAGCTTTCCTTTCCTTTCCTGTCCCTCCCAGGTGTGGCAGATTCCCGAGAACGGGCTCACCCTGTCCCTGACAGAGCCTGTGGTAGTGCTAGAAGGCCATTCCAAGAGAGTTGGCATCGTGGCCTGGCATCCGACGGCGCGGAACGTGCTGCTCAGCGCAGGTAGGAGCACAGGAATGGGCAACAGCTCCTCTCCCTGCCTTCCTTCCTCTCCAGCTTTTCCTTCTTCCCTCTCCCAAGCTGCTCAGATCCCTGGGAATCACAAGACCTGTGGCAGTAGCTGGGAGCACTGGGACACGTGGCTCACAGCCCCCTCTGTATCTCAGCCTTTTTTATCTTCAGTTTACAGGGATAAGCACCAAGGAATTATCTGGAATTGGAGTATGAAAGTTGTTCCAGACTTTATTTGATCTGCAAGAACAGTTTACATCTGCATTCCCCACATCCCTGTTCTCATGTACTTTTAGAACAGGCCCAAGTGTTTCTCTTTTTCCTTGATCCATGCAAAGTACCCCAGAGTCCAGCTGTTCCTCCCACAAGCTCTCATGGGCAGCATTTTCCAAATTGTCTCCTTGGCTGGTACATAATCCATTATCCATTGGTACCATCTGAGACTTTCATGGGTTGGGTCCCAAGGAAAGAAGTGAGTCCTTTCAGCTGGATTGTTGGATGAGCTGGGTGTTTTCCATTGATAAAAATCCCTCCTGAGCTCCCAGTCTGGGTTTTGGTTTCCCCAAAAAACCTTTGGAGCTGCAGGGGGTTTATCCCTTGTTCCCCACCTCTGGCTTTGCCCCTGTGTCCCCCAGTTCTGTGACTGGAGCTGTTATTTCCCATTTTAGGCTGTGATAATGCCATCATCATCTGGAATGTGGGAACAGGAGAAGCCCTCATCAACCTGGATGACATGCACGTGGATATGATCTACAACGTGAGCTGGAACCGCAACGGCAGCCTCATCTGCACAGCTTCCAAAGACAAAAAAGTCCGAGTTATCGACCCCAGGAAACAAGAAATTGTTGCTGTAAGTTTGCTTAATCATTAAAGAAATAACTGGATTCACTCCAGCAGGGAGTGAAGAAAATATGGAAGAAATATGTGGGTTTTACATACCATGTTCAGTCACTTTCTTCAAAAATTACAGGAGAAATAGTAGGAGTTGGAGGATTTGTCTGGGTTTATTGGGATTAGTGTTTGAACTGGGATTTTAGGGCTCAGTTTTAAACCTGCAGGAGTGTAATTCCACATCTAATCCTTTTGTATAATTACAGTTCCAGAGTTGTGCATGCAAAGCAGAGCTTTAGTTGTAGCTTACGAAGAGGTTTTCCTTCAGCCTTGCAAAAGGCTGATGGGCAAAGCTGGAATCAGCCAGGAATGTCCCCTTGTCCGGTGGCTCAGTGCTTGGGCTCTTCCCTCAGGCAGCAGGGGAGGAGAGCTGGATGTTGGAGGAGCAGTGTGTCCAGAGAGGAGCCACCACTCCAAGGGTTTTTCTGTTCACTGCTGACCTGCTCTTCTCTTCCAGGAGAAGGAGAAAACCCACGAGGGAGCCCGGCCCATGCGAGCCATTTTCCTGGCAGACGGGAACATCTTCACCACCGGCTTCAGCCGCATGAGCGAGCGGCAGCTGGCTCTGTGGAACCCGGTACGAGCCCAGCCCGGATCCCTGGGCTCCTCACATCCATGCCCTGCTCCTACCAGCCCAGCCCTGCAGCCATGGAATCGTGGAATGGGTTGGTTTGGATGGGGCATTAAAGCAAATCCTGTTCCAATCCGTGGGCAGGGACACCTTCCACTAGCCCAGGCTGCTCCAAGCCCTGTCCAAACTGGGATGGAGCAGCCACAGCTTCTCTGGGGCCTTCTTCTTCAGGGCTTCACCACCTTCACAGAGAAGAATTCCTTCCTAAATTCATATACGTTTATATACTTGAGGTTATTCCCACTCCCTCTGCTGCCTGCTCCTGCTTCCATGATTTTGGCTGTGTGGTCACTCAGTGAAGGCACTGAGCAGGAGCTGCAGGTTGGAAGTGCCTGGGAAGATGCACAGGGAGCAGAGGGGCTGTGGGAAGGTCACTTCTCTGTGTGCATTGTGGAGAGCAGGCCAGCAGCAATCCCAGGAGGGCTCAGGGTGGAAGGGACCACCTGGATTGTGTCCAGGTGGCTTTCGAGTGTCCCCAGGGAAGGAGGCTCTGTCCCATCTCCCATCCTACTGACACTAACTCACTGTGTCACATATTTCCCTTGACTTGTGAATTTTCCTGGCTCCTGTTTTTATTTAATCTAGTGATTAAAATGCCCTTGGGGAATGAATCAGTTCATGAACATTCCCAGCATTTGTTGTAACACACAGATCCTTCTGGGTGGTGCAGACACCACTGGGAGCTCACTGCCTACAGAGTGTTAATAATTTCGACCCTCACTCTATGAACAGAAGCTTTTCCAGTCTTTATTAACATCCCTGGCATTTTTATTTCCAGAAAAACATGGAGGAGCCAATAGCCCTTCATGAGATGGACACCAGCAACGGGGTCCTGCTGCCCTTCTACGACCCAGACACCAACATCATTTACCTGTGTGGGAAGGTAAGGAGAGGCTTTGGAGGCACCTGGAGGGAGTGGGGCCTGTGAAGTGTTCCCCAAAATATCAGTGCTGCAGTGAGACCAGGCTGCTCTGGAATGGGTTTGATCCTCACTCTGCAGAACCTGGGAAGGACCTGGATGTTTCTTGGAGATGGATTAGGTAAAGCTGCTCCTAATGCAACAAGTCCCACACTGTTGCCAAAACATTTCTTGCTGGTGTTGACCTGGATGATTTTACACTGGTATGGGAGGAAGGTACATTTTGGGTGTTCTCCTTGGAGATGCTGGAGCGTGTGGTAGCTCACTGTAATTTTATGGAGTTAAAGAATAGAAAACTGGAATTAGGTGCTCCTTTCTAAAAGCAATTTGTAGGAATTTGCTGCCCACATGTGATGGACTCCTACAAATAGGGACCAAAGCCAAGATGAGCAAGGAATTACAAAGAAAGATCCATACAAGTATGTTCATGAATCCCATCTTTGTAGCAGCTGAAGAGGAACATTTGGTTTCTATCTGCCACCCCTCCTGCAGTTTCAGAGACAGCAGTGTGGTGGAGTTGCTTGGAATTGAGGATAAACTGCTTTATAGCCTTTCTGCCTGATTGTGGCAGGAGGTTTTTCCACAAGAGGTGAGGAAGGGGCCACTCCCAGCCTGGCAGCACGAGCTCAATCCCTGTCCCACAGTGTTTGGAACAGGACTTGGAGGAATTGTTCAGTTGATGGACTCACATTGTGGAGGGCTTCAAAAACAGCCGTGAACTGTCCATGGCAGCATTCCTGGAAGGAAGTGGGAGCAGCAGTGTGGGCACAGGGAGCACAGGTGCTGCAGCTTCTCCTGGGGTTCCTTGCAGGGTGACAGCAGCATCCGCTACTTCGAGATCACGGATGAGTCCCCGTACGTTCACTACCTCAACACCTTCAGCAGCAAAGAGCCGCAGAGGGGCATGGGGTTCATGCCAAAGAGGGGCCTTGATGTCAACAAGTGTGAGATTGCCAGGTGAGGAGGGCTCATCCCAGGGCTGGGAGCTGGGGCTGGGGATTTCAGGAGTGGTTAAAGCAGCAGAGCAGTGAGCACAGGGCAGCCGTGGTTCAGAAAACCTGGGAAGGGCAGGAAACACCTCAGGATGTCTGAGCTGCAGTGGCTCCAGGAGGGAGCATCACTGCTGGTTGGGAACATGAGCCATCTCTTCTCCCAGGAAAAAAGTGATAGGACAGGGGAAATGTCCGTAAATATTAGGAAAAATTTCTTCTTGGAAAGTGGGGTCAGGCATTGGAAGGGGCTGCCCAAGGCAGGGGTGGAGTCCCCATCCTGGAGGGATTTAACAGCACCTGGGGACATGGGTTATGGTGGCCTTGGCAGTGCTGGGAGAATGGTTGGACTTGATGGTCTCAGGGGTTTCTGTGGTTCCTTGGGGTTGCTCCTTTCCCATCTCCTCCATCTCCCTCATCCTCACTCCCTGTCCAACCTCTCCTTTTCCACACAGGTTCTTCAAGCTCCACGAGAGGAAGTGTGAGCCCATCATCATGACGGTTCCCCGCAAGGTGAGCACTGTCCTGGGGCCGGGCTTTGGAGCCAGCTCCTGCCTCCCAGAGCTCCTGACTGATCCATGTCTCCTGCCTTGCAGTCTGACCTCTTCCAGGACGACCTGTACCCGGACACAGCCGGCCCAGAAGCAGCTCTGGAAGCAGAGGAGTGGTTTGAGGGGAAGAACGCTGATCCTCTCCTCATCTCCTTGAAGCACGGGTACATTCCAGGCAAAAACAGGGATCTCAAGGTGGTCAAGAAGAACATACTGGACAACAAACCTGCTGGGAACAAGAAGAGTGATCTCATAAACGCTCCAAAGAAAGCAGCGGATGCCTCAAACTCCGTGAGTCAACTCCAGGAATTTTGGGGGTGATGGCCTCAGGTGGGAATGCCGGGGTGGGACCAGTGACAGGACCTGAGGGAATGGCTGGAGCTCTGCCAGGGGAAGGTTAGGTTGGATATCAGGAAAAGGTTCTTCCCCCAGAGGGTGCTGGGACACTGACCAGGCTTCCCATGAGATGTCACAGCGCCAGGGCCAGCCTGGGATTGTTGGGGTGTCCTGGTCAGGGCCAGAAGTTGGACTTGTTGATCCCTGTGCATCCCTTCCAACTTGGGATATTCTCTTATTCTGTGATTCTAATGCTTCTGTAGATATGGAAGATTACTTGAAATTGATTTTTCTAAATCACAGGACCACTAAATGTTTGAAAATATTTTCAAAATCCCCAAGTCCAGCCCTAACTCAAGATCCCCAAGTCCAACCCTAACCAGCACCAGCACCTTGTTCACCACTAATCCCTGTCCTTTGGGACACAGAGGAAAGTATGGCTTAAAGAGCAGGTACTGGTCCTGGATGGATGCTGCTGGAGAAGCTGCTCCATTCCCTGAGCATCCCAACTGCTGCAGAGTCTGTCACAGCCTCATCCCTCCAACAATCCCACTGGGAGGAGCCCTTTCCTTGGAAAACCCCAGAGCTCTCCCAACTCATCCTTTCTGATCTTCCAGCAAAACGACGCCAAATTGGACGAGATTTTGAAGGAGCTGAAATCCATCAAGGACACGATCTCCAGCCAGGACGAGCGCATCTCCAAGCTGGAGCAGCAGATGGCCAAGATCGCGGACTGAGGGGGCCCCAGCCCAGGCACATCCCAGCTCCCAGTTCAGCCAGCAGCAGCCTGCAGCATTCCAGTACGAGCTTTCCTGCTCTCCTAAATCCACGTCAAGAGAGCCGATGATTTCAAGCCAAGCTTTTTAGTGAAAGATCTTTTTCGTTTCCCGATGTTCCAATGAATTTCTGTGACTGTGTCAAAAACAAGAAGTGCTACTTTTACAGGTTTTTTTGGGTTTTTTTCCCAGATGTTATTATGAATCCTTGAAAAACAAATCCATTCTTGACTTCCAATGTCATGCCCAAATATCTTTTTCTAGATTTAGGGACCAACGCCACATTGTTCTTAAACCTTTTTTTTTTTTTTTAGAGTTGCCAAAAAATAGAAAAAAAATCGCTTTTATTTTTCTTATTTGCCACTTTTGCAGTATTTGTGTTTCCATTCCAAGGGACAGGGGGCGTGGGGGGTGTTTACACTGTGCAGAGAACAAAGCTGAAGCTATTTTGTATAAATCCTCCATTTGGAACAATCAGGTGGGTTCCCTTCCTTTCTCTTCCCTGTGGAATCCCCTTGGAGATGGGATCAGCTGCCTTTCCTGCTCCACAACGTGTCCCCAGCCCTGTTGGCTGACAGAAAAATACAAATATATCATTCTAAATGAGGGGATTTATTTCCTACTGAAGTTTTAAGCCAGCACCATGTTCCCATTTTCCTGCAATCCCAGGGTTTGTTTCCATGACCAAATTCACTCGTTTTACTTGCTCATTTTTATTTCCATTTCAAGGCAGAAGTGACTTCCATGCAGGAATGTTTTTATCCATGGAGCATGGAGTTCCAGGTGAGCTGTGGGATGCCAGCAGTCATTGCTGTAAATCCTTGTTCTTGCCCCCCAACACTCCTGAGCTCATGGATTTTAAGGAGCTTTTGGAATCCATCAGCCCTTCACACCAGTGCTGATAATAGGAATTTTCTATGCTTCCAAAGCAGCATTAGCAGCAGAAAGGTGATTTTTCCATGATAATTCTCCACAAACAAAATGCCTCTGTTGTTACTTTTTTATCATTTGTTTTCTCCTGTCCATCATTCCCATTCCTGCCTCCCACCCTTCCATGCAGGAAAGGATTTGTTCCCAGATCAGATGAGCAACCTCCAACCCCAAACCCCCCCCCCTGCCCTCCCAGCCCTTCAGAGCAGAAGGGACTGGGAGGGTGGATTTGATCCCAGTTTGGAGAACTGGTTTCTCACACAGCTCCTTTGGGATCCTGCAGGGAGAGGCCCTGTGAGTGCTCTAAGCTGGTGAGCTCCTCCTGGAATTCCATGGAAGCTCAGCTCAGCTAAGCTCTGCTCAGGCAGGGTCTCCCTGTGGAGGAGCTGTCAGGGATGATGGGGCAGGCTGGCTCCCTGCTCCCAGGCTGTGTCCTTGTGCTGGGAATGGGATCCAGGACACCCCACAGAGCTGGGCCAAGCAGGATTGGTGCTGCCATTCCTGGCACAGCCCATCCCTGATAACCCCATCCTGAATCCAAAGGTGGGCAGAGACCATCAGGTGTCTGAGAGCTCTGGATCCTCATCCCAGCTGGACTCTGTCCCTGTGGCAGCTCCGTGTGCTCCCACCCGGAGCATCCCAGTGGACACGAGTCCCTCATCCAGGCTGAAGTGATTGATTTTTTTTAATTTTCCATTAGTTTAGCTAGGAATTCTCTGATTTTCCATTTTTCCCAGTGTTTGCATGTTCAGAATTCCAGGTTAAGGATTCCCTGTTGTGGAGGGATGTGTGTGTGGAGGCGGAATCGGCCGAGGGATGTTGCTGGAGAGGCACGAGGATGGGATGGAGGAGACAGAGGATGTGGTGGGATTGCAGAGCAGGAAAGCTTCAGAAAAGTGGGATTTCTGTGTTTTAGGGACAAGTGGCATCCCCTGCCCTGTGCCCGTGGATCCACAATCCGGCTGCTCCAGGTTCTTTGGCTGTTTGGTGACGTTTCTGTATTGCAGTAAATGCCTGAGATGTGTATTTTTATGGAATTTTTTTTTTTTTTAATTTTGGATCCCAAACCCGAAGGTTGTTCTCCCCACAGTGGTGATTTCTGTGTTGATTTGTACGTGTGACTTCAGGGTTGTGTGCTCGGGGACCTCGGGTTTGTTCCTAACATTTGGAGGGAAATCAGTTTTGGGAGCCGCTGGATTGAGGTGCCCGGGGGTGGGGGTGTGGGAGATTTTAGTTCCTAGCCTGTATTTTATTTAAATGAACTGATGCCTCGCCAGGCTCAACCGGAGTCAGTGCCTGAAGCTTTTTGTAGCCGTGATATCCCGGGAGAGAACCAGCCCAGTCCGGAAAGACGCGCTCTTATAGAGCGGCCAGAGTATCTGTCCAAATATTGCTTCCATTTTCAAAAGATAAAAGTCATTGATTATAAACTGCCTCTGCTTGGCTTTTCCTTTGCCTCTCGGCATTCCAGGTCTGATTGATAACTGGGATATGGAATGATGGATGCCTCAGTGGGGTGCTGTGGATGAAGGGGTCTTTGGGGACCTTCTGCTCCTGTCCCAGGAGAGCCAGGGCCCATTCCTGGGATCACACATGGAATCTCCCTGGTGATTCCCAGTGATGAACCCAAGAGCTTGGCTGGATGTGGGATGTGGTGGCACAGATGGGCTGGGGGATCTCGGGGTGCATGGGGGTGATGTGTTCCCAGGAAGGAACTACCCTGGATCTGGGTGGGCTCATTCTGCTCTTCCCCAGGTGAATTTGTTTCCAGGTTGCAGGAAGTCTGAAATGACACAGAGCCCGGGCTGGAAACAGCATCTCTTACTCCACCCGGGTTTGAGCTTTCTCAGGGCTGAGGCATTTCAGGGGATGTTGCACAACCACCTCCGGAACATCCTGACCCCGGCGCCGCCCCAGAGCCGGGCAGGGATGCTCCCAGAGAATCAGTGCTCCCTGGTCCCACGGATCCATCCCAGGGATGCTCAACCCACAGACTTAAGCCCCTTTTCTTCCCTTTTCCAGCCCCCTGGGCAGGAGTTTCGGAGCGGGGACGGGCCGGGCTTTCCGAGGGCGGGGGGTTGTTGACACCCCGAGCCCGTTCCTGCGGATGTGCCTCTTGCAGCACCTTCCTGCGGCTGCGGCTGCGCCTCCCGCCCGAGCCTGCGGTTGGGGCGGGGGCTTTCCTGTCGTGCCAATGCCACGAGGCCGGGACAACACCCAGGACGATAGCAGGCAGCCCCCCCGAGAGCCCCCCCGAGCATCCTGGGGATGGCGCAGAGAGAAGGAGCCCGGCGCAAGCAAGGGCTGTGCAAAACATCCAAGTCAGGCCCTCACCCTCCTCCAACCTCGTGTGCTAAAGCGTTTCCCGGTGCTGAGGTGTCTCAGGGCACCCTGGCCCCCTCCCTGGCCGTGCCCACACCGTGCCCGCGGGGGTGGCAGCCCTGGCACCAGGTTTGCCGCCACTTCTGCTTTCGGAGCGACGCGAGCCCCTGCGCGCAGCTGCTCCGGTGGGGCCGAGCCCTGCGAGGAAGCCCCTTGGTGGGGCGCAGCCCACACCCTGCCAGCCTCCCCGGGGTGCCCGCAGCCCCCAGCCCTCGCTGGCCCCGCTCTCGGCGTGACGTCCTTCCCCCGGCTCGAAACCGCAGCCGCTTTTCCGCGCTCCCTCCCTTCCCCGCCCGGCCGGAGGTGCAGGCGCAGGGTGGCCCACGACGCCCCGCGGGTGCCGGTGCTGCCCTCGCCCCTCCGTGCCAGCCCTCGCCGGTGATTCCTGCAGTTGGGATCCCGCCGCGTCCATCAGCGCAGGTGAGCCCTGCTGGGAAGGGGCTGGATCGCGGCTCGGCCCCGGGGATGCTCTGGGTGCGAAGGGGATGCTCAGGGACCCCGAGGGTGCCACGCTCCGTGCTGGTCCCTGGGGTCTGGGGAGGCGGGTGGGTGCTTTGGGGATGTGGGAGCCTCCTGGGGATGCTCGGAGCGCTCAGCCGTGTCTGGATGCTCTGGGGTGCGGATCCTCGGGGACCGCGTTGGCCGCCGCCCACCGGGGCTGCCGAGGGAGCTGTGGGGGAATTGGTGACGGAACAGGGGGATTTGGGATGAGTTTGGGGTGGATTTGCCTCTCCTGCTCCAGCACAGAGACACGGGCTCATGGTGGCCTCAGCCCTGGAGCCCTGTGCCAGCCTGGCGGGTGGAGGGGGGCCAGGCACCCTGGCAAGGGGTGTCTGTCACAACGAGGGTGACATCCCTGTGGTTTCATTTCCACACGGAGACTCATCCCGCAACTGCCCCATCCCGCAGCAGCCGCCTCCATCGCGGCTGATTTCCCATTTCCAGACACTCAACTTCCTTATCAAAACTTGCTCCTGGAGCAGAGCCGGGCTGAGATCCCGCAGGTGGGGGCTGTGGCAGGAAGAGGTCGCTGGGTGCCTCCTCCATCCCCCAAACCCGAGGGGGAAAGGAGGATCCTCGGTTGGAGTGTGATCCCACATTGGGGCTCAGCATTCTCCCGCAGAGAGCAGGACCCCGATGTCACCTGCCCTTTCTGTCCCCTGCAGGTCCCATGGCGCTGGGCCGGGCCCTGCTGGTGCTGCTGGTGCTGAGCCCTCTGTGGGCGTGTGGGGCTGAGCTGCTGGAGCCAGGGCTGCCCTGGGGAGGGCAGTGGGTCTGGGGGGAGGCCAAGCCCCTGCCCCTCTCCCGTGGGAAGAGGGAGGACAGTGGGCAGGAGCCCGGTGCCACCGCAATGATCAGCAGTGACAAGAGCGATGGTGTCTCTGTGCCACCGCCAGCACCTGGCACAAAGGCCAGCCTGCTCTGGGTGCCAACCACAGCCGATCCCATGGATGATTCCCCTGAGCCTGAGCTGCTCCTGAGCTCTGCAGCACCAGTGCCCAGCACCAACGCCAGCCTGCTCCGGGTGCTTGCAGTGTCCACCACAGCCGAGCCTATGGATGAGACAGATTCCCCTCAACCCGACTTACTGGAGGACTCTGTGGCACCAGCAGTGAGCAGTGCCAGCACCAGCCCGCTCCGGGTGCCCACCACAGCTGATCCCATGGATGAGACAGATCCCCCTGATCCCGACCTGCTCCCGAGCTCTGCCCCACCAGCAGCACCCAGCACCGAGGCCAGCCGGGCACTCGTGGTGCCAACCACGGCTGATCCCATGGATGAGACTGATTCCCCTGCTCCCGATCTGCTGCCAGGCTCAGAGCCTGGCACACCCTCAGCAGCCCAAAGGAGCATCGCCACCACCACCCGCAGCTGGCTCACGGCACTCATCGAGGAGGACACAGTGACTGATGGCCTGGACAGCGGCTCCTCCACGGGGCCACGCTCAACAGCCCCCCCCAGCCTTTGTCCTCACCAGCACGGGCTACAGGAAACCCAAGAAATCCGGAGCTCCGCCTGCATCGACCGCCGCGGCCACTTGGGACACGACGCCGGCGGGCACCGCGGTGCCCTGGGAGCCCAGCGGGGTGATGAGCAAGTGCCTGCTGGCCATCCTGCTGCTGGGGCTGGTGGCCGCCACCTTCCTGGTGAGCACGGGCGTGCTGGGGACGCTGCTGTGGCGGCGGGCGCGGACCGGGGAGCGCCGCTTCAGCCGCACCGAGATGGTTTGTATCTCCTCGCTGCTGCCCGACGCCGAGGCGGCCGCCGGCCCCCGTCCCGTCCCCGCCCGGCGGCACAAGCTGCTGCTGCCCGACGGCAGCTCCGAGCCCGATGGAGACAACCTGACTCTCAGCAGCTTCCTGCCGGAGCACTCCTGAGCCCCAGGGACGGCTCCTGCATCCCGCAGCCCTGCGGAGCCGTGTGCCCGATCCGCGGTGGAGCCGCGGGCAGGGCGCCCCCGTCCCCCGGTGTTTTAGCTTGGACCAGGGAGACGGAGCTGCTCCCCCGCGGCCAGCTCAGCCCTCGAGGCCCATCCCATTAAAGAGTTACCCGGACATGGTGGTCTCTTCCTGGCAGGGACGGCACTCACCAGCCCCCTCCCGGCCTCGCCGCCTGCCCACATCCTGCTGCCAAAATCTCGCTTCTCCATCCTCCCCCTCAAGCCCCTGGGGGAGCAGAAACGAAACCCGCGGCCAGGCAGGGACCAGAGCCCGGGACCTTGGGGATGGGACCGCAGCCCCCGGGACCTCCTGCCCGCGTGGGAGCTGGAAGGGCGGGGGGGACGGGGCGGAAACGGGGGGGACGGGGACAGGGACAGGACGGGTGCGCTCGTGGCACAACGTGTTCCTGCCTGCGGTCGCTGCAGCGAGGCGGGGACGGCTCCGGGGCCGCCGCTGCCTGTCAGGTGCTCGGCCCCGGGGGGAGCGGTGGCCGCAGGGGCTC
>WBNP01005534.1:20722-32846 GCA_013401095.1 Passerina amoena | reverse complement strand
CTGAATTTTGTATGCAAAATCCACCAATTCTGATCCAGCCCATGCATTTTTTCCTGAATTTTGTATGCAAAATCCACCAATTCTGATCCAGCCCATGCATTTTTTTCTGAATTTTGTATGCAAAATCCACCCAGCTGAGCTGTGCAAATGCTCCTCTGGGATGGGGGTAATGGGCTGTGCAACAAAAATGAGCAATTCCAGCTTCTCCCCTAAAATCCATTTGGAAAAACGCTCCATCCTGCTCCCATTTGAACCCAGATAAAATATTAACTCCCAGTCAGATCCCTCCTGTTTCATTTCAATAAGAGCCCAAGATTCAGGGACAAAAGCCACAGGTTTTGCTCCTGATTTGGGAAGAACCTGTTGGAAAACTGAAATATTTCCCACCTGCCTGAGGGAGGCACAGCAGTGACCCCAACGTCCTGCCCCTGACACACCAAGCACTACAACCTGAAAAATCAGCACTGCAACCTGAAAAATCAGCATTACAAACCCAGAATTACGATTTTTCTGCAGGGAAAATGAAATAAAACTCAAACAGAAAAAGGAAGACGCTGTGACTACCTCTGTAAATTTTCTAATATTTTGTTATTATGTTGTTCCTTATCCCTGCTCCTTATTTACAGCAATAACACAGATCCCAACCCCCAAATTCTTTGTTTTTCCCACTAAAAGGAGCCCAAAGCCACGACCCTGGAGCACAGAATCAACCAAATGCAGAAAATCCAACCCTTTCACCCTTCCAGGAGTTAGTAAATGCTTGTGACCAGAGCACTGGGAGGAGGGAGTGATGCAGAAATGCAGAGGGGAAGAGGGAAAAGCACCCAAACTTTTCAGAGTGGCGAAGTTTTAGAGATTACTGGAAAGTCCAATGAAATGTTCCAGGAGATTGTTATCAAAAAGACAGCGAGGAAGAGCCAGAAAAACTTACACACAGATGTCTTCTGGTTGTTGTCCTTGCTGGGCATGAGTTTCACCCCTCTGGACTTGAGCTCCATCTGCTTCTTGACTGCAGGGGTGGGAAACAAAAGAAAGAAAAGGAAAAGGTTGAGCTGAGCTTCAGGGATTTTCAAGTTTTTATTTTAAAAATAAAAATGTGAATCACCCACATCCTGCATCTTTCCCTTTGGGATCAGCTGATCCTCACTGCTCAAAACCAGCAGGGGTTTGTTTTGCCATGCTAGGGCTTTGGAGAGGGATTTGTTTTCTATGTTAGGGCTTTGGAGAGGTTTAATTCCAAAAATAAAAATGGGGGTTCAGCCCCTCCCCAATCCCTCTGTAACCCACTAAAAATGGGAGACAGGCAAAAGGGAAGCCCTGAGGAGCTTCAGGGATGCTGAGAGGAAAATGCTGAGCTGGTTTCCCCCAGTTTTTCTGGAATTTATCCCATGAACCCATTACACAGCAGAGCCATTCCAGGGGAGCACTCATAACCTAAAAACTGCAGAGCTGGTGTGAATAAACAGCAGGAAAAGGCAGGAAAACAGCAGGGAAAATAAAATTTAACCCCATTACTGGCCAAGGGAAATATCAGCCCCACACCTGGGGGACTCCTCCCAAACTGTGACCATCCCCTCCCAGCTCCAAACCTCCACCAGCAGAGGAGAAAAACCAGGAAAGGGAACAAGAATTCATCCATCTCCAAGAGCCCCATCCTTTCTCCCACACCAGGGAGCAGCAATTTGTTTTCCCGCTCTGGATTTGGCTGCTGCTCCCTCCCTCCCCGAGGGTTTGACACAAGCCCCACCTGGCAGAACCATCTGGGAGCAGCACAAACACCTGGATCCGGGATCATTCCAGCCTCCAGAGGCAGGAGTTGGGATAAAGCAGCCTCTGCTGCGAGGAGCTGGGATAACAGAGCAGGATTTGGGATAACCCAATGGGAAATGGGGTAATTCCAACAGGAATTGGGATAACCCAACAGGAATTGGGATAATTCCAACAGGAATTGGGATAACCCAGCCCTCACTGCAGGATTTGGGATAACCCAATAGGAATTGGGGTAATTCCAACAGGAATTGGGATAACCCAACAGGAATTGGGATAATTCCAACAGGAACTGGGATAACCCAGCCCTCACTGCAGGATTAGGGATAACCCAATGGGAATTGGGATAATTCCAACAGGAATAGGGATAACCCAGCCCTCACTGCAGGAACTGGGATTAAAAAATCTCCACTGCAGGATTTGGGATAACCCAACAGGAACTGGAATAATTCCGAGAGGAACTGGGATAACCCAGCCCTTACTGCAGAAATTGGGATAACCCAAAAGAAACTGGGATAATTCCAACAGGAATTGGGATAATCCAGCCCTCATTGGCAGAAACTGGGATAACCCAACAGGAACTGGGATAATTCCAATAGGAATTGGGATAACTCAGCCCTCACTGCAGGAATTGGGATAAAAGAGTTTCCACTGCAGGATTAGGGATAACCCAACAGGAACTGGGACAATTCCAACAGGAATTGGGATAATTCTGACAGGAATTGGGATAACCCAACAGGAATTGGGACAATTCCAACAGGAATTGGGATAACCCAGCCCTCACCGCAAGAACTGGGATAACCCAACAGGAATGGGGACAATTCCAAGGGGAATTGGGATAACTCAGCCCTCACTGTGAGAAATTGGGATAAAAGAGCCCCCACTGCAGGAATTGGGATAAAAGAGCCTTCACTGTGAGGATTTAGGATAACCCAAAAGGAATTGGGATTACTCAGTGTCCAAATCACTTTCTGGGAGCCTTTTCCTGACGAGCCAGCTCTTATCCTTGGAGAAACCCACTTCAAACCCTTCTCCTCGTGTTCTTCATCTTGTCAGGCTTTCATCCCTAAATTAGCACATTCCTAAGACAAAGCTGTCAAGAAGAATTACCCATGTAACTAAAGAGGGGGTTTTTAATCGTGCCGGGGTTTTTGGTTTTTTTTGGGCTCAAAAAGAACCTGTTTGGAACAGCTGCTGCAGGAGGCTCAGACAGGGGGAGGCTCCTTGAAGCTCACCTGAGGTGCTGCTTTGAGGGAGGTGCTGGGCGCAGCTTTTCACTCATCATTTCCTCACAGCTTTTGGCTTTCTCTTTAAATAAAGCAGCGAGAACTTCAAAAAAAAATTTTAGCTGGAAAATATTCATGAGGAAAAGCTGCTGCTCCTGTCTTCCTCAGCAGCTTCAATCTGTTCGGGGCAGCTGTCTTTTTTTATTAATTTAAGAAGGGAAAACTAATTAACAGCAGGCTGCTGTCAAAGCAAATCGAACTCTTTGTTTCTTTTTACTCCAAATCCACCTGCAAGTGCAGCAGGAGGAAGAAAAAGCAGCAGGTTTTGGGATGCCCCAAAGGTCCACGTGGATGGGAATCACAGGATTATTTCCAGCCTGATCTCAAGGTTTCTAATAAATGTGATATCAATGGATCAAAAAAAAAGGACTTGGGGCTGCTAAAACTCCCATTTTTGGGGTAAAAAAAAATCTATTTCTGCTTCAAATAAAATAGTGGCAGACATTCCTGTAGTGATTCTCCAGCTTTTTCCAAGCCAACACAGGGATACCCCAAAATCCCACCCCAACATTCCCTCCCAGGCAATTCCAAATTTCCAAGGCTGAATCTGGATTTTGATTTGAATTTTCCAAGGATGTGGGTTGGGACCCTGCAGTCTCTAAGTCTCTGCTCTGTGGCTGCGCTTTGGGGCACGAGGAGCTTCACAAAACAATCCCCATTTTGGAATTCTCCACAGCTTCCCACTGCACATCCAGCCCCCAGGGAATGTTCCCACTCTCCACACCAACAAAAGCTCAGCTCAGATGGTTTGTGCACCACAAAGGGAATTTAGAGGCCAAGCAAAGCTTCCCAAGCATTGGTGAACCCCACCAGAGCTGATGGTGGCAACATGGATGGGATGAGACATCCTGGGGAACTTTTCCATCAGGGCACAGCAACCTGCAGGGATTTCCCCAGTGCTGAACGTCCCAAATCCAGGAGAAGGCAGTGGAAGGTGCCAGGGGGTGGAATCAGAGGAATTTTAAGATCTCTTCCAACCCAAACCACTCCAGGATTCTCTGGCATGGGGAAATTCATAATTTGGATGCAGCCAGGCTTGGAAATTTTTCAGGGACACGTTTCTAACCAAGGTTCTCCCAGAGCCATCCCTGCCAGATCCCATCCAACACACATCCCCCTCCAACCCCGTTCCTGATGGAAAACCTGGCTCCCAAACCCCTCAGCAATGAGAACAAGACACTCATCAGTGAGAACCAATCCCAAAATTCAGAGCCTGAGCTGCATCCCCAGGAAACATCTCCTCCCCTAATTGCACCGTGTCCCTTTCCAGGAGAATTGATAAAGATAAATTGGTGAAGATAAATTGATAAAGAGGGATCACTGCATCCTCTCCTCCTCATCCTTCATCTTGGAGCCCTAATGATGGAAGTCAGACTTTACAAATGACTCCATTTAGATCAGAACCAGGCACAGCAAAGCACCACTTGTTTTGCGCTTTTAAAAAAAATTTAAACAAATAAGAACAACTCTCCCACTCCCTGCCCTCAAAAACCCTGTATTTGAAAATCTACTTTGTTTGTAAATTGGAATGTGGAGCAGTACTACAAAGGACTGTGTCAGGATAATTGGATGAACAGAAACTCCTGTTTTCTGGAGGCTTTTGCTGCTCACGCACATCCAACAGATCTAATGGAATACTCAGCATCCTGTCAGATTTGAGAGATGACATTACAAAGCTCTGCCAGCATGGCAGGCAGGCCGGGCTGTTCCTTTCAAACCGCTTCATGTTGCTCTAAATGAGGATTTAAGCAGACATTTATTTATTTTTAATTTGGAAAACAGTGTTTCAGCAGCAACAACAGAAAAAAAAAAAATCTATTCCATGAAGCTCTGCTCTCCTTGTTGGGGGAATTGCTGTTAAATCCAAATCCTGCCTGGATCTCTCCCTCCTGCCAGGATGATTCAGCAAGCAGGATGCTCACAGGGGTTCTTGTTCTTGGAGGTGAAGAGAAA
Organism: Passerina amoena; assembly: GCA_013401095.1. Lineage (NCBI taxonomy): Eukaryota > Metazoa > Chordata > Aves > Passeriformes > Cardinalidae > Passerina > Passerina amoena. The sequence goes on along the minus strand of WBNP01005534.1, from coordinate 27,840 downwards.
CCCCCTCAAGTGCAACTCTTTGGAAAAATCCCTCTTTTGGCAGCCTGAGCAATGGAACTTTGGGAATCGGAGCCTGCACAAGCACTGGGATTATCCAGAATTGCCCAGGAGACTCCACAGGTCGCATGGAAGGAGCCAAAAATCCCTTTGGAACCCAAGGGTGTGATCCAAGATGAGGAGGGAGAGATCCAGGAGGAGAAAGATCCAAGATGAAAAGAAGATCCAAAATGAGGAATGGAAGATCAGGATGAAGAGTGGAAGATCCAAGGTGAAAGGGAGAAGATCCAAGGTGAATGGGAGAAGATCCAAGGTGAGGAATGGAAGATCAGGATGAAGAGTGGAAGATCCAAGATAAGCAGTGGGACATCCAAGATGAGAAATGGAAGATCCAAGATGAAAAGGGGAAGACTGAAAATGAGGGAAAGATCAAAAATGAGGAGGGGAAGATCTAAGACGAGGAATGGAAGATCCAAGAAGAAGAGTGGGAGATATGGATGAAGAGGGGAAGATCCAGGATAAAGAGTAGAGGATTCAAGAGGAGAAATGGAAGATCCAAGATGAGGAATGGAAGATCAGGATGAAGAGTGGAAGATCCAAGATAAGCAGTGGGACATCCAAGATGAGAAATGGAAGATCCAAGATGAGGAAGGGGAAAATCAAAAATGAGGAGAGGAAGATCCAGGATGAGGAGTGGGAGATCCAAGGAGAGGGGTGGGAGATAAGGATGAGGAGGGCAAAATCCAGGATAAAGAGGAGAAGATCCAAGATGAGAAACGGAAAATCCAAGATGAGGAGCGAGAGATCCAGGACAAAGAGGGGGGAAGATCTGTCCAAACTGAAGCCAAACTGATCCATCCATGGGTAGAACTGCAGATCTACCCATGGACAGATTTGTAGATCAAAGCCATGGATGGAGCTGGGAGCACCTTGGGACACTGGGAGGTCGCTGCCCATGGAAAGCATGAAAGTGAATGGGATTTAAACCCATTCCAAACCATTCCAAGATTCCATGACTCCCTCACAAAGCCATTTAAGTGTCTCTGGCGAGCAGCAGGGAGCTCCCCAGCCCCTCCCTGAAGGAGGCAGCTCCGTCCTGTGCAGGGCTGGAGCTCATCCCATTTATCTTCCTCCCGCAGGGAAGGGAAGCGGCCGGGGCGGGGAGATCGATAAAAGCTGCAATTATGTGTTGGTAACAATCAGCTCCAGAGCAATTAGGGAGCCAAGTTCTGCCATAAAACATGTGCAGAGAGGGGCAGCAGCAGCAGCCAGGGCAGCATTCCCATCTCTCCAATTCCAGCCCTACCACCGGCCTTCTGCAGCTTTCCCAAAATCCTCTGATTTTATAAATTCCCACCAAGCCCCTCTGATTGGGGGAACACCTGAGGTGCTGCCACCTCACCTGATTAAAAACTTCTGGATTATTTTCTTCCACCTTTTTGAGGAGATAAGATGGAGAGGAAAGTAAAAAATAATTCTAAAAAATAATTCTATGCACACATTTCTCCCAGTCCCCTTGATTTCCTTACATAGGGAATGGGGGAAAAGCATTTGCAAAAATCAAGATTCACCTTAATGAAAGGGAAAAGGGAAATATTTAACTCTCCCAGGAAGGGAACAAAATGAATTTGCTGTGTTCAACAACAAAAAAAACCCCTCTCCACAGCCTGATTGCATCTAACCTTGCTTTTACATTCCTAAAGTGATTTCCAAATGAGGGCACGGATTAGGGAGAGCAGAGAGGGAACAGACAGAGAAGGTGTTCTGCAAAACTCGGGATCAATTTAAACAAGCTGGAAGGGAAATTGTTTTCTTATAGATTATCAGCAAAGCCAGACCCCGTCCCAGAGGACCCAGGGGGTTCATAAATGATGTACAGACACGTCTTTGGAAAACAGACAGCAAATGAGAGCGACCCTAAAGCCTCCCCTTGCTTCTCCTGGCCGATCCTGATTCAGCTCTCCTGATGAAAAATGCATTTCAGCTGCTGTGCTTGCTGTGGAATTACACGGCCTGTTTTGTAGGGATTTATCTCCAGTGAAATATTTATGTCCAGGCCAGGCTGTGGAAAGGGTTACAGGGAGGTTTTTAAAGTCTCAGCATCTCCTGTCCTACAGATCCCACTGCCTGCAGACACATTCCCTTCATCCCTGGGAATCTTCACTGCTCAGCTGCTTGGTTTGCTGGGTTTCTAAGCATTGAAAAGCAGAAAGAAGTTGCCAAACTCCACAAAAACCAGCAGGAAAAATGAGGGCAGGTCCCCTATGGCAGCTGGGCCAATGTCCTGCTCCAATTCCAGCTCAGAACGGGGAGTTCAGCTCATTTTCCAACACTCCATCCCCAGTTCATAAAAACCCCTTGACATTTATCTGCTCAGGAGGAAGGAGAACATTCACCCTGACTTTGCTGTGGAGGGAAAAGGCTGACTCAGACAGGTGCTTTAGAGAAAGCCAGGGAAAAGCCATCCAAAGGGCAGCTGCTTTTTCCAGACATTGGTGCTGCACAGCAACAACAAAAGGGGTTTTTTTCCTTGTTTAAAGTCCTTTTTTCCCTTTGTTTTTTTTTTTTTTTTGTTTTGTTTTGTTGTTGTTGTTTTTTCCGCCTGCAGTTTAAAGTGATTTACAGGTTCAGGGAAAGCAGGGAAGTTAAATAATGACGTGGTTCATTTGTTGAGGCCATGACAGCCCTGCTAAGAACAACCTGGGAACACCCAAACGAGGCAGCTCTGTGGATTTATCCAAGGAAAATCCTCTCCCTTTCCCCTGACTCCTCTCCAGAGCTTTTTCCCAGCAAAGGCCTCTCGAGACCAAACCTGCAGAGCTCCCTGAGCCCAGCCTTGGAGGGGACTCAAACCATTCCTGCTCCTTTCCCTGCTTCACTCCCCCATTCCTGGATCCTGCACCCACAACCTCCTTCAAAAACATCACAGGAGTGGTGGGAATGCTTCCAAGGAATCCATCCCATCCATTCTGGTCCCACCAGGAGCAGCACCTTCACTGCCAAGGGATCTCCTGTCCCTCAACAGCCCCTGAACAGCCCCATCCTGAAATGCTTTTATCCCAACCCTGAATTCTGCCCTGTGAGGGTGAGGAGGGGCTGAGATGGATTTCCCAGAGAAGCCCCTGGATCGCTGGGAGTGTCCAAGGCCAGGCTGGAGGGCACTTGGAGCACCCTGGGACAGGGGAGGTGTCCCTGGATGGGCTTTAAGGTCCCTCCCAACCCAAACCAGGCTGGGTTTTTCTATGAAAACCACACTTTGGGGGATTCCAGGTGGAAAACAACAGCAGCAGGGCCATGCAGGGAGGCAGCTGGGGATTCCTGGCTGGGGTTAACTGGGGGGTCAGGGTTCTTGTTGACTTTGTGGTGTTGGAGCTTGTGTGGAGTTATCTCAAGGGGCAATTCGGGCTGTTTAGGGAGGTAGGAAGAAGTTTAGCCTAAAATCAGCTTTGGGAGCTGGAGATGAAGGTTTGAGTCCTTTCCTCCTGAAATAGTGGGGTAACTCTAAAAAAGGGGTTTATGTTGTTATCTTATTGCAGGGGTTCCATCTTATCTCCCATCACAAAAGTTTCATACCTGCTTGGGATTTCTCGTGGGCAGCTCCTCAGAGCACTGACTCTTTCTTCTTCACAAAGCTGCCAACTGACCCCAGTTCCCTTCCCAACCACCCACCCCACTCTTTTATAGCATCTTCTTCTCACTGGTCACAGCTGTGGCCTGTCAAAGTCAGGCCTGCTCCAAATCTTTGATAATCAGGCCCAGCTGCAACTCCTTAGGGGCAAGATCCACACCATCTTTATTTTCTTATATTCTATCCCCTTACAGCTTTAGTCGTCAATCTTTGGCTTAACAGACCAATGTTTTTATAAACCATTAGAGTTAATTAGAGTTGGAGTAATTTTTTAGGGTGGCCACACGGGGAAATAAAACCAGAATGATTGTGAAATGGGTGAGTGAGGAAATCAAACTGGAATGGTTGTGAAATTGAGGAATGAGGAAATCAAACTGGAATGGTTGTGAAGTAGGTGAAAGAGGCTGGCTGGGGTGGGTGAGGCCAGGCCAGGGCATTTATTTCTCCCTCCTTACCTTGGTACTGGGCACTGAAGCCCTTCTGCCTGTGGTTGCCATCAGAGGTGAAGTGCAGCCTCAGCCAATTTTTACTGCTGATCACAGGGGCAGGCAAATTCATCCCAGTGAACCTGCAAGAGAGCAAAGGAGCACAGCCACGTCAGGGCCTGGCAGTGACACCCCAAACCCACCTCTCCAGGCCAATCCTCCTCCCCCAGGAGTTTGGGAACTCCTCTGTGGGTACCACACAGCCAAGGAGAGCACCCTCCTCGCTCCAGGGCTGCCTCCAGCCCCACATTCCTGCTGGATTCCCAGCTGAGAGCTCCATGCTTGTAATTACAGAGGTTCCCAGTCCTTTCTCCAAAGGCAGAGAACATTCCCAGGCTGATCTCTTCACATTCAGTTAATTCCACTCCAAAAACCCATTTATTTTAACTCAGGAAGGGAAAGGATGGCAAAAACCTCTTTATTTTTTATTTTATTTATGACCAATCCCAACCTGAGGAAGATTCCAGCCAGGATCAGAAGTGAGCAACTCCAGAACCCAGCAGCACCCCCTCATATCTGTTCATAATTTTATTTCCTTTTAAAACATGATGTTGTTTGCTTCATTTAACTCCAGCTCACAATTCCTGGCTGAGTTTTGTCCCAAACCAAGTTTTAGACTGGAACAACACTTCAGACTCAGACTGAGGCCCACAATGGTGACATTCACATGCTCTCTCTGCTCCTGCTAATGAAAGTTAATTATTTTAATCCCCAATTATCACTTATTTAAAAATCAGTGCTATTTCAACACCCATTATAGGCATTCCAACACCTTTTATTGGCATCCAACACCTGTTATTGCCATTTCAACACCCGTTTTTGCCATTTCAACACCCGTTTTTGCCATCCCAGCACCCATTTTTGCCATTCCAACACCCCTTTTTTTTTTTTAACGAAGGCAAACGGATCCTGGGAATCTGTTCCATCTGGAGGATATTTCAGATTTGATTATTACACATTTTCAGCAGCAGATCATGGAGCACCTGAAGAGTCCTTCAGCCACCCAGCCCGTCCAGAGGTGACCTCAGGCTGGAATTGGCAGCGTTAATTAACGGCATCCCTGTGCTGCCAGCCCCTTAATGAACATAACTAAAGCATCTCTGCCACCTACAGTACAATCCAAACCCTGGATTATCCCATGACTGGATCCTGCAGCACTCTGGGATGATTTAAGACTGGGATTTAAGGTTGCTCCCCATTATTTCTCCATGGATTGTCTCCATGTCTGTTCCTCAGCCCTTTCAGGAGCAGAAATGGATCCTCTGTGGCTTTTTGCCATCCTTGGGCAACTCCAAGGCAGCTGAACCCATTGAACTGGAAACTTTCTCAAAGAACCAAGTTCAAACGAACAGATTTGGGGCTGAGATCAAACATGGGATGCCCCAAACCCATCCTGAGGAAGTTCCCCTGGCTGGTTGTTATGACAACACCCTTAAACTTAATGCTCTCACCCTCCAAGGGCCATTTCACTGTTCATCCTGCAGCAGCAAACCCCTCAGAAATAATCTTTAGCTATGCAGAGCCACATTTCCCTTTCACAGCTGAAATTCAACTGCCTGAGATGAAAAAAAAGAGAAGCAAAGCTGCCTGAATGAGGCTCAGCTTCTCCTGTCCCCCATCCCTGGCTTTGGTTTTGATCAGCACATCCTTGAAGGGTGGACTCATCCCAAACCTGGGATGTTCTTCCCTTGTGTGACACCAAAGCCTCCACATGAAACAAAACAAACAAAATTCCTTTATTCAAAACAGGGAGGGGTAAATGCCATCAAAACTCCTCTTTTTGAGAAAAAAAAACACTGAAGTGAGGCCTTCTCAACTCTTTTTTATCTCTTTCCTTGCTCTCTCACTTCCCACTGAATCCAGGCATGAAATATTTATCCCATTCCCTCCCCTGGCACAATTAGTATGGCTGTACATGGCTGGCACTGATTACTCTGCATTCACGTCCCATTATCTATTTACAATCCCAATTCCTGCTTTAATTTGTTTCCACGCAGAGAGGAAGAAAAGGAAGGGGGGAAAAAAAGATCAATAAAGTGTCACAAAGTGAGGCAGAAGCACTGGAGGAGCAGGAGGAGATGTTTGCACACAGATTTTTGAGCACCCTGAAATTTGATTATCAGCAATTTGGCCATTAGTTCTTCTTAAATGGACTCAAATAAGATGAGAATTCCTGGCGTGGATGCTGCAAACCCAGTGCAGGAGTCAAAGGCACGACTAAAGGCAGGAATTCCATGTGAAATCCTGTATTTCAGGTGAAATATGTGGAGATGATGGGATTTAAACATGAATTTGAAGGCATTCTGATTTCCTGGTGCTGCCCAGAATCGGGGTGCAGTCAAACACCAGCTCCAAATAAAAGCAAAGCACATCACTGGGGATATTTTCTCTTCTTTTTTTCCCCCCTTGAACTCTTCTGTTGATTTATTTAACCTCTCTGTTCATTTAATCTCTGTTTTGACACCCCTTGGATCTCTGCTGATAATCCCTGACATCAGCCTGGCTGCGTCCCGGCTCCTCCTGGAGACTCCACCACAAATTTTGGGTGAATCTCCCTGAAATTTCACCTTCCTGGAGCTCAGATCCGCCTTTTCCTTCCCTGGCTGTGCTTAACCCAAAGTGAGACCCACTGGAGTGGCTGGGAGGAGGAGGAGGAGGAGGAGGAGGAGGAAGAGAGATCTCAGCAGCTTTTCCATGGGTGGAGGAACCAAGGGGAGATCCCAGCAGCATTCCCAAGGATGGAGGAATCAAAGGGAGATCCCAGCAGCTTTTCCATGGATGGAGGAACCAAGGGGAGATCCCAGCATCTCTTCCATGGATGGAGGAACCAAGGAGAGATCCCAGCAGCTTTTCCATGGATGGAGGAACCAAGGGGAGATCCCAGCATCTCTTCCATGGATGGAGGGACCAAGGAGAGATCCCAGCAGCTTTTCCATGGATGGAGGAACCAAGGGGAGATCCCAGCAGCTTTTCCATGGATGGAGGAACCAAGGGGAGATCCCAGCAGC
>WBNP01005534.1:0-20712 GCA_013401095.1 Passerina amoena | reverse complement strand
TCTTTCATGGATGGAGGAGCCAAGGGGAGATTCCAAATCTCTTCCATGGATGGAGGAACCAAGGGGAGATCCCAGCAGTTCTTTCATGGATGGAGGAGCCAAGGGGAGATTCCAAATCTCTTCCATGGATGGAGGAACCAAGGGGAGATCCCAACAGCATTCCCAAGGATGGAGGAACCAAGGGGAGATCCCAGCAGCTTTTCCATGGATGGAGAAACCAAGGGGAGATCCCAGCAGCTTTTCCATGGATGGAGAAACCAAGGGGAGATCCCAGCAGCTTTTTCATGGATGGAGGAATCAAGAGGAGATCCCAGCAGCTCTTCGGAGCCAAGGGGAGATCCCAGAAGCTCTTCCATGGATGGAGGAACCAAGGGGAAATCCCAGCAGCATCTCCATGGATGAAGAGTCAAGGCTGGCAGTCAACACAAAATCCAAGGAGAAGAACACATGTGGATCTTCCCTGGAATGCCCCAGGAGAGGTTGGAGCAGCTGGGATAATGGAAGGTGTCCCTGCCCATGGATGGGGTGGCACTGGATGGGATTTAGGGCCCTTCCCAACCCAAACCATTCTGGAATTCCACCATCCACAATTGGTTGCTCCGTTCAACCAGGACTGCTGAGGGCACAGAACTGAGCCCAGCCCAAATTTCACTCTGAGCTCCATCCCCAGCCCACTCTGAGCCTCCTTTTCCCTCCCAGCTTTTATTCCACTGATATCCTGCCAATTCTGACTCATTTCCCTCTCACTACAACTCAGGGACACCTCTCAGCAGCTCTTCATCTCCCTGTGTATTATTATTATTCACTTCACCTGTATTTTTAACTTTTCATCCAAACCTCTCCTGAAATTATCAGGAGAGCTGTACCATTAATTCTGAACATCTTATTTGAGCTTGTCTGCTCTCTTAAACAAAATATACTTAAGCACCTCTAGACCTCATTTCTGGGTCGCAGGAGACTTCTCCTCACTGTGGACTTTTACAAGGAAAATGAATCATTAGATCAGTTATTGTTCCTGCTCCAGAGCCTGCAGGTGCCTCAGGAAGGGCAGGGACAGAGCCCACATCACCCCCACACCTTGGGAAGAGCAGCTTGGCTCATGGAACTCCTCTGCTTGGAGGGAATTGTGTAAAAAAAACCCACACTACAAACCAGGCAAAGGAATTTGTGGGAGCAGCCAGGGATTCCCCTTGGAAGGATGTGCCCCCTCCAGGCCTCCCCTCCTTCCCTGGAATGTTTCAAGGCTGGAATTCCCCACTGGGATGTTTTTAAAACCCATCTTAACCCCAAGGACAGATTTAAACAAGTTTTTTTCCTTGCAGGAGGAGCAGTGCACTCCTCATTCCCCAAAAACAATGGGAATTGCAAGGCCTGAGCACCTTTTCCATGAGGAAATTCCTCCTGCTGAAGTATATTTGGTTTAATAGAGCAGACAAGCTCAACTAAGATGCTCATTAATTAATTAATGGCACAATTGATTAATTAATGGCACAATACGAGGTCAGGCCTTGGAGTTGCCCAGGGAGGTTTGGAGCTCCCATCCCTGGAGGTGTCCAGGGCAGGTCTGGATGTGGCTGGGGACAAGAACTGGTGACAACTTGGGCTGGGTGACCTTGGAGGGCTTTTCCAACCTCAATTATCCCAGAAAGGAAATCGGGTTCTTCCTCCTCCTCCCGTGCCAGTGCTGCAGCCACAGGGAGACCTTTGTGCTCCTGGCAATTAAAATAATCAAATAATGAAGCCCACCCTCGCTGCTAATTAATTACCCCCATTTAAAGAAGCCGAGTGACAGAAGCAAAGCACTTCCCACACGCTCCCAGCCCGAAACCAGAGCTTGGTTCCAGTCACACCACAGCGAGGTGACAAACACGATTAGATTTATTCCATTCACAGCCAACCACCCCTAATTCAGCACAACAGAATGCAACCGAAGCTCTCTAATGCTCAGCATTGCAAATCCCCCCCCCCAAACCTGCTACAGCTTTATTAGAATTTCCTCTGAAGCTCGGATATCAGAGCTGCAGAGATTGTTTTCCCCGGGCAGGCAGGGGGAGATGTGCTGATAAGGAGCGGGGCTGTGTTTATCAGCAGATAAATAACAACCAGCCCTCCGCGCAGGGCAGCCTCACTCCCGGCTCTGTCATCCTAACAATGCACTTAAATTCCATTAAACCCGGGGTTTTACTGCCAAACTGAGCCTGGGCAGGCAGGGAGGGTGTTGGGAAGGATGAAAGTTTGACAAAAGTCTCACAGATATGTGTGCTTGGCAGAAAGATTTTTAAATGTAGTCTGGAGAAGGAATAGAAATTGAAGCAAGTTTTGATATAGAAGAAAAGAATTGCTGAGCCATTACTGGATAACCAAGAAGACAAAGGGTGTGTGAGTTAGAAGGGGTTTTTATGCCTTAGAGCAAAGGATAAACCCACCCCAAACAAGAAGATGTTTTTACCAAGCACAAAGAGAGCACAGGCAAACAAGGCAGCAAATGTGGCAAGTAGAAAAAAGGTCTCAGAATTTTCCACTGCAAGAAAACTGAAAACCAACTTCTGGCTGAAACTGTAATGTACTGACTTTTAGTGATTGGAGAACAGTACCATGAATATGGTAATTACAGTAGTTATGATAGGCTAGAGATAAAAGTTAAGGTACAGATTGGTTCTGCTGTGTTAAAATGCTCAGCAAAGAAAAGTATAGAATGGATTTTAACCAAAAGAGAAGTAAATAATGCATTGTAACCAAAAGAAAAGTATATAATGCACTGTAACCAAACCCAAAGGGTCTCCAGGCCTGCCTGCAGCTGGAGCTGACAGCTGTGGGCACAGCTCTGTCACCCACCACCCTGCACTGCTGTAACCTCTTGGTTATGACAGGAACAGTGGATTTGTCTTTCCAAACCAGCTGTGGGGCTGCTGGGAGATAAAACCAGCACTGGGAGAGAAAAGAAACAATGGGAAGGATTCCACTGATTGGTGAATGGAAAAAGAGATTTGATTTTACAAATCAACTTGAGGTTTGCTGAGAAATGAAATTGGACATTGAAAGATGAAAGAAACAATGGGGAAGAAAATCCCTAAATTCCATAGGAAGTCAAAATTCAAAGGGAGGGCTGTACATTAGAGGGGAATTTTTGGGATAAGGGGCTCTGCAAAGTCTGAACCTCTCAAGTACCTCAGAAATGGGAAAGAGAGAAGGGAAATGCAGCTGGGAAATTGGGATAAAAAGGAGGCTGTGCCCTCCAAAAATTGGAGTGACCCCAGGGGATGCCCCATGATTGGAATAAAGTCCCAGGACTCCTCTGTCTCCTTTTTGGCCACAAACCTCTGGTGTTTGCGGATGAATTTTCCTACCAGATACAACAAACTGCATTTTGAAGAGCTGCCTGGAGTCCCACATCCCTCATTCCTGCAGGAGTGGCGGGGGGGATGTTTCAGCCCAATAAAATCTGCAGAGGGAGCCCAAGAAGCTGCAAAGGAGATTCTGGAGCTGCATCCTGGCGCTTTTCCAGCTCACCGGGCACAGAAGTTGCTGCCCCTGGGGACCGGAGCACAATCAGGTCACCTCAGCTGAGCTCCAGACACGCGGGACGGGCTGAGCTGATCCCGGCTGCCCCCAGGATGTCACTTTAATAATGGAACAGCCTCGCTGGAAGTGACAAACCCGCTGCAAGTGACCCTGCCTGGTGGCAGCTCTGTCGGATTAAGGCCTTTCCTGACCCAGAGATGGGTTTAAAAAAACTTTTATTCCGTTTTCAGCCTCATTTAGAAAGTAAGACAATGCAAGCGTTACAATTCACACTATCACAATCAATATATAGTCACAATATATACTCTAAATATTTCTATATATATAGTATATATACATATATAATATATACTATAAATCTATCTTATATATGTAATATATAAAATATATATTACATATATTATATATGTGTAATATATACTATATATATATTTATAATATGTATCACTATATAGTTAAGAAATATTTATAGTATATATTACTATAATATTCTTTAAATATTTCTTAATTATCAACTTTTACCACACCATGCTACAAATACCTTAAAACCAATCATCTAAAATTACCCTTCATAAATCCTAATAGCATAAATCTTTTATAATTTCACTTCTTCAAAGTATCTGGTCTTTTTTACACAACCATCCTTTAAGACTTGCTTCTAATTCAATTTCCCTCTCAACAACGTCTATCCTGTTCCAGAACATTTCCAAACTCAACGTTTACACACAAATACACATTTGTGTGAACCTTCTGTCAGGTTTTAAGAATTTTTTACAAATCCATTCCCCACATTAGCTCCACCAGGGTCACACCAGGTGTGGGTTCAGCCCTGTCCTGTTCTCTCCTCCAGCCTGCCCCTCCTGCAGCTCTGTTCCAATCAGGCATTAATGTGTTGGTGTTTTTTAGGTTTTTTGGGCTTTTTCTTGCTGTTATTTTTTCTTTTTTCCCCCCAGGTCCTGCATTTACCCAGAGAGCAGAGACTGGAGGATTAAAGGTGATCATTGAGAAGCTCCTCACAGTTTCCTGATGCCACCAAGAGCAGCAGCACTCCCAGGTTGTCTCTGACCCCTCTCAACTCCAGGGGCACAAAGGCTTCTCCCATCCCAGCTCCTTCCTCCTGTGCCTCAATCCTGCCCCCACAAAAATCCAGTTTTTCCCCAAAATCCCAGCATGGCTTGGTTGGAAGGAGCTCAAGGATTACCCACCACGGCAAAGGCCACCTTCCACCAGAGCAGGGTGCTCAGAGCTCCTTCCCTACCCTCAGAAGGGCAGCTTGGTGCTGATTTACACTAAAAAAATAAAAGACAGCAACAGAAGAGATTATCTGGGATCACTGAGAGGAATTTTTATGAGGGAGCAAAGCCTGGGTAATGATGATGTTGAAGGAGCAGCCTTTTGCTCCAAATGGTCCCCCTGGTAATTCCTGCAGTGTCTGCACAAGTTTAATACACAGGATTATTGCAGGGAAGTCTCTCAGAAGGAAGCAGATCCTTAACTGGCTTTGACATTGTCATTTTACACTGCATTATTCCAAAGGAGACCTGCAAAGCAATAAATCCTTCCTCTGCCAGGGTGTGGGAGCCCCGTGAGAGGTGCCAGCAACAAATTGTTCAGCTAAATTCTCATTTCTGCCCCGAATTCCACCTTGTCCTCAATGACTCTTCAAGAAAAAAAAAAAAAAATTTAAAAAAGGAGTCACCTGCTTAAAGCCTACAGGAAGCTCTGAGATTTCATTCCCTGATAAACTCACACTGGAGCTTTAATTTAAAAGCAGCAGGGACAAGAAAGGTGCTTTTCAGTAACTTCCACTCCATGAAACTAGCAGAGGAATAAAACTTTGTTTCTCCCCTTTTAGTCCTTTCCAAACTCATCCTTTCCAACCCAGCTTTGGCTCTTCCTGCCAAGAAAGAAATGTGAAAAGGTGTTTGCAACATCCTATTTATTTAGGGAGCTACTGAATAACTCCAGCAGGAGAGCATAAAACAGGCCTGGCCTTATCATTTTGGGTGAATTCTTCAGAAAAAATCCATTTTCAATGTGTTTGCTATTGAGAGAACTGCTGGAATTCACCACAAGTGAATAAATTGTTGTTTCTGAGGGTCCAGAGGCACTTCTCAGCAGCAAAGTGAGTCCATCCAAACATCCCAGCACCCACCCAGCAGCAACTCCTTTGGAGATTCCCTGAGTGAGAGATCTCAGGAAAGGGGAAAAACTCATTTTAAATTCCACCTGCCCCTGTGCTCCCACCTTCAGCCAGCCAGGAATTCCCAGGTGGGTTTATAAAAGATCCCAGGTGGGTTTATCAAGTTCTCAGATGGGTTTATCAACTTCCCAGGTGGATTTATCAAGTTCCCAGTGCTGTTTGTTTCTTCCTTAGACAAAAAAAATGGCTGATGCACTCTGGCCATTACAAAACGCTCATTAAAATCTCCACACTGTGCACAATTCCTATTTCACACCCCAGACAGGGCACAGCCTGCCAAATCCCCAAAAAAATTTCCACCTGCCACTGGTAAAACGTGGGAAGGAAGCAGAGAATCAGCCAAGGTCACACAGATGGATTGGAGCAAACTGTGGAGTCCAGAAAACCCCGTAAATCTGAGGGGTTTCTAGAAAACCCCATAAATCTGAGGGGTGATTTCACCTCCAGAATGCTCCACAAATCCTGGGGAAGCACCTGAAGCTCTTTGCTCCACGCAAAGCTGGGAGGAGGGGGTGGAATTTGTTAATTCAGGCAGTTTCACGCTGTCTGCTTGGTATCAATGGCTTTAGCTGGTGGAGTTGGACACAGGAGGAGCAGAGATTTCACTGGCACAAATCCCAGGGCAGCCTCTGCCAGGAACAGCTGCGCCCTGTCTGCGAGAACCAGAGCCATTCTTCTTCCCAAAGTCTTCCAGAAGCAGCAAGAAAGGACTCAGAGCTGAGTGCCAGGAGCTGGGGACAAACCCAGCATGGCCAGGAACACCAGAAAAGGTCCCTAGGGAGGAGCATCCTGGGCTGGGATGGTCACACGGGGAATGGGACAAGTCCAGCATGGCCAGGAACACCAGAAAGGGCCTTGGGAGGAGCATCCTGGGCTGGGATGGTCACACGGGGAATGGGACAAATCCAGCATGGCCAGGAAAACCAGAAAGGGCTTTGGGGAGGAGCATCCTGGGGCTGATGGATCCAAAGAAGAATGGGACAAACCCAGCATGGCCAGGGACACCAGGAAAGGTCCCTGGGGAGGAGCATCCTGGGGTTGGGATGGTCACAGGGAGAATGGGACAAGTCCAGCATGGCCAGGGACACCAGGAAAGGTCCCTTGGGAGGAGCATCCTGGGGTTGGGATGGTCACAGGGAGAATGGGACAAGTACAGCATGGTCAGGAACACCAGGAACACCAGGAACGGGTTTTGGGGAGGAGTATCCTGGGGCTGATGGATCCTAAGGAGCATGGGACAAGTCCAGCATGGCCAGGAACACCAGGAAAGGTCCCTTGGGAGGAGTATCCTGGGGTTGGGGTGTCCCACAGAATGGGACAAATCCAGCACGGCCAGCCACACCAGGAGAGGGCTTTGGGGAGGAGCATCCTGGGGTTGGGATGGTCACAGGGAGAATGTGAAAAATCCAGCACAGCCAGGAACACCAGGAAAGGTCCCTGGGGAGGAGCATCCTGGGCTGGGATGGTCACACAGGGAATGGGACAAATCCAGCATGGCCAGGAACACCGGAAAGGGTTTTGGGGAGAAGCATCCTGGGGTTGATGGATCCAAAGGAGAATGGGACAAACCCAGCACGGTCAGGAACACCAGGAAGACCAGGAAAGGTCCCTGGGGAGGACCATCCTGGGCTGGGATGGTCACAGGGAGAATGGGACAAGTCCAGCATGGTCAGGAACACCAGGAACACCAGGAACGGGTTTTGGGGAGGAGCATCCTGGGCCTGATGGATCCTAAGGAGCATGGGACAAGTCCAGCACGGTCAGGAACACCAGGAACACCAGGAAAGGTCCCTGAGGAGGAGCATCCTCAGTTGGGATGGTCACAGGGAGCATGGGACAAACCCAGCATGGCCAGGCACACCAGGAAAGGTCCCTGAGGAGGGAGGCTCGAAGGGAGAATGTGGCTCTGTCTGCACCTCTCTGTTGGACAGACAGACACAGGCCACCAACAGAGCCTTCTGGAAAGTGCCTGAGCACAACCAATCACTGGTGACAGGCAGGACAACCTGGGGCAAGGCAAGGACTGAAATCTCCACCGGCTGCTGCCACACTCCCATGCCTTATCCCTTCCTTGTTCCCACTCCTCATCTGCTGCTTCTTCCAGTGCCCTCCCGGGACACAGCACAGGCTGCTCCATCCCTGGGAGTGTCCCAGGCCAGCCTGGAAAGGATTTGCAGCAACCTGGGATAGGGGAAGATATCCCTGCCCATGGCAGGGGGGTGAGTGAGAAGAATTTTAAGTTCCCTCCCAACCCAAACCGTTGCAGGATTCTCTGATTCTGTGAAGGGCTGAGAGTTTCGCAGGATCTGTGTCAAGGTTGCCTCAGTGCCGCCTTATGTCTGAATTAATTACACCATCCTTAATGAGAATTGAAAATTATTAACTCTGAACAGCCCTGAGTGCCCTGGAGCTCTTTCAGTGGAATCCCAGAGGGAAACCAGTGCTCCCAGGGATGTGGGGGGAAAGGGTTGGATGGAATCCCAGACATGATGCTGGGGGGCTGCTGTGGCTCCAGAAGAGCACCAAGATCTCCTCCAGGGCAGGAAAATGTGGGATCAGCTGAGAATTCCAAATTCCTGTAGCGCCAAGCGATAATTTCTGGGTTTTTTCCTAAAATCTACATCTCCAAGGATTTTATCTGTACTCCTAAAAGCAGCTGATGATCACACAAAATGTTCATTTTACAGGAGATCCTGCTCTGCCCTTGGAATTCCTTGGAACAAATCCACCCTGATCCAAACCCGGTCTTTCTCCTCCAGTCAGTTTTGCTTTAGTTCAAACAAAAATTGTTATTTTATGGAGCCCAGGACAACTGCAGGTGAAAGTACTGCAGAGAGGGCAGCTATTAAAAAAATGTTGTTAATATTTGAAGGACAATCAACACCAAAAATGGGAAAAAAAATCCCCAATTGTTCCAGTTGTCCATCAAACTGTGAGCAGCCTCCTGTACCTGTGGGTACAGATCACCCTTCATTATGACAACTCCATCAAAGAGCACTCGAGTCATTTCATATTTGCTGTGTCACAGTTACATTATCAACAAGTACGAGCAGAAATGGATTTTTACAGCCAGGAGATTAAATTACACACCCTCCCCTGGCTGCCTCTCTCATGAAAATGCCCGTTACAAACAGCAGGTGAGTTAGAACACAAATCAAGGCGGTGTTTGGTCTGTTCTGTTGACAAATATTATCCAAATATCAACCCCAAACCTCAGCAGAGGGAGGTGACCTCCCTATCAAGGCAAAGCAGGCAGAAATTGCCCCTGAACACAGCTGCTCTCAGGAAATATTCCCAGGATCAGCCCTCCTGAACCTTTGTTATCTCACCCGCCCACATCTTATCTGGGGACTCAGCACTCCCACATTTCCATGCAGCATCTCAAGTCACTCCTCCCAAACCAGCTCCTTATCAGCTCCAGCGTCCCCTGCCCTCGCTCACAGGTGGCTCTGCTGTCCTTTATGTCCCCCCCTGCTCTGGGGGTGCCACCAGAGCCATCTCCACCTGAGGAGAGCTCAGGATAAAGCAGAGGGACGATGGTGACAATGCCCAGGTGCTGGGAGGTCACTTCAGCTCATCAGGAGTTCTACATCCCCAGCCCAGAGAGGGAACAGGGACAGCCACGAGCCACCTGTGACCTGGCATGGTGATGGCCTTGGTGACACCACTGGAGAAGGTGGCAAAATGTGAATGAAACACAGAGAGAGCTCTGGGACACCTTCACCTGGGGGTCAGACACATAAATTCATTTTGGGGGATGAATCCCAGAGTGGGGCAGGGTTATGGGGCCACAGAGGGTCACCTGCTCCAGCAGTGTGTGCAGAGGGCTCTGGAATGTCCCCAGGGAGGGACAACCCACAGCCAATCCTCCCTGGGCTCTGTTCCAGTGCCCACAGGGCAGTTCTGCCTCCTGGGCAGGGAATTGCTGGGCCCAGGCCCTGCCCGAGGCTCCGGGGCCATCGCTGGGCCTGGGGCTGAGCCTGGGCCTGCTCTGAGCTCTGCACACAGGGACGGACAGGGGGACACAGGGATGGACAGGGATGGACAGGGACAGACAGGGGGACACAGGGACACACAGGGGGACACAGGGATGGACAGGGATGGACAGGGACCCAACAGGGTCACCCAGGGACAGAGAGGGACACATGGGGACACTCAGGGACTCCCAGGGTCACAAGAGGGTGACCCAGGGACACATGGGGACACTCGGGGACTCCCAAGGACAGACAATGACATCCAGGGACACACAGGGACCCAACAGGGTCAGATGGGGACGCTCAGGGTCACACAGAACACCCAGGGCTGAGGGCCCCTCTCAGCATCTCCTCAGCCCCAGCTCCCTCAGCCTTTCCTGCTCCAGGCCCTCCCTCAGCTCCACAGCTCCCCAGGAGCTCCTGGCCCTGCTGTCCCAAGGATCCCAGAGCTGGACAAGCACTCCAGGTGTGCCTCTAGGGCTGACAATTTATATTTTTAATTCTCACTGAAGACAACAACCTAGAGCCCAGCTGATCCCAGCCGCCCCACATCGAGCCACTCCTGCCCTCACTCCTTCCTCAGAGGACAAAAACCCCAGAAATGCTCTTCCCTTCCTTCTCCCAGAGGCCCTGGGGTGGACAATAACAATAAAAATACGCCTGCAGAGCTTTCAGCCTCAAAGCCTGATTTTCCAGGCGCTCTCCTGCAGCTCCTCTGTAATGGCATTTTTTATGGCCAGGCCGAAGGAACCTAATCTTGCAATTATTCCATTTAATGCCATGTAATGGCTGGGCAGCTTCCTGGGATATGGGAAAGGAGAAGTGTGGTATAATTGCATTAAAGTGGGAAACAGGAGTAACTACTCCCACTAAAAAGGATGAGGAATAAAAGGCAACATGGTGTGAATTGTAGAGAAAGGAACGGGTTTATGACGTGCAGCTGAAGGTCTGGCAGCTTTTGAGAGGCACCATTCCCCTCCTGTCCCTTTCACTTCCCACCAGGACAATAAAGGAGGAAAAGGAGAGAGCTGGGAGCATAAAATCCACAGGGTTTGCAAAGGGGATAAATTGGGTTTGAGGACAGAGTGAGCAGGTCAAGGGCAAGGCAGCTCCAGGGAGATTCTCCTGGCGCACTGCAGCATTTCCAGGAGAACCTGGCAGCACAAGGCCCTAAAGATGGGGAACAGCCCCAATTCCCAGGACAGAGACCTCCCTGATCCCTGACTTCACAGCATGAAAAAGGAGACTGGGGAAATAAAATAATAATTTTTAAAAAATAAATGTTATCATTTGAAAAGCCACCAGGGCGACCCTCAGCAGTGCAGGAGGGATGGATGGCAGCATGGGATGAACTCCTGAGGGGAAGGACTCCTCACTCCAGCTTACAAAAGCCAAAAGTCAAATCTCCCAGGCTCTGGAATTCAGGCACAATGAGGATTCAAGGAATTCTCAAGGAATGGAGGGAAAGGATTTTACCTTAACAGGAAAAAAACCAACAAAAGGGGGAAGGACGTGTCCAGTATGTTCCACATCTTCCAACCCACCCCACGATTCCATGGGTCAACTCCCCTTTGCTTTGCATGAGGAAAATACCCAAAACACACCACAAAAAACACCCCAAAACCCACCCCAAAACCAGCTGAGGCACCAAGACTGGGCTGAAGGGAGCCACCTGAGCTACAAAGGGACCTGCTGGGATTCAAACAGAGCTTCTGAGCTCAGCTCTACACACCTGAGAGCACCTGTACCTGTAATAAATGCAAAAATTCACCCAAATATCACCAGATTATAAAATACAGTATTTTCTATTCACCTTAGGACTTTTAAAGCCCCATCCCTGTGCTGAGACCTTTTCCTGCCACCCCAAATCAGAGGGAAGATTCCAAGACACGAAGCTTTTAAAAGCTGGATTCACCCAGTGTAATTACGAGAACCAACAAAGCAAATGCTGAACCTTTCCCTTTCTCCTGCTCCTGGAGGAATGGGAATCTTTTCAGCTTCTCCCTCCACCAGACTCCACACAGATCCTCCACACCTTCACACGTCTGATCCTTTCAGCTCAGCTCCCAAATGTCAACATTCATTTACCTCCTAATTAACATCATTACGAGCTGTGACATTTTTCTCATCTTTCTGCTTAGGTTTGGTTTTGGTCTTTTTGTTTGTGTTTTTTTTGGTGTGTCCTGATGGTTTCTGTCAAGAGGCTGTTTTCACTCCCAGCTTTTTTAAAAGTAACAGTAAAAACTTGTTATTTCCAATGAGGAGCTGCTGTGTATTCCAAGGATTGCTCCTGACAAGGAGGGGCTGGGAGCGCTGCTGGGAGCGCTCTGGAAACAGCTTTACCTCAACTTTAATTGCAATTCATGGAGAGTCTTCTCCTCCTGTTAATTTTCCTGCCTTGCCTTTGACGTTATTCCTCCTGGCATGGAATTTTCACCCACCCCAGCAAACTGCCGCCAATTCCATCTCTTCATCAACACTCATTACCTAATAGGGCAGGCAGAGCAGTGGCCAAGGGGTTTCTGGGCATTTTGTGGCTGTTTTTTTGGGGGTTTTGGGTTTTATTTTTTTTTTTCCATTTTGCCTTTTTGGATACAGTATTATCTGCTAAATACAAGCTTTGCAAATTCTGCTTTTCACTTCACATCCAAACAGGTCCACAAGCAAGGTTTAATTTCTGCCAGGACTGGTGGCAAAATCTCTCCTTCCTGATCAGGTCTGGGCTGTCTCAGGACACATCTGGACCCTCTGCCCTGATGAGATCAGGGCACTGAGAAGGTCCCAGCACAGGCACAGGCCTTGTTCAGCTTCAGGCAGGAAAATGGACACAAATCCCCCTGAATCACCAATTCCAGGATGTCCTTATGTGTATTCCCATGATTCAACAAATACCTGGAGCAGCCACAGGAAAAGCTCGGCAGTGTCTGAACGTGTCCAAAGCCTGGTTTTCCTGGGCTCTGCTCCCCACAAATGATTTGTCCTTAACAGTCACTGTTCCACATGAAAATCCTCCAATAAAAGAGGAAACTGGAGCAATAAAGGTGCTTTATTCTGCTCTCTCTGGTGCAGAGACCCCATAAAAGTGGTGGAGGGTTAAACCCAACCCCGTGTTGGAGAAAGGATCCATGGATGTGTCCCACCCCAGCAGTGCCCTGTGTTTATTCCAGCACCTCCAGCCCAGATTTCCCTGGACCTAAATGACCTATTTTGATGGAGTATGTAGGTAATCCAGGGACATGAGCAAACATTGTGCTGAATTCAGATAAATGGCCTCGATTCAAAGTGAATTTTATAAATGACCCAGCCCAAGTGGGACAGCTCTGCCTTTATGTGCATTTTAACACAATGCACCCCTTAAGGCAATTGGGCTGAACAGCATCAATTCCACATTTAAATATAATTCCTGGGGAGGATCTGGAAAGAACACAGGGAAAAAAAAAAGGCTAAATAAACCAAATCAAGGAAAGAGCAACAGAGTTTTATTTGTAGCTCCTGAACTGTGGGAATTGGGGAGGCTGGAAAGTCTCTTAGGCTGAATTACTGAGATAATAAAGCACCTGCTGAAGGGACCTGTGACTGCTGGAATGAAATTATTTCACTGCCCCAGAATAATCACCAGGGCAGGTTCTCTTTGGAGAGCAAAAGAAACAAGGGAAGGAAGAGATAAATGGAATGCAAATCACCCTCTCCACTCAAAGGGAAAGCAGGGACATGAAAGGAACGAGGCTGGTGGGACAAACTGAGTTTATTTACCAGGCTGAGGCCACTGGAAAACAAGTGGAGTAAACACAGCAGGGGGAGTGGGAAGCCAGTTCTGTCCAGGCTGGATTTTGCCATGAGCCTGACAAGTCCTTGGCCCTTCTCTGCCAGGATTAACCAGCTCAGCAATTACACAAGTCTTAATTGTGCTGGAATTACACAATTCCAGAGTTATCCATGTGTAACTCAGGGATGACTCCCAACTTCCAAGGCTTCTCCTCCCTCATCTTCACCTTTCAGAGAGACAAGTTCCACAGAACAGGGGCTGTTTCATAATTTAGCACTTATGCAATCGGCTACATATGAATATTTAACACTACTGGGAACTTCAATAAATCACCTTGTACTCAGAATGAGTGGTCAAAATTTCAATTTGTTTTATTCATAGTCCTGTCCTCAGTCACAAGAATTCTGACAGGGACAGCCAAGCTCACCTCTGCCTGGGAACGACTGATTTCACCTTTTGGAAACAACCAAACAAACCACTGGGAATTTCTTTTCTGCCCAGACAAACCTGCAGAACGTTATTGCATTCCCATCTGCTAAAGCGTAATTAATGAAGGCTTTTAAACCCGCAGAACCTTTCAAATTAATGAAAAGTCCACCCAAATAAATTAGCCATGGAGTCCAAGGGCTGTGGATTTAAATAACAGTGGTTCTCCTGACAGGAACCAAGGAACAGCTGTCACAGACAATTATTTTTAGGGCTGCTACTAAACCATTTTCCCATTATCAGCTGCCACCTCGCAGCGGCGAACGGCGGCTCCACATTTTATCATGACAAAAATCTGAGGGCTCCACTTCCCTCCTTGGGTGTTACAAGTTTGTAAAACACTGGGTGAGAAATGGAGCCAAAATCCTGGTGCTGGAGCAGGGGGGCCTGGGTGAAGGGATGTGATGTCACCACCATGGCCATGACATCACCACCATCACTGTGACATCATCACGGCTATGACATCGTCTCATCCCTCCAGCCAGCAGGGGAACAGGAAGAGGATGTGGCTCCTTCTGATGGGCTCGGGAGACCTCGGGTCACCACAGCAGTGATGTCACCATGGCACATCCAGGAATTCTGTCCATGGAGCGTTCCCGACTCCACCAAACGGCTCCATCACCATGGCCATGACATCACCATGATTATGACATCAACACATCCCTCCAGCCCAAAGGGTTACAGGGAGCAGGCTTGGCTCCCTCTGTTTGCTCAGGGGACCACATGTCACCATAGCACATCCCAAAATTCCATCCATGGAATGCCCCCAGCTCATCCAAGATCTGCTCTGCCCCCATGGTGATGACATCAACACATCCCTCAAGCCCACAGAGCTACAGGGACCAGGCCTGGCCTGTCCTGCTCAGTTTTGGGAACCTCGTTTTCCCACGGCACAGTGACATCACCTGAAATTCCATCCATGGAACACTCCCAACTCATCCAAGATCCGCTCTGCCCCCACGGCAATGACATCAACACATCCCTCCAGCCCACAGAGCTACAGGGACCAGGCCTGGCCTGTCCTACTTGGCTTTGCGACCCTCATTTTCCCACGGCACAGTGACGTCACCCAAAATTCCATCCATGGAATGTCCACAACTCATCCAAGATCTGCTCTGCCACCATGACGATGACATCAGCATCCCCCTCCTGCCCGCACAGTCACAGAGACCAGGCCTGGCCCATCATGCTCAGCTTTGGGCCCCTCGTGTCCCCAGTGCCATCACCACCGCCCACCCCAACATTCCATCCACAGAAGCTCTCCCACATCAACACAAACCCATTCCACCACGCCAACTATGACATCAGCACGCCCTCCAGCCAATAGCATTGCAAGGAGCCAGCCTGGCCCGTCCTGATTGGCCGCTGGCTGTTGATGCCCCAGCGCCGCGGTGACGCTGGTCTGGCCTGGCCTGTTGTGGGCCTGCTGTGTGTCAGTGCGCTCCGGCAGCCGTGCTGAGGGGCAGCACAGCCTGGTGCTCCTCACAGCGTTCCCTCAAAGGAGCTCCAGGCAGCAGCAGCAGCAGCAGCAGGAGCGGCCCAGCCCGGCCGGCCCCGCGCGGCCATGGCCCGGCCGGTGCGCTCGGGCCGGCGGCCCAGCACCACCATGCTCTTCCGTATCACCATCCAAAGGCCCGGCCGCATGCTCCGGAGGAGATCCTTGAGGGCGCGCTCCAGGTTCCGGGTCAGGAGGGGACGGCGCTTCGCCAAGAGCGTCCACTTCAGGTCCTCCGGGCGCGCGCTGCCGCCCTTCTTCCTCTTCATGGAGAGGCACCGCCGGCGGCTCCAGAGGCTCTACCCCAACATGACTGTGGTGCAGACGGCCAAGAGGCTGGGCAGCATGTGGCGCAGGCTGCCCGAAGAAGACAAGGAGATGTACAAGGAGGCGGCCGAGCGCCTCAAGGGCAGGAGGATCCGCAGGAGGCTCCGCCGCAGGCCCAGGAGCCGGAGCAGGCTGAGGATGTCCAGCCGGAGGAGGTCCATGAAGAACCTCATGATCTCCTTCACCACCAAGGCGGCCAACCTGCGGAATTTCCTCCTGTCCTACCTGTGACTGCAGTTCCCGCACGTGACTGCGGTTCCTACCTGCGATGGCTGTTCCTACCTGAGACGGCTCTTCCTACCTGAGATTGCAGTTCCTTGGAAAGTCCCAATAAAGTTCCAAGTTGTTATTGCAGCAAACCCTGGCCCGCTGTGGTGTCTTCGGGCAGGGCAGGAACTTGAGTTTAGTGGAGCTGCTGCTGTTGTGAGTGGCGGGGAGGATGGGGCAGGCTGGGGATAGATGTTCCTGCACATCCACAAGGAGAACTTCTCCAAACCAGGAGGTAAAACAGGCTCCTTCTGCAAAGGAGGGATTTTGGTCCTCTAACAGCAGGTCCTGGAGCTGGGGACGATGCACAGTGAATGCAGATGGGGAAGCAGGAGGGTGCAGAAACACAAACATGGCTTTTCCCAGGAAAAAGCTTTGGGAAGGTGCCTAAACTCAGAGCCAAAACCCACACAGCTCCCTGACCCTGCTGGAGGAGCCTCAGAGAGGTTTCTCTCTTGACCACAGCCTTTGTCCAGATTCCTTTAGGGATGATCACAGCCCATTCCCACACAAGGTCACATTCCAGAGTCCCAGATCAATGCCACATTTTCCCCAAGCTCCAAAAGCCTCCAGCAAACAACTCCTGAGGAGTTCCTGTCCCTTATTCCACACAACTCCTGAGCTGTTCCTGTCCCTCATTCCACACAGCTCCTGAGGCGTTCCTGTCCCTTATTCCACACACAGGATTTTGTCAGGTCTTTGCACACCTGTCCCACCAGGACACAAATCCCATGGCCAGTAGCTCTCCCTGCTGGGAAACCTAAAACCCTGTGATATGGCCCTAGGATACAGCGACAAAATCTGGAGATATTCAGGGAAAAGTGCAAGGCTGCCATGAGCTGGTAGCAGAGTGTTGAAGTGAGCAGGGACAAGAAATTTCACTTTAATGGTTCTCCTGCCTGCACGGCCGCTGAGAGCCTGACAGGATCCATCAATTAAAATCTATTCCCAGCTGCAGCAGCCGTGGCTCCAGCAGAAGGAGCAGCTATTTTTGGCACGTTACAAATATGAAGTGGTCAGAAAAGGCCCCAGATATCACCCAGCCAATTACGCTTTCCACGGAATCTTTGCGCTCCCCCATCCCTCAGCCTGCAAGCTCCATAAACAAGTGGCACTCAGGCAAAATCAGGCCCAGGGAAGTTGGAACATGGGTTCCACTCAATTGAACCCATTACACAGGACTGGTCCTGAGGAATGGCTCCAAATTTCTGCAGCTCTGCCTGAAAATATCCATTTTTTTACAAGGATACCCCCATAAACTCCAAGTCTGGCCATTCCCACCAGTCTCTTCAGCTGAAACGCCACCTGAGAGGCTGAGGG
This sequence comes from Passerina amoena, assembly GCA_013401095.1. Classification (NCBI taxonomy): domain Eukaryota; kingdom Metazoa; phylum Chordata; class Aves; order Passeriformes; family Cardinalidae; genus Passerina; species Passerina amoena. Next base: position 3,352 of record WBNP01005534.1, on the reverse strand, counting down.
ACAACTCTGCCAGCTCTGAACACACAATAAAATTCCAGTTATCTGCAGCAGGAAATCTTCTAGTGACAGGAAAACAGGAAGGGATGGGAAACAGAGTGCTGGAAATTGGTCGTTATCCACCTGGATGTGTTTCCCACTAATGGTGTGGAGACTAGAGATGGAAATAACTGTGAGAGCAAAGCATTAACAAGGAGAAATAACAATTTGGGAGATGCCTTCCAGCAGCAGAGAGGAAACAATGATCTTGGAAGAGCTGCAGGCAGCTGCATGGAGGAGGGGGGTAAGTGATAAATATGGATATTACGGGGGGAACCTATCTCGGGGGCCTGGGGTGGGTTCCTTCCTCTGCTTTCACACTGTAGTTAAAACCTGCAATAAACCAACTGCAGAAAATGGTTTCTCTCAGTATTGGCACAATTTTGGCTCGTTGGGAGCCTCGGCACCTTTTTCATGTGCTCAGAACTAATGTTAATGGCATTGTTACAGACCCAGGAATGTCACTTTTATCATAATGCTGACTGCATTGTCACTGCTCAGGGAAAAATGATTTTAAAACACCTTGGAAATTGCCTGGACAACCTTCCCTTCAGTCCAGCTGCATGGAATCACCTGAGAGCTGTCCCTGTTCTTGGGATTTGCTGTCCTTGCCCTCTTCATGTGGGGGCTTCAAAGGGGATGAGTTTCAGAGCAGAAGGGAAAAGCCAGGAGTGACAGATCTTTATCCAAAGCTCTCTGAAATTCACTTCTCTGTGCCTGACCAGGGGCACAAACACACATCTGCCACCACAGGTGTCTGATCAAGGTCCAAGACACACATTTGGGACTTCAAAGTTTGGGTAAACAACCCAGAATTTTCTGTACTCTCCCGCACCCAAACGAAAAAATCCAATTACTGAGCACAAAACCACCAAGACGCGGCTGCTGCACTCGTGGTCCCATTGAGAACACGAGAGCTGTGCCTCTGCAGAGATCTCCTCTTGTTCTGAGGGAACAATGGCACTTCAGCCCCCCTCCCTCAGCCAGCTCTGCTCTCCTCATCCCAGCAATTTTCCTTTTTGTGTGCACGAGATGCTCTTGTGTGGCAGCAATAGCACTGGAGGACTCGTGAACAGCAGATTTATTTAATAAATTTCTCTGCACTGATGCTCCCACACGTGGCCTTGTCTGTGTTCAGGGATACACCAGGAGTATCCCAGAGCTTGGCACCAAACCAAACACCCCAAACCAAGCCCTGCAATTCTTTCTGGAGGCTGCAGTGAGGATATCTGAGCCTTTGAAGGGGCAGCTTTGGAGCTGAGTTTGTGTCAGTGTCCCCAGAGGGTGATGAGAGTCACCCCAGTGATTCCCAACAGCAATGTTAGGAAAATTCATCCACAAACACCAGAGGTTTGTGTCCAAAAAGGAGACAGAGGAGTCCTGGAACTTTATTCCAATCATGGAGCATTCCCCTGGGGTCTCCCCAATTTTTGGAGGACGCAGCCTCCTTTTTATCCCAATTTCCCAGCTGCATTTCCCTTCTCTCTTTCCCCATTTCTGAGGCACTTGAGAGGTTCAGACTTCCCAGAACACCTGATCCCAAAGATTCCCCTCTAATGTACAACCCTCCCTTTGAATTTCTAATTCTTATGGAATTTAGGGGTTTTTCTTCCCCATTGTTTCTTTCATCTTTCAATGCCTAATTTAGTTTCTCAGCAAACCTCGAGTTTATTTGTAAAATCAAATCTCTTTTTCCATTCACCAATCAGTGGAATCCTTCCCATTGTTTCTTTTCTCTCTCCCAGTGCTGGTTTTATCTCCCAGCAGACCCACAGCTGGTCTGGAAAGACAAATCCACTGTTCCTCTCAGCAAGAAGAGATTGGAGGGGGACCCTCTTCTCTCTCCTCACTCGTGACCACCCAGAAAGATTTTTGGGACCAATCCACAGCAGCCAAACCTGGCAGAAGCCTTCCCTAAACCCCCACTTAGGAACAGATTAATTCTGGATGCCTGCGAGGCTTTGCAGGCTCCTTGTCACGCGTTAACTGAGATGTTACAACTTCAACACCCTTTGAAAAATCAGAGCCTGCAAGAGTTCTCTGCTCATTAACTGCCTGCCAAAGGATCCTCCTGCTCTCAAGAATCAATAACCTGCTTCTGTTCACAGCTTGATTTTAATGGGACCAAAAAGCCACGAGAGCTCAGAGCCACCAGGACCGCGGCAAGGGGAACAACAGCTCTGCTCTTTGAAGCCCATCTTGCCAGGCAGGAAGGCACAGACTGAACATCCCCGAGCTCATCCCCATCTGCACAGTGTGCTGCAGAGGCAGCACACCCTGCCCCCCTTGTTAGCTTTGATTTACATCACAGATCACCACAGGAATGAGTTCCTTCCACACCCGGCACGGCCCAGCCCACGCCAGGGATGCTCCCAACGCCATTTTCCACCTCTCCCACTCCCAGGGGCAGCACAGATGATGCTCCCGACGTGATTTTCCACCTCTCCCACTCCCAGGGGCAGCACAGATGATGCTCCCTGCCCTGCAGTCCTGGGGGACAGGGAATCCCCAGCCCCAGTTTGAGATGAGATCATGGAGCAGCTTTTCCAAAGCGTGCCACCCCCACCGAACTCCAAATCCATCTGTTTCTTTTCATTTCCCACCCCCCCCCCAAAAAAAGCAGCAGCTGAGTTCTCAGAAGTGCAATTGGAGCAGCAGCTTGACAGACCCAGTTTTGGCTTTCCCAGAATTCGTCATTTACACTGATAAAATACGGGTTGGCTCGTGAACTTCCTCGTTCCACTTAAAGCCACAACATTCCAGTTCCATCAGGCAGGGGTGGGAACTGCAGCTCTCATCAAACACCCCAGAATGTGTCAAACACCACAGAATCTGTAAAATACCCCAGATTAAGAATATCCACATTATGGCTGGGTTTGGAATTAAATTATCTTTAAGACCCCTTCCAACCAATAGCATTGCAGAGTTAAAAAATATTCATTTTCTACACGAAAAATAAATCTGCCATCATATAACCTCAAAGGAGACCCCAACCACCAGGTAAAATGGGATTAATTATGTTTAAGAAATTGCTTGATTTGGCAAAGTTTATTTTCTATCCTTTCCCCATCAGCTGCAGAGTCCCAGTTGCGTGTGACTGAGATGGCGATGGCAAAGATTTAATCTCAAATCTGGTGATGAATTGATTTGGATGATCCACCAGGGGGGTGAAGATGTGATTCCTCTCCTGGGTACTATGAAATCATGGAATATTCTGGAAGGGACACACAGAGACCATCAAAGTCCAACTCCTGGCCCTGCACACACACCCCAGTGAAAGGAAATGAGGGATTTGTCTTTACAAATAAACTGTGGG
>WBNP01005533.1:5984-17732 GCA_013401095.1 Passerina amoena | reverse complement strand
ATGGGGCAGCCACCTCCTCCCTGGGACAGAGGGAGAACACCGGCATGCGTGTGGTTCATAAATGTATTTGATGGATCCTTGTGACAAGAGCTCCAAGCTCGCAGTGCTCCCACTGCCGGAAGGGTTTGGTTGCTTCCTTGCTTGGTTCCTGCAGGTCCCGGACAGGTGGTTTGAGGTGGTTTGGGGTCAGTGGCCCGCCCTGACGGGCAAGCAGGCCAGGCTGTCCCGTGCTGATGTGAGCAGCACTGCCCGCTGGGCACGCCGGTTCTCCCGTGCTTAACCCCTGCAGTTTTGGGATGTCTTCCCTAAACACCAAAATCCCTGCATCCCAAAATCCCAGCATCCCATATCCCAGCTGCTGTAGCACAGCATCTCCAAATCCCTATTTCCCAAAACCCCAGTCACTGCAGACTCAGCAACCCCAAATCTCTGCATCCTAAAACCCCAGCTGCTGTAGCACAGCATCCCAAAATCCCTATATCCCCAAACCCCAGCTGCGGTTGATATGGCATCCCAGCATCCCAAACCCCAGCTGCTTTCACACAGCATTCCAAATTCCCTATATCCCAAAATCCCCATTGCTCTAGACACAGCATCCTAAAATCCCAGCTGTTGTAGACATGGCATCCTCAAGTCCCCGCATCCCAAATCCCAGCTGCCACAGCCTCCCAGCATCCCCAAATCCCTGCATCCCAAATCCCAGCTGCTGTAGCTCAGCATTCCAGAATACCTATATCCCAAAATCCCAGCTGTTTTAGACACGGCATCCCCCCATGCCAGCTGTGGACACAGATACTGGCTGTGCTCCAGGCTGAGCCGTTCCAGCCCCGGGTGTGTCCCAGCTCAGCTCCAGGACATCCCCAGGCCTGGCAGCAACCCCCAGAGGGCGGCTGGGCTCGGAATTCCCGGAATTCCCGGCTGCAGTTCCCTGGAGGTCACTCTGCTCAGATCTTCAGTAACAGGATCATTTCCTTCAGCTGGGTCCCAGTCCTGTGGGACTCCTGAGCACAGACTCAGCTCTGGATTTGGGCTCTCTCCCAGCACCCCCAGTTCCTCCCAGTGCCAGGACAGGAGCCCCCAGGGGTGACTCCCCCTCCCCAGGCTCCCCCTTGGCTCCATCCCAACCCCTGGAGCCCCTCCCGGAGCGAAAGGGCCACTCCTGCCCCCACAGCACCTCCTGAGGGCGGCCCTGCTCCCCAGGGTGCCAGTGCAATGCCAGCCCTGCGCTCCAGGGTGCCAGCCCTGCTCCCCAGGGTGCCAGCCTAGGCTGAGGAGGTGCCAAACTGGGCCGAGGCAGTGCCAGTGCAGTGCCAGCCCGGGCTGAGGTGCCAGCGCAGTGCCAGCCCCGTGCCAGCCCGGGTTGAGGTGGCAGTCCAGTGCCAGCCCCGTGCCAGCCCGGGTTGAGGTGCCAGCACAGTGCCAGCCCGGGCTGAGGAAGTGCCAGTGCAGTGCCAGCCCCGTGCCAGCCCGGGCTGAGGAGGTGCCAGCCCTGTCACACACACACACAAGTGACACCGGCTTTCTCTGCGTTTTTATCTCAACTCCCCAGACACCAGATCCTTGTGCCCGCCCTGGAATGTCCTGGAATGTCCTTTACACACGGCTACAAAAACCCCGGGAGGCAGAGGGGACAGGGCTAGCCCCAGAGCAGAGCTTGGCCAAGCCCTGGGATCAGAGCTGGGCTGAGTCCCTGGATCCAATCTTGGCCAACTCCTTGGACAGAGCTGGGCCAATTCCCTGGATCTGAGCTTGGCCAATTCCTGGGATCAGAACTGGGCCGATTCCCTGGATCTGAGCTTGGCCAATTCCTTGGACAGAGCTGGACCATTTCCCTGCATCCAAGCTTGGCCAATTCCCTGGATCTGAGCTCAACCAGGCCCTGGGATCAGAGATAAACCAATTCCCAGAAGCCAAGCTCAGCCAAGCCCTGGGAACAGAGCTGGGCCCAGTCCCAGATCCCAGCCCAGCCCTGGGATCAGAGCTGGGCCCATCCCCAGAGCCAGGATCAGAGCTGGGCCCATCCCAGGCCCAGGATCAGAGTCAGGCCCAGCCCCAGGGTCAGATCCAGGCCCAGCCCCAGCCCAGCCCAGGATCAGAGTCAGCCCCACGATCAGATCCAGGCCCAGCCCCAGGATCAGATCCAGGCCCAGCTCCAGGCCCATCCCCAGGATCAGAGTCAGCCCCAGGCCCAGCCGCAGCCCCGGGGCGCAGTTCATGCCGAGAGGTCGCTGTTGTCGAACCTCTCCTGGTCGTAGACCTCGGCCACCACCTTCCTGCCCGCGAACCAGCGCCCGTTGAGCGCCTGGATGGCCTTGTGAGTCTCTGAGGCCATGGAGAACTCCACAAAGATCTTGACGATGATCTCGGCGTCCTCCTCCTCGCCCTGCTTCTCCTGGTAGATGATGACCCTGTTGACAGCCCCGAACTTGCCGCACTCCTCCGTCACCTCTCCCTCCAGGTCGTCGTCGATGTCCTTGGGATCCACCATGTTCCGCAGCACCATCACTGTGGACTGCAGGGAGGGAGGAGAGGAGGGGGTGAAGGCTGGAGACACGCACAGGGCACAGCCCAAACCCCAAACCCATTGCAGACACTGCAGCCATAATATTTTATGAAAAATCCTTTTGCTAGGATTTTTAATCCTGAGAAGCTGAGAGGCTTCAGAAATGAAATGTAAACAATGGTTATCTGCTGCTGTGGAATGCAACAGGTGCATCTTTGATTGGTCTTGTGTGGTTGTTTCTAATTAATGGCCAATCACAGCCCAGGTGTCTCACACTGTCCGGTCAGTCACAAGATTTTATTATCATTCCTTTCAAGCCTTCTGATGAAATCCTTTCTTCTATTCTTTTAGTATAGTTTTAATATAATATCTATCATAAAATAATAAATCAAGCCTTCTGAAACATGGGAGTCAGATCCTCGTCTCTTCCCTCATCCTCAGACCCCTGTGAACACCATCTTGTGCCCCTGAGCTCAGAGATGCTGTGGGTGCCCCAAAGTGCTGCTGCTGAGCTCAGAGGTGCTGTGGGTGCCCCTGAGCCCTCTCACCCTGCAGAGCCCAGCCTGGCACCCAGGTGGCAGCTGTCCCCTGCCACACTCACCTCCTGCTTGCGCAGCAGCTTCTGCATGACCATGTGGCGGGCGCTGCTGCCCGAGATGCTCATGTGCTCCTGCTCGCTCAGCATCTCCGGCCGCTCCGACTCCTGGAACACCTCCTCCTCCTCCTTATTCTCCTTCTTCACCTCCACCAGCCCCAGGGCTGGGGGGCTAGCCAGGATGGGGTTCACAACCCCCACCTGCGGGATGGTCACCGGGATGGGCGGCCGGGCAGGGGTCACACCTGGGAGAGCACGGGGACAGGAGGGTGGTCAGTGACAGCTGGGCAATGGTCAGTGACAGCTGGGTGATGGTCAGTGACAGCTGGGCAATGGTCAGTGACAGCTGGGCGATGATCAGTGACAGCTGGGTGATAGGCAGTGGTCAGGGACAGCTGGGCAGTGGTCAGGGACAGCTGGGCAGTGGTCAGGGACAGCTGGGTGATGGTCAGTGGTCAGGGACAGGTGGGTGGTAGTCAGTGCCACCTGGGCAATGGTCAGTGACAGCTGGGTGATGGTCAGTGACAGCTGGGAAACATTCAGTGATACTCAGGCCATGGTCAGTGACACCTGGACAATGGTCAGTGCCACCTGGGCAGTGGTTGGTGACACTTGGGCAATGGTCAGTGCCACCTGGACAATGGTCAGTGACAGCTGGGTGATGGTCAGTGACACCTGGGAAACATTCAGTGATACCCAGGCCATGGTCAGTGCCACGTGGACAATGGTCAGTGACAGCTGGGCCATGGTCAGTGGTACCCAGGCCATGGTCAGTGACCCCCAGTGCCCATTTCCCAGCTTTCCCCCCCATGCCAGGTGTCCCTGCTGGGAACCCACAGCCAGTCCCATCTACTGGACACCAGAATGGATCCATAAAACATCCAAGCTCCTGCCCAGGCAGGGCCAGAGCAGGAGTCCAGCTTCACGTGGGCTCCAGGCACAGAGGGCCATCTGTGGAAAAGGGACACAGGTGACAGAGGGAGAGCACACATGGGTGACAGGAGGAGGGGACACACAGAGGTGACAAGAGGCACAGCACATGACAGAAGGAAGATGACACATGGATGCCAGGAGGAAGGGGGCACAGGGGTCAGGAAGAAGGGACAAACACAGGTGCCAGGAAGAGGGCACAGACACAGGTGACAGCAATAAGGGACGCATGCACAGAGGTGCCTGCACACAGGGGACACAGGGGCCAGGAGGAAGGGATACACGGGCCAACAAGAGGGGACAGAAGGGGACACGCACAGAGGTGCCTGCAGACAGGGGACAGATGCCAGGAAGAGGGGACAGACACAGGTGACAGAAGGGGATGCACAGAGGTGCCTGCAAACAGGGAACAGAGGTGCCAGGAGGAAGGGACACACACAGGTGACAGCAATAGGGGACACACACAAGTGCCTGCAGACAGGGGACACAGGTGCCAGGAGAAACGGGACACAGGTACCAGGAGAAAGGGGGCACACACATAGGTGCCAGCAAGAAGGGACAGACACAGGTGACAGAAGGGGCCACACACAGGTGCCAGGAGGAGGGGACACACACAGGTGACAGAAGGGGACACACAAAGGTGCCAGGAAGAGGGGACACACACAGGTGACAGAAAGGGATGCACAGAGGTGGCTGCAGACAGGGGACAGTGGTACCAGGAAGAAGGGACAGACACAGGTGCCAGGTTGAGGTTACTGACACAGGTGACAGAAGGGGATGCACAGAGGTACCTGCAGACAGGGGACAGAGGTGCCAGAAGGAAGGGGGCACAGACAGGTGCCAGCAGGAAGGGACATACACAGGTGACAGCAATAGGGGACACACAGAGGTGCCAGCAAGAACAGACAGACAGAGGTGCCAGGAAGAGGGGACACACACAGGTGACAGAAGGGGATGCACAGAGGTGCCTGCAGACAGGGGACAGAGGTACCAGGAGGAGGGGACCCACCTGTGATGACACCAGGGGCCTGTGCAGCCATCACAGCCTGGGGCAGGGCCCCCAGTGGCTGGGCCAGGGTCAGGGCAGGGGACACAAGCCCCGGGGTGGCCAGAGTGCCCAGCACTGCAGCTCCTGCCACGGCTTCCTGGGGACACAGGGAAAACCTGGGGTGAGCCCTGCCCCAGGGACTGTCCCTGCAGAGCAGCCAGCCAGGCTCAGCTCCCTGCACCTGGAAATTCCCAACACTCCCATCCCCAGGAGCTCCCAGGGCTGCGAGGGAAGGCAAAGGTGTCACCTAGCCCAGCAGGGACACAGAAACACTGAAGCACCCTGGGAGAAAAAGCTCCTCCTGGAACCCCAATCCCAAGGAAGGAAAACCTCCACCTGGAACCCCAATCCCAAGGAAGGAAAACCTCCACCTGGAATCCAATCCCAAGGAACAAAAAGCTCCTCCTGGAATCCAATCCTAAGGCAGGAAAAGCTCCTCCTGGAATCCAATCCCAAGGAAGAAAATGCTCCTCCTGGAATCCAATCCCAAGGCAGGAAAAGCTCCTGCTGGAGCTCCAATCCCAAGGAAGGAAAAGCTCCTCCTGGAACCCCAATCCCAAGGCAGGAAAAGCTCCTCGGAATCCAATCCCAAGGAAGGAAAACCTCCTCCTGGAATCCAATCCCAAGGAAGAGAAAGCTCCTCCTGGAACCCCAATCCCAAGGAAGAGAAAGCTCCTCCTGGAATCCAATCCCAAGTAAGAGAAAGCTCCTCCTGGAACCCCAATCCCAAACCCTGATTCCAGACACCCACAACTCCAACAACACCCAGGAGGAACATCCAGCTGAGCAGTAAGCACTTCCATGGAAGTACTGAAATAATGTGCCTAAAACACACCCCAGGATGCCCATGGTTTTGGCTGTTGTTGCTTTCCAGGCCATTGTAATCCTGGTTCAATTGCTCACATCCTCCTCTCCCTTGTATTCTTGGTGCTGTGGGTGCTCCTGAGCTCAGAGCTCAGGAATCCCTGATGTGGCAGAGCAGATGTCAAGGTTTTGTCCCTCCATCCCAGATGTTAGTGGATCTGTGACTGCTGTGATATCCCAACTGTTCCCTACATAAATGCCCAAGCTCTGGGATCCAACCCATCCCATCAGGGCTCTGCTCCCAGTGCCCACAAGGCCACTCCCATTTCCACTGGACATGAAGCTCCTAATGAGGGGGAATGGGAAAGTGCTGGAACAAAACCACTGGAATTTCTGGCTCCACTGGAAATGGCTAAAAGACTTCTCCCAATACTTTTGATTCCTCCACTTCCCTGCAAGTCTGACTTTTTCTCCCTCTGGCAGACAGGGGTGACCCTGCCCCTCTCTCTTTAGTGCCAGTCTCCTGACAGGAACAGATCCTGCAGTTTCCTGACAGAACAGCAGGATTTACCCATGTCTGTACCACATCCCCACCGTTTCACTCCAGCAGAGTCCATTCTTCATTCCCAAAGTGATTCTGATCCAAGTAATTCCAGCCATGTCTCACCTTCCCCCCTGCCCTGACTGCAGAGCCTTCCAGACCTCTGGAATCTCTCCTGGGGACCTGTGAGTTCCACAGGAGGGGCAGCTCCTCCCACTCCTGCCTCCACCTTTGATTCAGGGGAACATTCCCCAAACAGCCTTTTGGAGCCCCAGCTCTGCTGCAGCAGCACCAGGGGCTGCACTGACCAGCAATTCCTGCCCAACAAAACCCCACAACACAAGCAGTGCTGGAATTGTCCTGCTCCATGGGCTGCAGTGCCATGGGGGGATCCTGCTGCCCCAGGCAGGGAGGGGGACACAGCCATGGGAATCCGTGCCCAGTGGTCCCACCCAGGAGCTCCTGGTACTTCAGGAAAAGGAAATCAGAGAACTCAAGTTTTGCATCAATATCCAACCCACCCCATCTCTGCCCTTCCCTGTTTTTAGCAGCCTAAAGCCATTCCAGGCCTGTTCCACCCTGCTACAGGTGAGACCTGCAGCCAGAGTGCTGCTCCTGCACCCAGCCCTCACCCCTTCCATGTCCTTCCTTGATTTCTTTCAGCCTCTCCTGCAAACATTTTCCCCTCACTGCTGGCTTGATTTCCAGACTAGGAATTCCCTCCACCCTTCCCACCATTTCTTGGAATAAAGGTCTCATCAGCTGTGCCAGATCATTCCAAAATCTGGTGTCTCAGATTCCCCACTGCCAGGGACAAGCCTCCATGTGTGAAATCCTGGGACAGAGTATGATCTGGAATCATGGCATCCTGGTGCTGGAAGGGACCTTAAAGCTCATCCAGTCCCACCCCCTGCCATGAGCAGGGACACCTTTGACTGTCCCAGGTTGCTCCAAGCCCTGCCCAACCTGGCCTTGGACACTTCCAGGGATGGGGCAGCTTCTCTGAGCACCCTGTGCAGTGCTCTGTGCTGTCCCTGTTCCATCCCTGTGTCTCATCTGTTCCACCCCCATGTCGCACCTGTGCCTCCCCTGTTCCATCCCCGTCTCCCTTGTGCTGTGTTCTGAGCTGTCCCTGTCACACAAGCTCCCCTCCCCCCCCCCCCATCTCACCTGTCCCTGTCCCCTGTTCCACCCCCATGTCTCACCTGTGCCTCTCCTGTTCCATCCCCGTGTCTCAACCTGGTCCTGCCCCTGTTCCACCCCCCCGTCTCCCCTGTTCCACCCTTGTGTCTCCCCTGTGCCTCCCCTGTCCCACTCCATGTCCCACCTGTCCCTGTCCTGTCTCCTCTCCATGTCCCACCTGTTCCATCCCCTGTTCTGTCCCTGTGTCTCACCTGTCCCACCCCAGCTCCATCCCTGTGTCTCCCCTGCCCCTGGTCTGTCCCCTCCCTGTGTCCCACCTGCTCCATCCCCTGTTCCATCTCCATGTCTCACCTGTCCCACCCCCGTGCCTCACCTGTCCCTCCCCTATCCCTTCCCTGTGTCCCACCTGTTCCATCCCATTCCACCTCCTGTCTCCTCCCCACATCTCCCCTGTCCCTCCCCGTGTCTCACCTGCGCTGTGATCTTGGCGGTGGCAGCAGCAGCAGCGACAGCAGCTGCAGGGGGGAGCCCTCCAGGTGTGGCAGGTGTCAGCAGTGGCATTGGGGGTGTCACAGCCTTGCCCACGCGCAGGTACTGACCCCCCAGGTCAAAGAGGTTCATGGAGGACACGGCATCCTGGGAGGACTGGGCCTTCTCGTACTCTGCAGGAGGAGATCGTTCACTAATGAGCCTTCCCTTGTTCAATCACAGAATTATGGAGTGGTTTGGGTGGGAAAGGACCTCAAACACCTTCCAGCCCCACTCCCTGCCATGGACACCTCCCACTGTCCCAGGCTGCTCCAAGCCTGTTCAACCTGGCCTTGGGCACTGCCAGGGCTGGGGCAGCCACAGCTCCTCTGGGCACCCTGTGTCAGCACCTCACCCCCTCACAGCCACCATAGATTATATTTCTAAATCCAGCTTTGAGCTGGATTTATTCAGGTCCAAATTTATTCAAATTTAAATAAATCTGGACCTGAATGAATTCAATTTTGGCTAGATTGAATAAATTCAGATTTATTCAATTTATCCAAATTTATTCCTACCCCCTAAGGAAATTCCCTTGCTAGGGTGGAAATCCCAGCCCCAAGGGCAGCCCCAGGAGCAGAGGACACCCCCCTGCCCTGCCCCACCTGGCTGTACCAGCCCCAGGAGCAGAGGACACCTCCCTGCCCTGCCCCACCTGGCTGTACCAGCTCCAGGTGCAGCCCCAGGAGCAGAGGACACCCCCCTGCCCTGCCCTGCCCCAGCTCCACCCCGCTGTACCAATGAAGCCGTAGCCTTTGTGCTTCCCTGTGGTGGGGTCCCTGGCCAGGGTGCAGGATTTGATCTTGCCAAAGGCCTCGAACACGCTCTTGATGTCGTCGTCGGACAGGTCCTGGTGCACCGAGGCCACGTAGATGCGGTTGAAGGCTCGGGCCTCCTCTGCCAGCTGGTCAATGATGGGCTGAGCCTGCCCGATGTTGCTGGGCCTCCCCACCTGCAGGACAGGGTGGCAATGGAGCTGGGAAGGGGCTGGAGAATCCCTGAGGGAGCTGGGAAGGGGCTCAGGCTGGAGCAAAGGAGCCTCAGGGGGGCCCTTGTGGCTCTGCACAGCTCCTGCCAGGAGGGCACAGCCGAGGGAGATTTGGGATCTGATCCCAGGAACAGGGACAGAAGGAGAGGGAACGGCCTCAGGCTGGGCCAGGGGAGGCTCAGGGTGGACATCAGGAGGAATCTCTTCAAGGAAAGGCATTCAGGCATTGGAAGGGGCTGCCCAGGAGCTGCTGGAGTTCCCATCCCTGGAGACATCAAAGGAATGCCTGGACACGGCACTCAGCGCTCTGGGCTGGGTGAGAAGGTGAGGCTGGATGCAGACTGGGCTCGAGGGGCTGGGAGGGATTTTCCCATGTGAACAGCTCCATTATTCTGCAGTATGGATGGCCCATGGAGCAGGGCAGCACCTGGCCCCTCCCTGCCTGTGCAAAGCACGGCACAGCTCAGAGGGAACAGGTCCAGAATAGCCTGCACTGACAGGGTCCTGGGCTATGCTCCTCCTCCCTGTACCCATTTACCTTCCCTCACCTGACAAACACAAACTTCCAGGGACCGAGAAGCATTCTGCAAGCAAACCACAGCATTCTTCCCTCTCTCCTAACCCCCCTGGGCTATGGCACTCTGCTCACATTCAGGGCGTGTCAGAGACACCATAAAAGATATAAAGAATCACCTTTGCTTTGTCTTCAAAAGAATTCCATGTGCGGGTGGGAAAACCTGAGTGCAGCCCCTGAAGCCAGTCTCAGGTGGGACTTGTAGGTTTCTCCCCAGGGAGGAGGGACCCAGAGCCACCATGTGCCCCATGTTGGACGTCAAGGTCCATCAGGGAACAGTCTTTAGGTTCCTTCCCCTACTACAGGGCTGTGGGGAGCATTTCCAGGAAAAGAGAAGCAGGAATTTTCAGAGCAGGAGTGTTACTCACCTTGATGTTCCTTCCCCCCAGCATGACAGAGTTCATCTGCTCCAGGGCCAGCTGGGCAGCCTCAGGAACCTCGTATTCCACAAAGGCAAAGCCCTGGGATGGGAGGAGACACCTGTCAGTCATTCCAGCTGTGCCAAGCCTGCCCACGGACCTACAGGTGGGATTGATTCCCACCTCCCTGATTACTGCTCGTGGCCCAAGGAGATTCCTTAGAGAAGCATTTTAATGTGGCAGAAAATGCCTGCAGAGGTTCCCCCAAGAGCATCTGATTCTGGAGCCCCTCAGACTCTGAGGCCCTGCAGCAAAACCCCACCTAACTAAGGGCTGCTGCCTCGTCAGCACTTCCAGAGCTTCAGGTTGGACAGCAGGAGGAATTTCCTCACTGAAAGGGTGGTCAGGCATTGGAAGGGGCTGTCCAAGGAGGTGTGGAGTCCCCAACCCTGGAGATGTCTGAGGAATGACTGAGTGTGGCACTCAGTGCTCTGGGAGCTCTCTTCCAACCTCAACGACTCTGATTCCATGCACTTTACTCCACACACACCCAGCTCCCACCAGAGAATCCGGCCCTGAGCAGATCAGGGAGCTGCAAACATTCACCCCCAGTGCTAAAAGGAGCCTGTTCTTCACAGGGATAGAGGCTCTTTCCTCTCCTGGCAGCATCTGGAAAGCCTTGAAGAGAGGAGGATGCTCCTTGAGGGCTGGGAATTAAGGAATCATAGAAAGGTTTGGGTTGTAGGCACCTTAGAGCCCATCTAGTTACACACCTTCCGTTAGACCAGGTTGCTCCAACCCCCATCCAGCCTGACCTTGGACACTTCCAGGGATGGGACCTCCAGACAGCCACAGCTTCTCTGGGAAACCTGTGCCAGGGCTGCCCCACCTTCATAGGGAAGGATTTCTTCCAGAATTCTGCAAAGCTGCTTATTTTGTGTTTAGGACACATGGCTGAAAGAAACGTCCTTGCAGAAGACCCCAAAACACCTCACTGCGGGGCACCAACACCACCAGCTCTTGTTGCCCCCAAGGAATTCCACCCCTTCCAAGAACAGTTCACTTCCTCTTTGCCAGACCCAGGCAATCCCCCAAGGGTTTGGCTGGGACAGCACCTTAAAGCTCCTCTGGTTGCACCCCTCGCCGCAGACAGGGAACCTCCCAGCAGCCCCATCCCACCTTGTGCTTCATGGTGACAGAGTCCCAGGACATGTCGATGCTCTTGATGGGCCCAAAGGGGGCGAAGGCCTGGCGGATGGTGTCTTCCCCCAGCTCGTAGTAGATGGAGCCCACGTAGACCCGGCACATGATGGCGAGCGCGCGCTGCCTCTGGGCCGCCATCTGTAGCGAGACAAGGACTGGCCGGTCAGTGCCGGGCTGGCCGCGGCCACGGGGCCTCCTCCCCCCGCTGCTTCCCTCCCGGAGCCAGCCACAGCCTGGACCAGAAGGAGTTCCCTGCTCGCTGCACGGGCCGCTGGAGCGGATCCGCCCGCCTCCGTCCCGGATAAAGTCCGGCTCGTGCACGGCTCGGCCCCTCCGGCCGGGTCTCACCTCCAGCCACGCCTGCAGGAGGAGGGAATCCCTTCGCTCTAGGGCAGCTTCCCCCTCCAGGCAGCAAAGGGCTCAGCTCGGGGCACTGGGAGAACCCCTCCCGCTCCCCCCAGCAGCAGAGATCCATCGGCACTCCCGCCCCCTCCCCGGCAGCAAAGGGCCTGCAACTGGGAACCTCCCCCCC
>WBNP01005532.1:0-12285 GCA_013401095.1 Passerina amoena | reverse complement strand
GTGGATTTTAGGGTCCTTCCCAACCCAAACCATTCCATGAGGATTTAGGAGCCCAACCAGCTCACCTCAACAGGGCCAAACTTTAAAGGGAATTTTTGGGGTTTCTTCCTGGGCCTCCTTGGGCCTGCGCGCACCAGGACAGGCTCCGAGCCTTCCTCTCCTCCCAGGTTTTGTTATTCCCTGCCAGGATTGCTCAGGAACCAGGAGAGGACTCCGGTGCAGGCTGAAATTGTATTTTTAATATAATATGATTAATTTCTCAAGGACTGAAATTATATTTTCCACTCCCAAAATCCACGGTTACTCAAGAGGACTTCGTGAATTCCCACGGCTCCCGCTCCCAGGCGGGACAACAACAGCATTCCCCAATTTCCCATGGAAAAGGGAAGGACAAGGAACAAGGACACCTTTTGGAGAAGCCAAGCAAACAGAAATGAAGATTTTATGAATGAATATTTTTTAAATTTACATTTTATTTTATATAATATTTTTATATTTACGAATGAATTCATTTTTTATGAATTTAGAAACTGTTCAGGCTTGTGTGAATAGTTTCTAAATTCATAAAAAAATGAATTCATTCATAAATATAAAAGTATTTATTTCCTGGAGAGCCAGGAAAGCAAATTCACCCACATGGGGGAAAAAAAATCATCCCAAAAAAATGCTCTCCATCCTGAAGGAGTCCTGTCCTCCAGCTTCTTTCCTTAAGGTTGGATTTGCATCAGGCCAGGGGGAACGGAGAGGGAGGAGGGTGTTAAAAAATGGGATTAAAACATCAGCACTCCAAGATTTGGGCTCTGGACACGCAGTGGAATAAATGGGATTGGATTTTATTCCCAGCGTGTGCAGCAAACAGGGGAAAAAAAAAAAAAAACCATCAGAGCATCACAGAAAAGGTTGTGGGAGAGCAAATGATTTTTACAGCATTAAACACCACGGTGGACACCAGCCAAATCCGATTTTGTTACGGATTCATGGAATGGTTCGGGCTGAAATGGATCTTAAAGCTCCTCTCCTGTCATGGGCAGGGACACCTTTCACCATCCCAGGTTGCTCCGAGCCCTGTCCAACCTGGCCTCGGACAATTCCAGGGATGGGACAGCCACAGCTTCTCTGGGAATTCCATCCCAGCCCCTCACCACCCTCACAGCCAGGAATTCCTTCCCCGTATCCCATCTATCCCTGCCCTCTGGCAGTGGGAAGCCATTCCCTGTGTCCTGTCCCTCCATTCTTTGTCCCAAGTCCCTCTCCAGCTCTCCTGGAGCCCCTTCAGGCACTGGAAGAGGCTCTGAGGTCTCCCTGGATCCTTCTCTTTTCCAGGCTGGACATTCCCACCTCTCCCAGCCTGGCTCCAACCCTTGGAGCATCTCCGTGGCCTCCTCTGGAATTGCTCCAGCCGCTCCACATCCTGGACACCCCAGAATTCCACACCAGGCACCCCACTGGGATCCCACTTCCCGTAACCCTCAAGATCAGCGGGATTCCGCCCAAGCAGAAGGCCCCAAACCCTCGGAATCTGCAATTCCAGGGAAAAACTGCCCCCATCTCCATGGCCCGGCAGCAGCAGCCAGCGGGTTCCCGGAGCAGAGGACATGGATGCCCATCTCCCACCAGCCCAAGCCAGCAGGAAGCTTCCTGGCTGGCGCCATCCCAGAGGAAGAGAGAGGATTCTGGGATCCTGCCAGAGCCAACCACGCACGGTTGCTTGGAAACCTTTTGAAAACTACATTGAAAATTCAGATTTCTATGAGGAGCAGAACACGGGCAAAACAAGCCCCGAGTTTGTGCTTTAAATTCGCCTTTTCCTGTCACCGCCGCGTTGCCGCTTCCCAAAAAAATCCTGCAGAGCTCTGCAGGTCACCTCTGGGCCTGGAGGCTCCGAGGTTTTCACAAGTTCAGGCAGCAAAGAGGGACCCAGCAGTGAATCTTCCCAGGGAATCAAAAATCACCCAGCGCGACAATCTTCCAATAAAAGAGGGAAAAGGGAGACGGGAGGGAAGGAAAAGAATGGAATTCCTGTCGCACGGTGCCGCCCTGGCATCTAATCAGGGAGCCAGATGAAGGCAGCAATCTGTCTGCTTAAAATATGCATCTTTTATTTTATTTTTTATTTTTTTTTCTTCCCCCCCCCCTTTTCAGTGCTGCAGAGCCGCGTTGGAAGGCGCTCGTTAAGAGGCTGCGCCGGGAACGTCCCTCTGCAATCACGAGGGATGGAACGAGCGATTCCGTCGTTAGTGGGGCTTAATTGCCCTGGGATGGTTTGGGACGGACCTGAAGGATAAAACCAGGTTTTGGTTGTGAGTTTGGATCCTGCTGCAGCTGCTCAGGGGTGGCACAGAAGGGGCACCACAGGCTGGGGGCCACATCAGGAGATTGTGGGATCGCAGGCACGAGGCCCCTCCAGCCCACCCCAAATGGGTTTTTTGGGTTGTCTTCTACAGCAGGCTCTTCCTGACCTTCCACACGGAACAATTCCTCACCTCCCACATGGGATTGTTCGCATAAAATCCGTCCCCACATTCCGCAAGGAATTGCTCCTCGCCTTCCACATAAAATCCATCCTCACCTTCCACACGGGATTGTCCCTTGTCTTCCACATAAAATCCATCCTCACTTTCCACACGGGATTGTCCCTCAGCTTCCACATAAAATCCGTCCCCACCTTCCACACGGGATTGCTCCTCACCCTCCACACTGGAGCTTTCCTCACTTTCCACATGGGATTGTCCCTCACCTTCCATACTGGAGCTTTCCTCATCTTCCACACCAGACTCTTCCTCACCTTCCACATGGGATTGCTCCTCAGCTTCCACACAGTCCCCAGATTCCACAGAGGACCATTCCTCACCAATCCCACAAACACGGGATTGTTCCTCACCTTCCACACTGAACTCTTCCTCATGTCACACACCAGGCTTTTTCCCCTTCTAACCAGACTTTTCCTCACCTTCCACATGGAATTGCTCCTCGCCTTCCACATAAAATCCGTCCCCACCTTCCACATGGGATTGTTCCTCACCCTCCACACTGGAGCTTTCCTCACCTTCCACGTGGAATTTTTCCTCATCTTCCCCACTGAGCCTTTCCTCACCTTCCCCACCGAACTCTTCCTCACCTTCCACATGGGATTGTTCCTCAGCTTCCACATAAAATCCGTCCCCGCCTTCCACATGGGATTGCTCCTCACCCTCCACACTGGAGCTTTCCTCACCTTCCACATGGGATTGTCCCTCACCTTCCATATTGGAGCTTTCCTGACCTTCCACACCAGACTCTTCCTCACCTTCCATATGGGATTGTCCCTCACCTTCGTCACTGGATCATTCTTCACCTTCCTCACTGGACCATTCCTCATCTTCCTCACTGGACCATTCCTCATCTTCCTCTCTGGATGACTCATCATCTTCCCCACTGGACTATTCCCAGCCTTCCTCACTGGATCATTCCTGACCTTCCTCACTGGGTCACTCCTCACCTTCCTCACTGGACCATTCCTGACCTTCCTCACTGGATCACTCCTCACCTTCCTCACTGCATCATTCCTCACTTTCCTCACTGGATCATTCCTCATCTTCCTCACTGGACCACTCCTCATTTTCCTCACTGGATCATTCCTCACCTTCCTCACTGGACCACTCCTCATCTTCCTCACTGCATCATTCCTCACCTTCCTCACTGGATCATTCCTCATTTTCCTCACTGGACCATTCCTCACCTTCCTCACTGCATCATTCCTCACCTTCCTCACTGGATCATTCCTCACCTTCCTCACTGGACCATTCCTCACCTTCCTCACTGGACCATTCCTCACCTTCCTCACTGGATCATTCCCCACCTTCCACAATGACCATTCCCAGCCTTCCAAACCAGAACATTCCCAACCTTCCACACGAGAACATTCCCAGCTTTCCACACCAGACCCTTCCTCACCTTCCAGAACGATCATTCCCAACCTTCCCCACTGGACTGACCCTTCCTCACCTTCCTACCCAACCCTTTCCCACAGAATCCAAAAATGGAGCAAAATCCAGGACAACGCTGCCCACCAACACTCCGGAAGCAAACGGGGAATTCATTGTCAGGTTCCGCGCAGGAATTCCGGGTTAAATTCCTCCCATCTGAGGATGGAATCAACTCCACACCAACCCACGCCTGATTTTGTTCCCTGCCACACCAAAATTCCTCCTCCTGCTCCACGCTGTTTATTTCGGCTTCCCAGCCATCCCATTGGCTGCACGGCATGGATCGCATTCCCATCGCCGTATCCATAATAAAACCTGGATACAAGGAGCTCAACGACCCGGCTGCTCCAGACTTTCTCCTTCATTCAAATTTTAAGTTCCTCCGTGGAGGGATTGTGTTTTTCCTAGAGGAAAATGGGACGGATATCCGTGGATCGGAGTCACATTCCCAACAGATGGGGAAATGGATTCCCAGCAAAGATTTGTAACGAGATCTTCCAACCCAAACCATTCCATGATTCCATGAATTGCAGCTGGGACAGAGCCCTCCAATCCCCAGTTTGAGGGATCCTCATCCAGCAGGGACAGCGCCTTAAACCACCCTCGGAACTCCCCGAATTCTTCCCGAGGAATCCCGCCGAAACCAACGGAAAATTTTATCATTTCCTCCCAGTTTGACCCGTTTTGCTCCAGCAGAAGGAAGATCACCGGGTATCCTTGCCACAACTTCTCTTTTCCCCACATTTTTTTTCCCAAATTCCACACCCCGAATTTTCCCTCCAGCCTCTTGTTCGCGACTCGCAGCAGCCAAAAAAACTCCGTGCTAAAATTGCCACGAATTAACGCAGTTTTGGGGTTTTTTTTTTTGGTTTTTTGGTGTTTTTTTTTTTCCCCATGGATTAACAGCTACCAGCAGTCTCCCAGCACGAGGGTTAATTCCCACCGGGATACAGCGGAGCTGGATCAACAATCCAGCACCTGAAAGGACGCAGCAAGGTACCGGCAGCACAAAGGAGATGCAAATAAAGGAGATGCAGCACAAAGGAGTGCTGAAGGAATGGCTGGGACTCCTTGAGCATGGAAATCTTTCCCAACCCCAACAATTCCATCATTCCAAGAGAGATATCCCAACACCTGACACGAGACAATTCCAACAGGGATTGACCAAAAAGCGAGGGGGGGGGGGGGGGGGGGGGGAGGAGGAGCAAACTCAAAGGTTGATCCCAAAAAATGAGAAAAAAATGAGGAGCAACTCCGTGAGACACCTGTGGATGGAGCTTGCACACCCCTGCAGCTCCAGGAGCTCCCTGAAAAGCAGCCAGAAGGGATAATTCTGGTGCTTCTTCAGCTTTCCGACAGAATTCCGAGTCTCTCCTCGCGGGGATGGAGGAGTTTCTGCCGGAGCCGCGAAGGAGGACGCGGAAGGTGCGAAAAAAGCGAGCGGGGAGAAATGGAGCAGAAGGAAAACGTGAGAAGTAAAGGCAGGAGGGGGCAGATTTTCCAGCGAATCCCACTAGGCTTCTCCATAAAATTCTCAGACCTTCCAGGCCTGTTAAAAAGTCCGGGATAGCCGGGAAGATCCTGGTTTAGAGGCCGTGTATTCCACAGGTAGGAGAAGAACCAAGGCATGAGTAGAACGCTCTGGTTGAAGGCCTTGGAAGGGGAAAGATGAGGAGAAGGAAAAAACCCTTCCAAAATCCCCCCCAAAAAAAAAAAAAAAGGCAGGATGAGGTTTTTAGGGAGATGGAGCCGGGGAATGATGAGGAATTGAAGAAAATTGAATAACTGGTTGGGATTTTTAGTGTCTCGCTGGAGCGCGGCTGAGCCAACTACATCCAGAAATAAATATCATGGGATGGTTTGGGTGGGAAGAGACCTTCAGGATCATCCAGCCCCACCCCCCTGCCAATTCCCAGATTCCCAGAATCTTATCCCATGAGATATGGACCTCCCTCTATCCCAGGTTGCTCCAACATGGCCTTGGACACTTCCAGGGATGGGGCGGCCGCAGATTCTGCTGGAATTCCATTCCAGGCCTCACCACCCTCACAGCCAGGAATTCCTTCCCAGTATCCCATCCATCCCTGCCTTTTGTCTGTGGGAAGCCATTCCCTGTGTCCTGTCCCTCCATCCCTTATCCCAAATCCCTCTCCAGCTCTCCTGGAGCCCCTTCAGGCACTGGAAGGAGCTCTGAGGTCTCCTTGGAGCCTTCTCTTTTCCAAGCTGGACATTCCCAGCTCTTCCAGCCTCTCTCCAGCCCTTGGAGCATCTCCTGGATCTGCTCCAACAGATCCAAGCCTGCCTCAAACAAACAGCAAAGGAAAGGAGGAAGAACAGACGCGATAAATAAGATTTTTTTGTCTCATCCCGTTTAAATCAGGTGCCCTGGAAGTCATCACGGAGCTGTCGGGATGATTAATCCCTGTTTTTCCACCGCCAGAGCAGGGGAACGATTGCCGGGCTGGCAAGTGGGAAAGCCAAGGGGAGAAGGAGCCGGGTGCGTGTGGGAGAGAGAAGCGCTCCGGAGGCAGCTGGGGAATGGGGAGCTGACTCAAAACTTTGGGATTTGCGGTTGGAGCTGCAGACGGGAGCCGAAAACGTAGGAGAAACTGTTGTGGGATAATCAGGCGGTGAAACGAGGGAATACCTGCGGCACCAGTCGAGTCAGGAGCTCCGCTTTGCATAAGGAATATTTAAATGAGGATTTTCCCGGTCCTTAGGGCTCAAAGCAGAGTTTTAAACCAGTCTGGGGAGGTTTAAGCGCCGGGAACTCAAGTCTTCCCAAGGAAGAATATTTTGGAATAGAAGTCAGGGTGGTCTTGGGTGCTCATGAAAGGAATCCGGAAAATAAAACACTTTTAGGAATACTGACGGCGCTGGGGCTACTCTACAGAAAATATTCCATTTCCATCACCCACACTCCATCCAGAATGGAATTATTCCCTGATTTAAGGCCAGTAGTTTGATTTTAAGAGTAAAATTATTCCTTCCCCACATTCCCAGGCTTTTCCAACTCCTAGCACCCCAAAACAAAGGGTGAGAATCACGGAAAGATTCTCAAAGACAGGGAATCAAAACCATGGAATAACCTGAGCTAATCCACAAGGATTGTCAAGTCCAGCACGAGACCACCCCCAAAATCCCAACATATCCCAGAGAGCCATTTCCAAAGGTTTCTTGGACCAGGAGGCCAAACTCCACCACTCTGGAGAACAAAACAGGAGAGAAACCACCATGGAACGGGAAGAGTTTCATCCACCCGACCCATCACCCACATCTTGGAAGCTGCGGACTGGAAAAACAGGGAATTATCATCGGGAAAACAATTCATTTTTTTTCATTGTCATTTTTGGAACAACGACGCCGGGAATGGTTTACCTGTCACAGCAATTTTGGCACAATAACAAGAGCTTGTAGCAATTAGGATCTGCTTTCATTACGCAGGAAGAACAAATGACCCAAATCCCAACTCCCACAGCCTCTCCCAAAAGGCTGAGGTGACCAAATCGTCCTCCTGAACCTGCTTCCCTTTGAATTCCAGCCCTTCCCAACCCTTTGTGAGAGTTCACAGCGGCCTCCTTTCCCGATAATGGGTGCCTGGAACAAAGCAGCTGGAAGGTTTGATTATCCCAGCGATGCCTTCCGTGAGCAAATCGGGCTCCGGGCCCCCGCGGGAGAGCAGAAAATTCCCCTCCTCATCCGTGTCACCCTCGCGACGGAGCTGCCGAGGGAAAATGGGGCAGAGGAAACGCAGGGATCCCTCTGGAAGACGCCGGGAAAAGCAGGGAACCAGGTTAAGGGGATGCTGCATCACGCAATTTTCACGGATGACAGGGGAATTTGGTGGATTTAACGCGATTCCCGAGGGTTGGAGCTGGATGTGGCTGAGTCACGGGGTGGTGGGGGGGTTTTAATGGAAAGGCTCCTCCTCAAAGAGCCCGGAATGCTTCCTGTGGTTAAACAAAGTTTGAGGAGCCGCTCAAACCAGCAGGTCCTGTGTGCCCAAAGCCTTTAATCCCGCTAATTCCACCCTCAAAGAAATTTGGGAGCTCGTCCCGAAACGACAGAGCCGAGCAGGGCCCTTGAACCCGAGCAGCAAGGCCGGGAGATAAGGCGGGAATCAGCCAGGCCCTGCAATTTGCCGGCTGATTAAAACCCTTGGAGCGGCAGGGAAATTAGGGAAATCATCCCCCAGACACTTGAAGGAACCGCACCGGCTGCCTCCCGGGATAAACGATCCCATCCCAGCGTTTGGGGGGATGGCAGTGGTTGTTTGGGATGAGACGTTGCTGGAGCCTCCGGGACTCGCTCGGCCTGTCTGGCGCGGGGACTCGCCCGAGTGAGCTCGCCAGGAATGTTTCCCACCACAAAACATCCAGAAAGTTGTTTGTCCCCAAGTTTGAGCCGCTTGGGACATTCTCCAAGCACGCCGAGCGTCCGTGGAGAAGGGTCCACAGCCAGCTGGACCTTGGCCACACAATGGCCACAGCTCCGAGGTGTTGGACGGGGAGCTGATCTCGTTATCCGGCAGGATTCTCCTTCCAGAGTGGCACCGGCAGGATAAAATTCCGGAATAGTCTGGGTCGGAAAGGACCTTCAAGACCATCCAGTTCCAACTCCCTGCCTTGGGCAACTTCCACTATCCCAGGTTGCTCCAAGCACCATCCAAGCTGGCCTTGGACACTTCCAGGGATCGGGCAGACACAGATTCTCTGGGAATTCCACTCCAGGCCTCACCACCCTCAAAAGGCAGAATTCCTTCCCAATATCCCATCTATCCCTGCCCTCTGGCAGTGGGAAGCCATTCCCTGTGTCCTATCACCCCATCCCGTGTCCCAGGTCCCTCCCCAGCTCTCCTGGAGCCCCTTTAGGCTCTGGAAAGGTTCTGAGCTCTCCCTGGATCCTTCCCTTCTCCAGGCTGGACATTCCCAGCTCTCCCAGCCTGGCTCCAACACAATCCAATTTTTTCAGGGAAAGGAAAATCAATCCCAACCCTCGAGGCCTTCCCAGCTGAGACCCTTAGAACCCAAAATTTGAGCAGAAACTCATCAAGCACCACCCAACACCCCTGCTCAGAAACCAAGGCAACAATTCCGGGACGACGCGGCGTTCCAAGATCCCGGGAGTCCAACCCCGAGGAAAAAACCTCTCCCAACTGCCTGGGCAACAAATTTCCAGGGAAAAGGAGGAATTGCCAGACATTGCCGCGCTCCGAGGGCGTTTCCAACGCCTTCGTTGGGTTCTGCACCCAGCGGTGCCCACCCGGCTCAATTCCGCCTGTCCGGACACGGATTCCTCGGAGCGACGTCGGAGCCAGAGGGAATCTCATCTGCCAATCCCCGAGCCAATGACCCGTGCTCCTGGAAGCTACGGTTGAAAAGTGCAGCTAAAAAATGAGGGAAGACGACGAGACGAGCTTTCCAGCCTGAAAAAATTCCTTAAACATCGAGGTGTGGGGTTTGTTTTGGGGTTTTTTTTTTAGGACGGTTTTGATTTACTCTCCTCCGGCTGACAAATGCCACTTGCACCCCCGGCGAGGGGTGAGACAGAAATTCAGGAAAAAAATTTAGGATAAATTTAGGATTTGAGGTGGGGAAGGAGGAGGCATCTCCTAAATCAGGGTCCCGATGAGATCCGCCCACTCCTCCCTTTTTTCTCCTCCTTTGAAACGCGACAAAATAAATCCCTGCTGGCTTCAAACAGAAATCAAATTAACCATGAGCCGCCAAAGCAACTCCGTGATGGTCCAGCCATCGCTGGGTGTGCCCAGAAATCTTTCCATAAAACGTTTTCCTCCCTCCATGCACAAGGAACAAATTGAAGCAACAAATCAATACCGAGAGAGCTCCGAAACCCCAAATCTTATTCCAGCCGCATTAAAAACGTTCTTGGAGCGCTGCTTGTGAAGGGTTGAATATTTTAAATTATTCTTCCTCCTCCTCCAGCTGACAGAGGAGTTCCTGAGTCAGATGTGGGAAAAAAACCCAAATCTGAGTGTGATCTCTGAGTATTTTCGCCCTCTGGAGCAGCTCAAGGCCTTTTTTTGGGATAAAAGGGAATTTGTCAAGGGGGAGCGAACCTAAAACTGGGAAAGGAATAAGTGCAACACACGAGCAAGGTGGGAGAGTTTCCATTTAAATTGAGAAACAGGGGGAAAAAGGCATTCCTTGGAAATATGTTTTGGCCGATTAAAGGGTTGGAAGCTCAGTTGGAGCTTCTCCCTCTGATTTAGAAGAAGACAAGGAGAGATCCCACATCCTTTGTCATTCCTATTTCTGCATCCCGGGATTTTTAACTGGATTTCTTCTGATCCCCTGCATCAAACGAGTCCTGCCTCAAATGGATTTGGAGTTAAGGCCTCGTTATCGTTCTCAGCCAAAAATATTCCCGAGTCCCCCTGTGCCAAAAATTCCAGGAGGAATTTTCCCAAAATCCAGCCTAAACCTCCCCTGGCACGGCTGGAGTTTCCCCTTGTCCTGTCCCTTTTTCCCTGGGAGCAGATCCCAACCCCCAGCCAGCTCCAATCTTCCCAAATGTTCTCCTCGTGCCCAAGTTCTACTTGGAATTTCTCCAAATGTGGAGCTCCTGCTACGGTCACACCTTTTGTCCTTTCTTCCCCCAATTCTCCTGCCCTCCTATTCCCATCGCTTCCTCTGCCATTCCTTTGGTATCTCACAGAAAAAAAGATGGGATACAAAACATTTCCAGGCAAATTGGAATTCTCAGTTCTGTGAAGGAGCCAAAGCCGATTTTGCCAAACCACAGAATTGGCTTTTTGGTGATTTGACCCTTGCTCCAAGGTTTCTCCTGTTCCTGCTCCAGAAATTCCTGCCGTAAATTTTCCTGATTAAAAAAAAAAGGGGTTTTTATGCGTTTATCTGACTACGGAAAACATCACCCACCATTCCAGAAGCTCCAAACAAGATTCTTCCTTAAAAAGCCTCTCTGGTCCACTCTAATTCCCACAATTTCAGGCAAACCCACAAACTCATTTATTCCTGCCCTTCCCACCCCAAATCCCTCAAAGGCTTCCCTAATTCCACGACTTTCCAGGAACAACAATTCCTAAAAAAACCCAGGGGGACGACACCAAATTCCCCCCCCAGGATTTTTTTTGCCGGAATATTCTCACGTTCTCCACAAACAGGGATTTAGGAACTGAAGTGCTGCTTGCCTTCTCCTCACAACCATTCCAAACTTCCCTGGTTTTTTTTTTTTTGTTTTTCCCCGAGCCCGCACTTCATCCCCGATCACCATCAAGGAGCCTCCACCTCCCTCTCCCCGCACGCAACTTCCACGCGTCGCCCGGAGCATCCTCGGCCTCCTTCGCATCCAGTTCTCTTCTCCCGAGAGCTTCTGTCCCTTTGGATTAATTCCACACTCGGGGAATTAATTGGGATTTTTTTTTTCCCCCTCCCTGCCAAGTTTTCTGCTCCGAGGTTGGAGCCGGGTGAAGGTCGGGATTTTCTCCCGAGGGAACGAGGGACGGGGCGAGAGGAAACGGCACCAGGAGAGGTTTGGTGGGATATTTTTGGGAGAATTCCTCCTGGAAAGGGCTGTCTGGGAGGAAGGATCCAAAATCCACTTGGGGACACAATCAGGGGTGGCCTCGGGAGAGCTTAAAGCTCCTTTTTCCAGCCTAAACAATTCCATGATTCCACTTTTTACCCCCAAGTAATTTACTCCTCATTCCCCTCCCATCTTTTCCTTCCCCAATCCCTGTTTTTTGAGAGTTTTCCAGGTTTTTGCAGACCCCCTCGGACATTTGTGCCTTTCCCTTCCCGCTCTAAATCCTGCTTGAGCCAAAATTCCATGGAGCTTTAAGTTCACAAAATCCTGGGATGGGTTGGGTTGGAAGGGATGGGATCCAAGCCCATTCAGCTCCAACCCCCTTCCACTATCCCAAGCTGCTCCAAGCCCCGTCCAAGCTGGCCATGGACACTTCCAGGGATCCAGGGGCAGCCCCAGCTTCTCCTGGAATTCCATCCCAGCCCCTCAAAGTGAAGAATTCCTCCCCAGTATCCCACCCAACCTGTCCCTCCACCCCTTATCCCAAATCCCTCTCCAGCTCTCCTGGAGCTCTTTAGGGCGCTGGAAAAAGCTCCAAGATCCCCTCGGGGCGTTCCTGAAGGTGAAATGATTCCCGGCAACCAGGAAAATCCGACATGAGTCGGGAAAAGAGCAGCGGGAGGCTTGGATCAGGGAATGTGGGCGGAGGGAGATCCGTGAGTCACCGACAGCCTTCAGTCGCTGCCAGGGGCAGGTTTGCACCCTCTGAAATTCCCTTTTCCAGGTTCTCCAGAACAAATCCAACCGCGGG
>WBNP01005531.1:76666-91086 GCA_013401095.1 Passerina amoena | reverse complement strand
CCCCCTTCCCTTGGCCCAGACAGGATGTGGGTGTGGGGCCGGGGCCGGGGGAGCCCCCCGAGCTGCCCCACCGCAGCCCAGCTGCTGCTCCCAGGCTTTCCTTGGGGCTGGGGCCTCTGGGGCAGCCCCGCACCTTCCCGGGGTTGGATTTCTCCTGGCTGGAGCAGCAGCCTCTAAAGGATGTTAAACTCGAGCAGCTGGAAGCTTTAAAGTCTCTTTTTCCTTTCCTGATATTCAGGACTTTCATAAGTGTTGCAGAAGGAGTGGAGGAAGGAAAGGACGTGTGAAAATGGCAAGAAAAGAGATTTTTCTAAAAATTGAGATTGGCAGAGAGGAATGAAAAACATATAAAGAAGAAAGATGAAAGGTGAAGTGAAAGAATAAAGTGCTTTTATTAGGTACAAATGCAATCCAGGCTCCCAGTTCCATGTTCACTGTGAGACACGCACAGGACAGCTCTCCATGTGCTTTATCCATCCCCAGCTCTCCAACACAAGCTGCTCACAGCATCCTCCCAGGGGCTTGGGAGGGTCTGGGAACTGCAGCCCACTCTGCAGAGCAGGGGTGGCTGCAAACCCTTCCTTGGAACGCGGCAGGAGCCCCAAAGAACCGGGCAGAGGGAGCAGCTCAGGGATTTGGGCTTTCCCAGGGGATTTTCTCCCTGGGGTTGGACCAGGCTGGATCCTGGCTCTGCATCCCAGCCCCCGAACTGCATCCTCCCCACACCACAGCCTTACACCACATCCCAGGGTGGCACGAGGGGCTTTTTCCTGTAAACCTTGAGCTGGAGGAGCCCTGGGAGCTGCTCCCACCCTCAGCAGCGCTGCCAGCAGCGGCTCCAGCCCAAAGCAGAGCTGGGATTTCCAGGGCAGCTGCACAACCGGAGCCTCGGGTGGATCCTCTGGGACTCCCCACGGAGCTGAGGAACCAGCAGAGCCCCGGGGATGGTTTTTCCCAGCAGCTACAGCGAGGAGAAGCCAACCTCCTGCACCTTGCAGGCAGGAACATCCTGCAGGAGCGACGGGCAGGGGCTGTGCAGGCACATTTTACACAAAGCATTAAAGCCCCTGCTGCCCACGAGCTTTGTCCTTCCAAAATCCGAGCTTTCTATCACTTTTCCATCACTTTTGTTTTGTACTCGAGGTTTGGAACTGGAGGTTTGAAGCTCAAGCTTTGCCTCACACCTTTGTCTCACACCCTCGCTCGGTTCAGCCCAACCACACAGCCCTGAATGTCATTTTTCTCACATAAAACTGGGGTTTTTTTCAATTCCTTTCAAATTAACACAGACTGGAGGGTCAGCCAGCAGCTCAGGTGAGCAATTTACCTGGGCAGCCAGGGGAGCATGAAAGGAGCTCTGTGAAACAGGAGAACAAAACCCAGTGAATTCCTGCCATAGATCTCCTCGCTCCCATTCGTGTGAGTAAGAAAAAAATCACATTTGAGGAGACACCCGCAGGCTCCTGGCTCCTGTCCCAGCACACCAGGCAACACACAGAGTGCTGCTTCACTTTTTTAGTCCTTTCTTATTACCTCATGGCTGTTGGGCTTGGGACAAAAATGATAACATTTCCCTAAAACACAACCCTTTAAAAAGTAGCACCTAGAGAAAATCTCGGCGCTGTTATTCATCGCTTCGCATGATGAATATTTGAAGAGCTGCAATAGGAGATTTTAATATTTATGGAGACTCATTTGATTTTCAGCAAATGTTTAGTTCCAACCACAAAACAAAAGCGTGGCTCGTTTACACCCGAGCAGGCTGAGAGACAGCCTGAACTGTGGCTGCACTCTGCCTGTGTGCAGGGACACCTCCTCGTGTTCCCCAGGAGTTTGGGGCAGTTTTATCCCCATTCCCGTCCCTCTCTGAGGTTTTAGGGTGGCGCTGAACCCCGAGCTCCTGGAGAAGCATCTTCCCCCAGCTGCTGCTGCCAGGAGCTGCCCCACGCCCCGTCCCTGCTGCCACCCGGCCTTGGGGACATCGGTACTCACCGGCCAGCTCCAGCAGGCAGAAGATGCAGAGGAGCTGCCCCCACTCCATGGTTGTGGGAATTCCCAAAGCTCCCAAAGCCTTTCCCTGCTCCGGGGCAGCTCCCGGGGCTGCTCAGTCCCGCAGCAGCTCTGAGCTCATGCAGCTTGGTTGGAGTTCAAGCCTTTGAGATCACTCGAAGCTGCTGGGGTGGGTTTCTCTTCAGGGGTTGTGCTTGTGCTCCAGGACGGCGAGGTGGAGTTTCTGGGCTTTGATTTCCCAGTTTTTATAGAGTTCGTGGCAACCTCGCTATCACTTAGGTAATTTTCTCCTCCCCGCTTTCCTGCCAGCAGCTTCAAAACAAACAAAAGATCGGCCCTCTCCCCAGCAAAGGATCCCAAAGGCTGCCTGGGATTAACTCTTTCCTGAGAGCTGCTGCTTTCCTGTCCAAGGAGGGCAGGGACACAGCCTGGTGCAGCTGGATGCAGGGACACAGCCTGGTGCAGCTGGATGCAGGACTGCAGCCCAGCCTGCAGCTGAGCTCCTTCCGAGCCCAGCAAACACAGCCCGAGGAGAGCAGGGCTCTGGGGAAACCCAGGTCCAGCCCAGAGAGCCCCAAGCGTGGTCCTGGCACCGTGGAAAACAGGGGAATGCTGAAAATGGGCTTCAGAATGAGAGATTTCCTCAGCAAATGGAGCAGGGAACTGAAGGATGTGAAATCATCGCTGACCTGAGCAGAAGTGACTCCATAAATCAGCTCCAGTCAAACAGGGAGCACGAACCAGATGGGTCAGAGAAGGTCTGGGGCAGGGACAAACCCACAGGCGAAAGGTTTGGCCCTGAGGCTGGAGCAGGAGCAGGGTGGGAGAGCAGGAGCCTCCCTGAGCTCGGCTGGGATGTGCTGTGGGAGCCCTGGGAGCAGCACAGAGCCCTGGCTGCAGTTTTACTGCCCAAGGGGGAAACTTGGCTCTGGTTCTGCACTGCAGGCACACGTGGGAGCCGCTCAGGAAGGGCAGGATGAGGGATGCTCTGTGTCCTCACATGGGGTGTCCATCCCTGCAATGTTCCAGGCCAGGCTGGAAGGGATTTGGAGCAACCTGGGATAGGGAGAGGTGGAATGAGAGGATCCCTAACATCCCTTCCAACCCAAACCAGCCTGGGAGTCAAATTATGGCCTTTGGGTATAAAAAAAAAAAAAAAAAAAAAAGAGATGAACACTTGGGAAACTCAGCTCCAGTTCAGCATTAATTCCATCTTTTCTTTTATAGCTGGATGATGAGGTGACTAAAGGAGTCATTGGGAACAGGAAATTGAAAAATGAGGTGGACAGGAAAGAAAGCTGTGGAAAGAAGGATGAGGAAGCTCTTACTCAATGTTTTATCTTTTCCTGGATGCTCCTGTAGCACTTCTACAGACACAGAATCACAGAAACTGCTCTGGGTTTTAAGGGACCCAAAAACTCACTGCAAACCCCTGCCATGAGCAGGAATGGCCATCATTTGGCCACAGCAGAAAAGGATTAAAAAACACCAAAAAAAAAAAGGAACAGGATGGTGTTACCTACAAAGAAATCCTCAAATGGTATTTCCACATTTATTGCAGAACAAAATTCCAGTAGCTTTTTCTTTTAGCATAGTACAGGAGCTGGATGTGATGATGTTTAAATGTCCCTTCCAACTCAAAGCCTTCTCTGGTTCTGTGGCAGGAAAATGTTTCTTGGAAGGAAACATCTGTGCCTCAGCAAAGGGCTCCAACATCTATATAAAGATTTCTGTTATGTTCAGTAATCTCTTACTGACTGACAGAGACACACAGCTCTATGAAAGGCCAAAATATCCAGGTAAAATGTGGTCTAAAGCCTGAGTGTGGGCACAGCCCTGCTGACTCCCGCAGCTCCCACCAAGAATTTTCCCTTTTTTTCTTTTTTTCCCCTTTTTCCTCCCTCAAACTCACACACACATTGGGAAGCGCCTGACTCAGTGTGTAACCAGGTTTTACATTGCATGTCAGCCCAGAAAATGAATTCAGAGATGAAATGTGAAAGGCAGAGTGAGACAAGAGTCTTATTTAAATAACAGATATGTTTTTGTCTATGAAAGTGAGAATTTGGGTTGAATAACATGACTGGAAATCAGAGGGATAGATCCACGGAGGAGTTTGGGTTGGAAAGGACATTAAAGACCATCCACGTCCCCCTGCTGGGGACAGGGACACTTTCCATGGCCCAGGCTGCTCCTGGGTAAAGAAACCAAGGGGATCATCCAGGTTTGGCTGCTGGGTCTGTCTCACCTTTCAAAGGCAGCCCAGAAATAGAGAGCTGGACTAAAAATAGGCCCTGGCCGGCTCTGGCAGCCACCGCGCAGGGGAAGCTCCTGGGTTTGGTTTCCAGTGGAAGCTGCTTTGGGCTGGAATGATTCCCTGTGTCAGAAATGTGGGATTTCATTCCTATTTATGCACCGACCATCCCACAGAGCTCCTTTTGGGAGAGTGGCTCAGCTGAGCACCGGGAAATCCAACATTTCCTCTGAGCAAGAGCCACAAACCCACAAAATAAGGGACTTATTAAGATAATTCTTTAACCAAGTGTCCTCAGAGGATTGCTGAGGGCAGATCTAGGGGTGCTTCCATCCATCCTGGTCATGCCTGGGGCACAGGAATTGCTGTGCTGGGCACAGGGACCCTCCTTCCCCCTCAGGTGACAAAAACCTGACCCAGCCTAACACAGAGCAGGCCGGGCTTTGTTGTTGGATGTTTCTGTGCCCACAGCTCAGAGTGTATCCTAAACATCCCAAATATCCAGCTGTTCCTTTGGTTGCTTTGTTGATTCCATGAATGGGACACACCTTTTCTCACAGATCCAGCCGACTCGAGCGCGTTGAGGGCAAATCCTGCAGAATTATTTCCTTTCTCTCGGAGCCCCAACACATTTTTATAGCCAGAAATTGCAGGCCCACAATAAGGAACATGCCCTTGAATTATCTCCCAGCACTCAGCATCAGCTGTATCAGGTTAGCAACGCCTGAGCCAATTCCAGCCCAGCATTTGGGGGATCAAGTGTCCAAATTTTGTGCAGCACAGCGACGAAGGCTCACTCACAGGGCTGGGATCCTGTCCAAGCGTTTAGGGGTGATTGAATTGAATTGTGAATGATGCAACAGACATATGGCTGGGAAGCTATATGCCAGGAAACATGTTTTCTATAAGTATTTTAGCAGGCAGATGGCACACAATGGTTTTGGTGCAGTCATTTCCTCACCTCCTAAAAGCTGCTATTTCGGACAGATGAAATAATCCCACTGCCACCATCCCCCAAGGCAGCAGCACTGCTGGCCCAGAGGATGTGCAGGGTTTGGGGGCTATTCCTGTGCACAAACAGAGCAAACAAATCCACCTTGCACCCACCTCCCCAGCGCCACTCACGGGTTCCAAAGCATTTCAAAAACTTTCCCACTTCAGCTGGAGAGAGCAATGACTCCCCACAGCACTCCAGAGGCACGTGGAGGCACTTGGAGCCAACCACACCACGAGGAGACCCCAAAAGACACAAATTCTGCATCCCAGCCCTCAGCAGAGCAGACTGCCCCATTCCCAGACAGGGCAGCTCCTTCTGGAAATGATTCCCCTCTCCCACACCCAAAAACTGCTGGAGGAGGAGGAGGAGGAGATGCTGCAGGAGCAGATCCAGCTCCTGGGAATGGTGGACAGCCAGAGCAGAGCATGGAGCTGCAAATAAAATGGGATTTAGTGAAGTTTGGGTTGTTTCTCCTAGGAAAATGCTGTTGGGATCACATCTGCTTTGGTGCAGCACCAAATCCAGGTCCTTTGGTTCCTGGAACCTTTGGTTCTGTGCGGGAGAACACAAACTCTGCCCTGAGCAGGCAATTCATGAGGGATGGAGGGATGGGATTCAGCTCCTGAGGGATGGAGGGATGGGATTCAGCTCCTGAGGGATGGGATTCAGCTCCTGAGGGATGGACTGGTGGGATTCAGCTCCTGAGGGATGGACTGATGGGATTCATCTAAAAAAGGGCAAAGAGCCCCAAAGCTGCCCTGGCAGCATCACCCTTATTGTGATTTCCTGTAAAACTTGTCATCCCCTGGTTTGATGGTGCTGGGATTTGCTCGGTGGTGCAATGTCATTTCTACACCAGGTTGTCCTGGAGAGCCCTGGCAGTGCCCTCCTGCCCAGGACTGGGAGCTGCTGAAAGGTCTCCCTGCATCCTTATTTTTTTCTCCTCCAGGCGTTCCCAGGACTCCAGTGAGAGCCATTCCCCCCCCAGCACCAAAACCACAATTTGAGGGGATTTTTGGGTGAGTTTCAGGGCTGTTGATGGATTTTCTTGCACCCTCAGCTGCGCTTTTGCTGTGCTGATGAGGAGATACCATCTCCACGGACCTCCTTCTTCCCGTCTCAAATCCAGGAGGGATTCCATCCCAGCACCACAAAGGGCTTTATTTAGCCCTGGAGCTGGGGCAGCCTGGCTGGTTTCCTGCCCCTGCTGCTCCGACTGTTTCCAGGTCACTGCAGCGAGCATCTCCCGGCTCATCCTGTGCCAGAATTCCTTTTTTTCACACCCAAACCCGGTTCCTGTGGCTGGGAAAAGCATCCCCTCCCTGCAGGCTGTAGGGTTTGCCCCTTCTCCCCTTGGTTTTTAGGCAGTTCCTCCTGACTCGCTCCCCCTCTGGGGAATATTCCTCTGGGGCAGATTTTCATGGGAAATCACCCAAATCCTTCATTTCCATCACAGTCTGCCCCTTGCAGGGATTAAAGAGCTGGCAATGGCCCGTGTGAAAACTGACAATCACTTGTTGTAAAATTTTTTAAAAGTTTAATAATAACAAAATGGTTATAAAAGTAGTGATACAAATTAGGGTAATAAGAATTTGGACAATCAGAGTCAGGACAATAAAGGACAATAAAAAAGTAAAGAGTTATTAATGGCTTGCTAACAAAGGATTAACCTTTAAAAGCAATAGCCTGGTGCATATCAATAAGTGCAGTACATGATGCATACATTCTTTTTAAACCAGATTGTTTTGGTTATTGTTAACTTCCCCCCCTCATCTTGTAAATCAGTTTTGGTCCCTGGAAGTCTGGGCCTTCCCAATAAGGAGGTAGGAACTCTCAGTTTGAGATTTTGGTGTCTCGTTGCTGTTACCTCTGTGTGAAGATTTTCTTGGTTATCTTCTCCATTCCTTGAGCTACTTAGAAAAGCGTCTTACACCGCACAGCTTCTATTTTAATATTAGATTAGAACTTAAAACTATATTTAACACACTAAAAGGATTAATACAGCGTAACTTTCTAACATAGCACAGATAATATTCATTTTAATATTTGCAAAAGCCAATCATATAATCCTCATTTTTCCCAGCCCACGCAGGAGGCACCAAATGAGCATCCCCTGGTTCTATTTGAAGCAGCAGCCTCAGAGTAAAAGTTTCAGGCACAAAACTCCTCAGCAATCTCTCCAGCAGATGCTTTGCCTGGCTGCAGCCGTGTGTGCACTTGGTATTTGCTTTATTATTTGAAGATATTGATTTTAGCAGGATGATCATAGTGAGCAATTTGTTTTAATAGACCACTTTTATTAACAGTGTGTTAGACTTGCAGCAGCTATGCATCTTTCTTTTTTTTTTTTTTTTTTTTTTTTTTTTAAGATTTCCAAGAGCTTTTTTGGAATAAAATGAATGATCTGAAGAACAGAACTCTGAGATTCTTAAAGGTTTTTTTCAGCTGTTTCTCTTGGAGAAATGATTCTGCTGTGTGTAAGTGGCTGAGCAAGAGGGTGATAAATAGCAGAGCACAGTTAAATGCAGTTGGAAGGGTTATGAAGAGGCAAGAATTTGCTCAAGTTAAAAAAAATAATAAAAAAAAAAAAAAAGTGGGTTTTAATTCTAAACCCAATATTTCAATTGCTATCCCATCCCTGGAAGTGTCCAAGGCCAGGCTGGACAGGGCTTGGAGCAACCTGAGGGAATGGAAGAGGCAGGAGTGCAACTGGAGGATTTCTAAGGTTTCTCCCAACACAAACCACCCTGGAATTTGATGATAATCCCTTGGGAAAGAGTAAATGAGTGAATTTCCATCTCTGCAGGGTGCAGCTGGACCCCTGTGTGCCATCGGATGCACCAGGTGGGATTTCAGGCAGCTGCTCTCCTGTGTTGAGGTACCAAGCCACCCTCAAAATCTGTTTTTAATTTTTCTGGAAATCTCCCCATTAGTTTGAATGTTCCAGAACGAGTTGAACCTCCCAGGAGCAAGAAGGAGCTGCAGGAAGGTGAGAGGGCAGAGAGGAGAGGACAGAGCTGGACGTTCCTGTCCCCATCCATCAGAGCCCTGGGTGGTGTCAGATTCTCATTAACCTGATCCCATTGATTGCTTTCCATTGCTGCCCCCTCCAAAATGTTTAACTATAATAAACAGCAGCACCATGAAACACTGATAAAAATCATTAAAGCATAAGTCTGGTAATTCAGGGTGAAGATTGGCTCCTCCATCCGGCTCTGCAGCTGCTAATTGCAATTTATTTCTCCGGTTTTGGATGTCATAGGAGCATGTAGGGACTGGATTCATGGCTGGGGCTCTCCATCCATCGCCAGCACTGCAGCAAGAACATCTTGTGGATGCTCCAAGTGAGCAGCATCTGAGATGGATGAGATGTTTAATTCAAAATTTAATTCCAAATAAACCCTCTTTGCAATGCTGCTCATTCTAAATGCAATTACGGGGTTGTGGAATAATTGAGGTTGGGAAAGAGTCCAACATTCCCCAGCACTGCCAATCCCAGCCATGGCCTCAAGTGCCACATCCACACATCTTTTAAATCCCTCCAGGGATGGGGACTCCACCCCAGGTTTTTTCCAATTGTTGTCCAACATCTTTGTGAAAAAATGCCTCCTGTTGGCTGCTTTTCTGTGTTTCATTCATTGTCTTTACAAACATACCTCAAACACAACCACCTGATGGCTCTCCTCGTTGATCCCAAGTTTCCACTTGCCAGAAGCCTGGCTGGCTCCTGCTGAGCATCCCCCCTGCCCAGGGAATCAGGGAAAAAATAAATAAATCTCAGTTCCATTGCCTTTGTTTCCAGGGAGATCCCCCCCCTCCAGCTGTAATTCATGCAAAGGAAGCACAGCCTTAAAAAAACCCCAATTTTGGTGCTGTTTTGGTGGTGCTTGGTTATTGTTTTTGATACTCGGAAATATAGAGGAAGGTTAATTGAAAGTGTATTGATGACAAACTATTTGGATAACGTAGGGATATATGGTTTAATTATTTGATAAAAAAATAAAAAAATGTCAAGATAAAAAAAAAAAATGAATGCATAAAATGGAATTTAAATGTTAGTTCCTAGTAAATGATAAAATTGGTGGTGTTTGTGAGAGAGAAACCAAAACTGTGATTGGGAAATAAAGGAATGAATTTATTAATTGATAATAAAGGAAAGAGCAGCTCAGTGGCAGGTGCTGCTGGAGCTGCAGAGGCAGCAGAAAAGGGAAAGGGGCTGCACAGGGCTCTGTCTCCACCCTGGCAATTGCTGATAATAAAGTGCTGCTGGTTTCTACCTGGGAAATGAGGTCCCAGAGGGAAGAGGCTTTCCCTGTTTCAAAGGAGGATTTGTTCAGATGCAGGGACGGGAGCATCCTCGGTCATTACTGACTCCTGCTGCTCTGCCCCTCTGCTCTGCCTCCCAAACCTCCTTTTGTCTGGGCTTGAAGTCCTCTCCTTGTTCTTAGAGGGATAAATAGAAAAGGAACAGGAACCTAAGAGCCACTTCTTTGCTTGTCTCCTGAAGAGAAGGATGCAACAGCAAAACTGTTTTAGCTGCAGCGCCAGATGACCTGAAAAAACGACAGGGCTCTGCCAGCAGCTCACAGCTAAATTCAGACACCACTTATTTATTGATGTGTTTGTACAATAGGAGTGGCTGGGAAGGCTGCAGACTCCCAGGTACCTTCTGATGGCTCATAATAAGCGCAGACAACACAGACCCGTGGTGAATAATAGAACAAAAAGCTCCCAGGATCACTGGAATCAAAGTGCATATGGAAGAGGATGGTATCCAGTGAAACCTCCTGGGAAGGGGAGAGAGGGGCAGCTCAGGAGGAGTGGGACTCACAGGACAGGCTCATTCCATGGGAACATCCCACAGAATTAGCATTTGAAATCTCTGTGCTGCTTTACCCCACAAAGCACGGGGTGTCTCACACGGCGCTGCTGAGAGGGACTGACTGAGGGACTGACTGGATGGAATATTGGGAATAATAATCTGGATGGAATTGGGAATAAAATCTGAAAAATTTGGAATAAATCTGGAAAATTTGGAATAAATCTGGAAAATTTGGAATAAATCTGGAATATTGGGAATAAATCCTTGCCCGTGAGGGTGGGCAGGCCCTGGCACAGGGTGCCCCATCCCTGGCAGTGCCCAAGGCCAGGCTGGACAGGGCTTGGAGCACTGGGAGGTGTCCCTGCCATGGCAGGGGTGGGGTGGGATGGGGTTTTATGTCCTTTCCCACCTGGGCCATTCTATAACTCTGTGATTCCATGGTTCCATGAAAAGGCATCCAAATCGTGCTCACCACCCCGAACTTTTCTTCTCACTCCTGTGGTGCAAAAAATATAATTATGAGAGAATAAGAAAACGCATTAGGAAAAACCAAGGTGCAGAACTTCCTGCAGGAACAGAGTTAAGGACTCTGGGTG
The DNA here is from genome assembly GCA_013401095.1 of Passerina amoena. Classification (NCBI taxonomy): domain Eukaryota; kingdom Metazoa; phylum Chordata; class Aves; order Passeriformes; family Cardinalidae; genus Passerina; species Passerina amoena. The sequence continues at coordinate 80,407 of WBNP01005531.1, read as the reverse complement.
CTCTGAGCAGCTGGAAGGGTTTCAGGAACAGGAAGAACTTTTCCCTGTGTCCCCTCCATGCTCAGGGTGGCACCTTGGTGGCCACAGCAGAGCCACCAGCGCTGCCCAGTGTGGCTTTGGCTGAGGGAGGACTGAGGGAATTCACACGGGGAGCTGGGGATGAGGAATGCTCTGAGCTGATGTTTTTTCCCACCTAAAAGGACTTTCCCTTCAATCCCGTGGGTCACAGCTCCCCCCAGCCCCATCTGCTGTCTCGGGGTTGGTGATGGGAGGTGATGCTGCATCATTTACACAAAGCTCTGCGGTGCCAAAGGCCACACGATCGATGTGGGCAGGCTCAGGCTCCCTCACTTAGCAGGAGTGCCTCAGAGAGAGCCTCGCAAATGCAAAGCCCGTCCTGGGACCTCTCCTGGCTGCTTTCAGATTAATTGTTACAGGTTTGCAGGTTTGTTTTTATGGAGGAAGGGAGGTTTGTTTGCTTTTCCTCCCCCTGGAGTTCAACCATCATCTTTTCTCATTAGGAGGGTGGCAGGAGGTCAATAGAGGCTCCTGCCTGGGCCAGACTCCTCCACGATTTGGAAGGGAAATTTCCAGAGCTGCAGTGCCCAGGGCACAGAGTGTTTGAGAGGAGCCCACACAGCCCCTTCCCCAGACCAGCTCCTTGTTAAACACAACAGCTTTACATTTACCCGGGAATGAGGGATAATTGTGGCTGTGCTGTGCTCCAGGATCGCCCCGCTGCCTCCCTGGCTGGGGAATTTTATGGCCAAGCACAGGAACAAAGGACAGCAAAGCTCCCCAGGCAGGGTTTGTCAGCTTGTCCTGCCCAGAGCACAGGTTGAGAGCTGCCTCCCCTCCCTCTGCCTCCTCCTCCTTGCCATCCTTCTTTCTGCTTTTCGATTCCCTTAATTATTTTGGAATCTGGAGAATAATCCACCGTCAAACCCTGCAGAACAAATGGAACGTCAGCTTTCCAAAGCCTCCCGTTCAAGCAGATGGCATCTCAGCCCCCTGAACCTCCTCCCAGCTTCCAGAGCATCCCAGGGCTGACAGATTATCCATTAACAGAGGGCAGATTAATCCTGAGCTGCACAACCAGTGCAAGGAAAGAGGCTTTTGTCTCCAGAGCAGGGGAGAGGAAGATGCTGCTGTGGAGAGAGGAGCTGCAGCCCTGAGGAGCTCCTGGAGCCCAAACCCTTGGTGTGCTCCAGCCCCAGGGGCCAGGAGAGGAAGAATAACCTTGTACTGGGACAGGCAGGGCTGATTATTTCAGTTCCTGGGTATTTCTCTCCCCTTTCCAGCCTTCCCATGGATCCTCTCCCCATTCTCTTTCCCGCTGGCCATTTTGGCCAACTCTCTTTGTCCCAACAGCAGCCAGTGCCTCTTCAGCGGCCACCCCACAGCCAAGTGAAGGATTTTTGGTGTTCCATGAACAGGCAGGGCCCCCCCCAGTGCAGCATCAATGCCATCCCCTCCCCTCCCTGCCACTGATTTGCTTGGCAGGTGTGAAATATTAATTGCCTCGCATGGGAGCTTGGCTCACTGTCTGTCGCGTTTGACTGAAATATCATTCTCTGCTGCAAATATAATTACTGGGGGTCTGGATTTTAAAAATAGCCTCTCGCCTGTCTGTTAATTAGGAGCCACGCTTTGCTACACAACGAGATATTTTGGTTAATTATGAAAGAGAAAAGGACAAATTTGTCACGTCTTTTGTTTTTGTTCCGCCGCGTCTCCCGGTGACGGCGAGGGGAGCTGTGATGGAGCTGCTCAGCTGACAGCACCAGATGTCCCCCAAAACGGGGAGGGGGCCAGGGCTGTGGGGTCTCACGGCTCAGGGGGTGCTGCTGCCTCCCCTCACCGCAGAGGAGTTTAAACAAAGGCAGGAAAATTCAATCAGGAGGCAGAGCTGGGCTCGGATCCTCCCCACGACGCTCACGGAGCCTCATTCAAACCTGATTTATTCTTATTAAATGTTCAAAGTGCTGGGCTGAGGCAGCCAGGGCTGCAGCTCCAGCACCCAGCAGAGCCTCTGCTGCCCATCCTTGGGCTGCCAGAGGTGGCACAGGTGGCACAGGTGGCACAGCTGACACAGGTGACACAGGTGGCACAGGTGGCACAGCTGACACAGGTGGCACAGCTGACACAGGTCCGTTCTTCCCCCCATCCTTCTCAAATTAAGGAATTCCATCTTCTCCAGATTGCCCACACCACTCTTGGCACCCATCCCTGGTTACTTTCTTCAAAAGGGAGGTAAAAAATCCCTTTCCAGGGCAGAAGGAGGTGATGAGTTTGGGAACGGCAGGTGAAGGTGCTGACAAACCTCCCCTCGGCCTCCGTGCTAATTAATGATGTGTTAATGACCCCCCAGGAGATTCAGGATCAATAGAGGTGCTGCGTTCCTGCCAGGCAGAGCAGAGGGAGAGGGAAGGGCCCAGAGGGGCTTTGTGCCCATGGGATCCCAAGGAATCCCCAATTCTTGGCTTGTGCCAGACACGAGGCCCCATTCTGGTCAGGAAAACCCATTTTAACCCATTTGAGCTGTGGAAATAACCAGACCATGCCACGATTTTAGGGATGTGCAGTGCCCTGAGGGCACAGCGGGGATGAGGAGGAGCCAACAGTGGGAATTTATGGAAAACCACCTATCCATGGTGCCGTGGATTCCCTCCTCTTTTCCCAAGTTTTTGTCCTGGATGTATAAAGGATCAGCAGCTCTGCTCTGCCCTAAAACACACCAATAGACTGTTTCCCAATTATTTATGTAATTATCCAGCATTTCAAAGAATCCACGATAACAGCTGAAATTGATGTAGTAAACAAGCACAATAATTATTCCAACAATATTGAACGGCTGTTCTGTCAAATAATCATTCCATATAGATGAAGAAAGCGTTCAGAAATAGCACCATAATTCATGATGCTCCCAGATTGATGTCACAGGAGTTCCACAACCTGCTCCTGAAGACAGGCAGAACTTTCTGTATGGAAAATTAAATATGTATACACAGAGCATATATGAAGGTATCATACATCAAACCAGGTAAGAAACAATACAAAGAGAGGGGGGGAAAAGCAATTTTTTAGCCTGGAATGGTTTTGTAAGGATTTCACTGCTTCAGAGACTTCTGCAGGTATCAAAGTAATGAGGAATAGAAAATATTGTCATTAAAACAGCAGCCTGGAAGGGATCTTTGGGCTCAAATTTCATTCCAAGTCTTCCCTCAGTAGTAGGCACTGGAAATAATAATAATAATAATAATAATAATAATAATAATAATAATAGTTCCAAAAGAGCACAGGAAAACCCCACTAAATGAACTGCAGCAAATCTTCACTTCTCCTCCTGCTGATCCTTCAGGAACACTCAGGAAAGTGGCACAAATTTTATAACCTTGTGATGAAGATTAAAAAATAAAGCCCAGTAAAAAAAACTGCCTGTGAATTATTGAAAGTGTAGCTCATTAAAATGGGAGAAATGAACCTTTATTTTCAGTAAGTGACACAGGAGCAGAAAAATGTTGGGATAATGATGCTCAGGCAGAATTTTTTTTTTTTTTTTGTGATAGAGAAGCATAAAGTTTATCACTTTGATTACTGCCCTGTTGGGGTTTTTGTGTGCCCAGCTCAGAGATCAGTAAATCAGAAGGGTTTTTGGAGCTTCTCCCTGCTCAGGGCTGAGGTGATGGGGCGGGTGCCTCAGGGTGCTGCATCCTCACCCTGCATCCTCTGCCCAAAGCC
>WBNP01005531.1:27767-63958 GCA_013401095.1 Passerina amoena | reverse complement strand
CTGGACATTGCTGGATCACCATGGCCATACTGGACATTGCTGGATCACCATGGCCTTGCTGGACATTGCTGGATCACCATGGCCATACTGGACATTGCTGGATCACCATGGCCTTGCTGGACATTGCTGGATCACCATGGCCATACTGGACATTGCTGGACGCTGCTGGATCAGCCAGTGAGGCGGGATGGAGGTGGAAAAGGGATAAGCAATGAAATTCAGATCTTCCCTCATTCGACAGTAAATGGGATTTAAAAAAAATAGATATATTGACACTATATAAATACATGGATAAAGCTGGATTTCAAGACATGTTGGATGATCTGGTGGTTTTGTAATTCAGGTAAAGTTCCTTCTAGTGCCTCTAAGTTACTCAGCCACTGGACTATTTTTGGGCAAATCTGCTGTTTCGGTTGTGTAAAAAGGTGTGGTGCAAACTTGTGCTCCTGTGTGTTGTAAGAATCCAAAACAAAGACATTTTGGTTTTCCAGACGTTCCAATTGTGTGACAGTCCGTTTGCAGAATGCCTGAGCCGTGTCCTTGGAAGGCTCTCAGGGACAGGATTCAGAGCTGATCCTTCTTGCCAGGATTATCTCTATGGCCTCTGTGGTTTTTGCTCTATTTTTTTTCTTTTTCTTCCTTTGTTTTTTTAATTTTTTTTCTTAAAAAAACCTTTAAATAAAGTTTTATTTTCCAATATACATTAAACAATTTTCATGCAAAGCAGCAGTCGTGGAGACATCCAGACTTTCCAGGTTCCTTCTTTCCACACACACTCAAAAAAATGATCCACCTTGCTTGGACTGTGATGGAGATGCTTCATCTTCTTCCCTTCCTGCCCTTTCAAACTGGATCCTGTATGATTTTTGAACACAGCCAGTCCTTGAGCCAGGCTCTGCTCTCTCCAGAAGAGCCCTGGGGGGTGTGTCCAGTGCCTTCCTTGCTTGTTCTCCCTCCGAATTCCCGAGAGTCCGTGCGATGCTCTGCCCTGTGCTGCCCGTGACCTTTCCTCAGCTCTCGAAGGACATGGCCCCAATGAGTTGCTCTACTTTGTAAGCCAAGCGCTGCCTCCGAGCCTGCTCGTCCTGCTCCAGAGCTCCGATGAGCTGGGGGAGAGAACAGGAGAAGGGGGAAAAAAATGAATCAGAGAGAGAAATCAGCGTGAGAGAGGAGGTGGGAGAGGTGGGTGGGCAGTGAGTGTGAGCAACTCCATGTGAGGAGTTGTGAAATCCCAATAAATAGCAAAGCAACTTGGCTGTCATCGGTTTGTTGGACCCCTCCATACCCACCCAACAAAAACCACTCTGGTGCCTTGGACTCCACATTTCTGGTGCCTTGGAGTCCACGTTTCTTGTCTCGTTTAGCAGGAAAGTGATGAGATTTTTCAAGCCTAATGGGAAAATAGCCGTGGCGTTGTATCACAAATGGCTACATGCAGTTCAATGACAAAACCCTTCCGTTTCACGGACATAATTACAAAATCGGTTCTTCTTGCAGAGAAATGAAGGGGTGGAACAGATGGCGAGAACTTGGTTTCAAGTGATGCATTCATTAAAGGAGCTCAGGCTGCCAGGAAGCCTTTGCAAACAGGAGCCTGTGCCACTACAACGGGGATTTGGACCGTGCTGCTCCCAAAGGACACCGAGGCTTCTGGGGAGCTTTGATGGGTCATGAATATTTTCCACTTCACTGGGTGCATGCCAGAGCTGAGGTATCCAGGTGCTCCCACAATATTTTAGCTCTCAGTCCTCCTGGGGAGGATGCTACAAGTGTGGCCAAGCCCAAACCCCTCTGGGCATGAAGAGAACAGCGGGGCAGGAGAGGCGCCAGCTACGGCCGGGCTGAATCCAGGGAAGGGAGAGCAAGGAGCTCTGGGAGGCAGCAGAGGGATCCCTACACAGCCCAGCACTGCATCTGCTCTCCCACACACCTGCCATGGGGCCCTGTCACCCTGGGGACACCATGGCTCATGGGACACTGCTGCCTAGAGCATGTCATCACTCCAGGGGACACCACCATGGCCCAGGGGACACTGCTGCCCAGGGGACACCATCACTCCAGGGGACACCACCATGGCCCAGGGGACACTGCTGTCCAGGGGATGCCATCACTCCAGGGGACACCACCATGGCCCACGGGACACTGCTGCCCACACCCACCTCCTCGCTGTACTTGCTGACGTAGGAGTAGATCTCGTTGAGGGCGCTCAGCATGTTGAACTCCACGGCGTGCAGGCGCGACTGCTCGGCGAGGTAGGCGTTCATGTCCTGGTCACTGATGGCCGGGAGCTTGGCAATGTCGGCGTAATACCTGCAGGAATGAGGGGGAAAATGAGAAACAGGAATGCTCCAAATGTCCCTGTTCCCCTTGGGATTTAAGCTAAGCTCTGCAGGGATAAAAACATATTTTTGTTTTGTGTTTACATCCAGCAAAATGGGATTCTGGGCTGTAATGAGCTGAAAATGGGAGCAGCGGTGCTTGGTGGGGCTGAGAACCACCCTGCAGCATCACTGGTGGTCCTTGTGTGTCACAGACATCTCTTATGAAAAATCCTTTCCTCAGGATTTTTCCTCCTGAGAAGCTGAGAGGAACAGAATGCAAACAATGGTTATCTGCTGCTGTGGGATGCAACAGGTGCATCTGTGATTGGCCTCATGTAGTTGTTTCTAATTAATGACCAACCACAGTCCAGCTGGCTCAGACAGAGAGTCCGAGCCACAAGCCTTTGTTTTCATTCTTTCTTTTTCTATTCTTAGCTAGCCTTCTGATGAAATCCTTTCTTCTATTCTTTTAGTATAGCTTTAATGTAATATATATCATAAAATAATAAATCAAGCCTTCTGAAACAGGGAGTCAGATCCTTGTCTCTTCCCTCATCCTTGGACCCCTGTGAACACGGTCACACCTGTGCTTCCCTTCCAGTCAGGATGTTCTGCCCTGAGATCTGTGGGGTTTCAGAGCACCCACACTCCCACGTGCTGCCCTCACCTCTCCACCCAGCTCTTGTAGCTGGGGATGTCCTTGGCGTACAGCAGCTTGTTGGAGGGGGAGTCCTTGCCCAGGCGGTGCTCGGAGGTGGAGCAGGAATCCATGAAGGTCTGAGCCACCACGGACAGGCAGGCGTCCGTGATGCTGCCCTTGTGGATGTCGAACACGAACTGAGGGTTTTTGATCACGTTCACCCAGAAGCGGAGGGGAAGGCTGGGAGGCAAAGCGAGAATTGGAATGAAATGAAAGACAAAAGGAAAGGGCTCGTGCTGTGGATGGTGCTCCCAGGCAGAACACGAGTGGTGGGGAGAATAAGAGCAGAATTTAAACAGGAGCTGGGCCAAGGCCATCAAGCACCAATTAGCCCAGTTAGCCCAGTGCTGCTGGTGGATCCTGCCATGCCCAGGAGCTGCTCCAGGCTCAGATCCCACACGGAGCAGTGGAGGAGGTGAGGGGCAGTTTGGGGGCACTGGGGCAGCACCTGCAGGAGGAGCCATCAGGAGGATGGGTCAGTGAGGGGTGAGCAGGGCAGCCCTGGCACTGACCAGCTCTGCCCGGCTGCTCTCCAGGACCCACGGGCTGGCAGCAGGAACCACAGGATTTGTCCCCAAATCCCGGGACCTTTGCAATCAAAGGGGAATTATTATTCCTTTTTTTCTCTGGCTGTATAGCAGGATCAAAAAAGCAGCTGCTGCTTTCTATTACCTTTCAAGTCGCAGCTCTCTCTGTCTCTCCAGCTCGCTGAAGGCTGCAGCCTTAACTCTTGCAGTGCTGCAGGAGAGCAGCTCAGCCCCAGCCCCAGCCACCCCAGCTCCCTCTTCCAAACTTCCATTTGCTTGGACCTGCTCCAGGGGCAGCCTTCTCTCACATCCCCACAAAAATTCCCTTTCTGGAAATGCTGCATCTCAGCTGAGATGGGGAAAAGGAAGGTCCAGGCCTGTTGGCTCTGGCAGACCAAATTCTGGTGGTCATTGCTTTCTTTTTTTCTCGTAATTTCTTGTGGCTCTGCAGTTTTTATCCCAGAAACTCCTTCTAAGGCTTTAAATTAATCGTTTTGAGCTTCCCACTGCCTTAGCAGGGAAGCAGTTTTTGCAGCCATGATGATTAGAGGCCTTTTAAACCACGAGGGACTCAGGGGAAAATACAAGGTCTTCAGGGAACAACCATTTGTTGTGCTTTTTTATTCCTTTCTTGCAGAGGTGAATTTCCAACCCACAGAGGTTTTAATCCTAAAATAGCAGCAGAGGCAGAGATGTGGGAGCTCCCACTGTTTGGAGAGGCTGGACCTGGCTGCAGCCCTTGCCTGAGCTGGCTTCTTCTCCCTGTGCCACCTCCTGCTGATGCCCAAATGCTCAAGGTGCTTCCCAAGGGATGGGAAAGGGGCAGCCACTGGCTGAGCTCCCCCTCCCAGCCAGGGCTGGCATTTGTGGCACAGCAGGGCTGTGCAGGCAGCACAGGGCAGGCACTGGAACCTCGGTTTCCACTCTTTCCAAAGTCCAGATGTGCAGATCTACAGCCTGAGGGCAGTGTCCATCTCCCACCCTGGGCAGAGAGATAGCCAGGCTGTCTCCCTTCCCTTCCAAATCAGGATATTTCAGGATTTTAGCATCCTGTGAACACTGGCAGCCCACCAAGGCTCCCATCCCGTGAGCAGCACAGCTTTGTGTCCTGCTTTGGGGCTTGGCCATTCCCAGACCTTCCAAAAATGATTCCCCACATCATTTTTGTCCAGAATCACAGAACACCCAGAGAGATAGCCAGGCTGTCTCCCTTCCCTTCCAAATCAGGATATTTCAGGATTTTAGCATCCTGTGAACACTGGCAGCCCACCAAGGCTCCCACCCCGTGAGCAGCACAGCTTTGTGTCCCGCTTCGGGGCTTGGCTGTTTTCAGCCCATCCCAAAACCATGCCCCACATCATTTTTTGCCCAGAATCACGCAGATTTGCCTCCTTTCCCCCGTTACCAGTTGCTCTTCCAGGTGTGCCGGACGTCGGTGTCGTGGATGCCGTGCTTGTCCGCCTGCTCGTCCAGGAAGTCAAACATGTACTTGATGGCCAGGGGCAGGGCACTGCCGCGGTGCACCGTGCTGAACAGCGTCTCAAACAGGTCATCCACGAACTTCTGCAGCGTGCCCTGGTGGCAGGAGGGCAAATCAGACAGCTTCTGGCTTTTTTTTTTTAATGTAATTTTATTCCGGGGTTTGTTCGCCTCCGCGCAGGGTGAGGGGAATTGAGGTTTTCTCTTCATTTCACCAAGGGTTTGAGAATTTCTGGCTTATGGGCTTCAATCAACAAAAAGGAGATTCCCAGAGCCAGAAGATACAGAGGGGAGAAATGAACATTGACAAACATCACCCCCAGTGTGGTCAGAGACACCTGGTCTGGGAAATGATTGATAAGAGAACCAAAGCAGGAGGATCAAATTGGCACTGAAAGGATCAATAACCAATAGGAGATCAAGTACTAAGAATTGTGCAATTTAGAAGCAGTGAATGTGAATTTCCTTGGAGGTTTTATGTATAAATATGTGAAAAATGGGGTAAAAACCCACGTGTGATGGAATGATTTTCACTGCACAACCCAGGCATGTGTGGATGAAATAATTTCTATTGCACATCCTGGCCAGAGTAAAGTATTACCTAATTCTCTAATATTGAAAAGATGCTGTTGGAAGTTTCTGTTTTCCCTGCAGTTTTGGTGACAGAAGCAGCAATCCAGGGGGTGGGGAGGGACAGGCACTCCCCTGGCCAAGCAGTGGTGGCAGGAAGGGACACCAGATGTTACCAGCCCCAAAAAGTGCCACCACAGATCCCATGGGAATAACCAAGGTCAGGGTCTTTAGAAAAGCTCCAGCCTGCATCTACTGACTCATTTACTCTCTATTTCTAACCTGAAATAATTATTTTTTTTGCTTTCCAGAGCACAGCTGTGTTATCCACACCAATGAGCATATAGGTAAAGCAGGAAAATCATGTCTGGTTGAGGGAATAGGTAAATATTTCCAGGCACTGCTTCATTCACCAATTTGTGAATTAGTGAATACTTTTAACACTGCAAAAACATGGAGAATTGCAGCAATTGCCTTAACTGTGAGGAAATCTGGGCTGTGCTTCTGTTGCTGCTCCAGGACTCTCCCAGTCCCAGGAATACCCAGCCAGGTGGGAGCTGAGCCTCACCAGGAGCCCTCGCCGTGCGTTCCCCATGTGAACCCAGCCCAGTTACCTTCGTAGCCAGCAGCCTGGTCAGGTAGATCTCAGACACCATCTTGCTGCCCCTGTCCCCTTCCTTCTGGTCGCCGTGGTCGTGGTTCTTGACCAGGTGCCAGACCTTGACGCCGCTCTCCAGGTCGGGGGTGATCATGGGCGCGCGCGAGCGGAGGCTGTCGGGGCTGCCCGTGTAGCGGAACGTGGAGTCTGAGCCAGGGAGAGAGGCTGGTCACGCTCACAGCAAAACCCTTCTGCACCTCCTCAGTGCCCTCACCAGGGATGATAACGCCCAAATTGTTGGCACTGGTTTTTTTGGGTGTTTTTTTGGTGGGGAAATGAAATGGAAAACCACCGTGGTTTTGTTTCGCGCGCGTTCTGCGCTGTCAAAATTTGGTGCTTGCCAAAAAATCTGTGGTGGTCTTCATTCAACAAAAAACCTCAGAATTGAGCTTTTTTTTCCCCTCACATATATGGCCTTTCCTGCCCCATTCACATCCTTTCCTCCTCGTACAGATGACACAGAAATCCTCCCTGAGTCACAGCTCACACACACGACCCCAGGCACCGACTCCTGCAGAAGCAGAGCTCCAATTTCAGGATTTTGTAAATAATGAGGAGCTGCCCAGCACAGCCAGCACAAAGGGCAGGAGAAGCTGCTGAGCTTGTCCTTGAGGCTTTCAGGAGAGCAGTGAGGACTCAAGCTGAGCATCAACAGCAGAGCCCGAGGCCAGTCCTGCACCCTGAGCCATCCCTGGGCTGAGCAGGCCCAGCCTCATGCTGTCCCTGCAGGAAAAGGGAGCTCAAAGGGCACCTGACAACTTTCCCTGAATTGCTCAGAAACCATGGCACATTTATTTATGTATTTCACTTCCCAAAGAATGTCCCTCCCTGGATTCCCAGCATCTCCAGGACGAGACACGAGGCTGAGGAGCCCAAATGTGCCCTGCTGGATTTTTCCTCCTGCTACATTTCTTTGTTCTCTGGGAATCTCGTGCATTTTCTCAAGTTCAGCTTTCAATTCACTGCTCCCCCTCCTCGTCAGGAGTGCGGGGATCGATCGTAAATCAGCTGAGGGAAATACTCAAGTCATTACCAAAGTAGCTGGATTTTCATCCCTGATTAAGGCTTAGATAAATGAGTGCTCCAACTGATATAATTAAGGAGACAGACAGGGGGACAGCTCAGGAAGCATGCAGTAATTCTATTTTTAAACAAATCTCTGTACTGATATATGACAGGGGAAGTAAATAAGTATCTAATTTAAATTCTGCCGGCACAATTAGAAATATTAATCTTAACATGAGCAATGATCGCTCGTATTGGTGCTTTGCAAAAGCTTTTCCAGCTGACAGAGATCAATGAGCACTGAGGGCTCAGGCTGTGAGACCCAGCCTTGGTTTTTCCATCACCTGCACTACAGGATGTGTGGGCCTACCCCTGGCAGGAAAAAATGCCTTTTCTCCTGGTTTTTACCTCAAGGCTCCCCTGGTTTTGGCTCCTCAGAACACTCGCTCGAGCTAAAAACCAACATTATTTTGGGAGCTATAAACAAGAGGAGGAGATGGGTTTGTCAGGAGACTTTTTGCCGGTAAAACACTCTGTGAAATGAACGATAATGAAAGATCAGCACTCGAGAGATTTTGCCACTGCTGCCTTTTATGGAAGTCTATTATTACAATTATTGTGGATTTAGTGTTCCAAGCGTGCACCTGGCACCTTGCAGGCTCATTTTCTCAGGCTGCAGCATCTTCAGGGACCCTCTGGAATGTGCTGAGCCCTTCTATTATGCAAATCAGGAATTCCCAGGTGTGCACATCCCTGCACTCTGCGCTAAGATTGCCCTTCCCCATTTGTGACCCATTAGCTCAGAGCTCAGGATGCTGCACTTGGGGAGGAACAGGGGGAGGATCAGATAAATCAGGTTTATCTGTGGTGCTGCTCAGGGGCAAGGGGCTCAAAGATCCTCTCCTGCACCACCCATCCCCTCTGAGCCCTTGGACCTTCCCCAAACCCACATTCCCAAAGGCTGCTCCTGTTCTTGGCATTTCCTTTTCCCTCCTCTCACCTTTCCTGCTCCTTTTGCTGTTCTCACAGCTGGAAAAGCCTTTGCAATCCAAACCAGCAGCCAGGGCCGTTTTTCAGTTTGGATTTACATTCGTTTTGGGTGGTTTTTTGAGGGGAGCTGCTGATTTTCCCCACCTACACCCCAGTGTGTGTCCCTCCCATCCCTTCCCATGCCACTTCTCACCGTATCTGCTGATGGAGGTCCGGGAGATGCTGGCAGAGGCAGGAATGTTGTAGGAGGAGGTTTGCTTGGGCACCAGAGCCACCACGGAGCGGTCTGACACCTGGGGAGGCAAACAGGAGCAGTCAGGGGGATTCCCTGCCCACCCTGTGATCCCAGGCTGCTGATCCAGCAAATCCTGGCAAGGGCAGCCCAGGACACGCTCCCTGAGCCCTGTGCTGGGTCAGGCTGCAGCAGGAGGCTGAAGGAAATGAGGGATAAATCAAAAGATGTGGTGAAGATGCTTTTGGTCGTTCTGATTTAAGGTTATGCTTTATCCAATAAAAATGAGAATCTCAAGAATTGTTGTGATCCAATTAAAGTAACAATGCAGAGGGAATAAAAGGGCTGTAATAACGTTATGGGCCATAAAACATTCCTATTAAACCATTTTTTATTTTAGCAATTTTTACGAACTTTAAAAGTTTGATTTACAGCGGAGCAAGTCATAAAGCCATCTTTCAGGGTATTTAATTGTTATCCCTTTACTGCTCCAGAGAAGGAATTAAACACTGGGAAGTCAAACTATAAATGAACATTAGCACTAACAAGGTTTTGTTACAGCAGATTTTAGTAGCCATGTTTAATTTTATCCTCCCTATAAATCTGGTAGTCACTGGAAGTTTTCTAACTTATTCCCCTTAATTAAGGAGCTGCAGGTTTCCAGGGAATGGGCCTGAGGAGCTTTTAATTTTGAACTTGTGACCTGTGGTGCAGCACAGGGAGGGAGCACAGAGTCACCACGTCTTGCCAGGGCCCAGCAGATACTTTTTAGAGGCTCAGCACAAAAGAAATGCCTCTTCCTGCTGCAGGAATTGCTTTTTGGGGCTAAACCCTGCATTATCAGCCAGGAATCTGGTGATGGACTCAGCACTGACCCCATGAAGGGAGGTTTTTGCTCCCCCAGGAGCTCCAGGGCTCTGTACCCTCTCTGCAGCACCAAGGTGAGCTGCACACAATGACCTGTGCTGCCTCCAAGGCTTTGGGCTCCATCCAGATGAAAGGTTTCATGGAAATCTGAGTTCTTATTATTGCTGGTGATAGTGGAAATAATAGTTACTTGTGTTTCACAGCACAAAAATGAGATTTTTCTAAGCAAAACACTCCAAACACCTCCATAATTTCCTTTGCTGCTCCTGCCTCACTTCATCCAATTTATTAAGTCAGTGGAAGGAGTGATCAGTGCTGATATTATTTTCTTAGGCTGTTATTAGCTGCCACTTCAGCTCCATCTCCACCAGGGAGAAACCCGAGCCTGGGGTGCTCCCGTGCCGGATCCATTTCCACCAGGGCTGTGCTTAACTGGGAGAGGGGCACTAAAAATTCCACACACACACAAAAAGAGCCCTGTCAGTCAGTAAATCTGGGGTGGAATGGCTGCTGTCAGCTCGGCCCCAGCAGCTGCAGAGCAGCCTCAGGTGCAGCACGCGTTCGTTGGCTCCACAGCACCCCTGGGATGTGCTCGGGGCTGCCTGGCTGCTCCACAACTTTATAAATATTCTGATTATTCTACAAGCTGGAAACACGGGGCACAAAGCACCTTAAAGACAGGGAAAAGGAAAGCTGGGGAGGGGGAGCTGTGTCTGCACGGGGCAGCGAGGGCGATGACGATTCCAGCTCTGCATCTGCACCACCCTCGCCTCCTAAACCTCATTTTCCACCCAAACCTCCCCTTTCTCCTCCTAATTTTTCATTTAAAGCAGCTTCCTGGTCTCCTGGCCTCTCCAGACTGGCAGGGGCTGACAGGTATTCATGCTCTGCTGCCTGTGAGTTAACCCTGCGTGAGCCACTGTAAATCATCCCATATGAAATTCAGGGTTTCATTTTTCCTGAGTGAAACCACACGGGGTAGGACTCTCCCACGGAGTTTAATAGCCATGAAACCAAAAGGATACGACAGAAATGTAATACAATTCCCTGCCATGTGTAACAGCTCCGGAGAATTTAACAAAGAATTACACTTATTTAAGCTACACATCTATTTTTATAAATGAAGAAATAAGCAGGAGGTGCACAGTTCTCTCTGTAATTTCATAAAGTGGTTCAAAACTATTAGAAAGGTGAACATTTCTCTTTAATTCCAATTTGGGTTTTGAATGTGAAGGCTTCCCATGAAAAATGCATTTGATCAGTTATTGTATTTTTGTGATTCTAATGTAGGAAACAAAAGCAACAAAATCCAGCATCCAGGTGTGGAGCTGGGAAACCCTTGGGATTCAATAACCACCCTGGGGGCACAGTGAGGAGGAGGAGGGTGCTTTGGAGCCCTGGAGCTGCAGGAATGGGGCTGTGGGGAATGGATCCTGGGAATCAGGAGCAGGAATTGAGCTCCAGGAGGGCCCTGCAGCCTCCCAGGTGCAGCACCTGTCCAAGGGACACACCTGGAAACTGGGCTGAGCATCCCCCAGCACCACCTGCAAAGCCAGGGATCTCCCTGCCTTCAGAGCAGGATAAAGACAAAACAGCTGTGAATAAAAAAATGGGCTTTGCAAAGCAGCTTTCATTTCTTTCCTAGAAATCCAGCAATCATCTTTACTATTCTTCTGGAAATCCACATTTATTTTAATGGTTTGAACCACACCTGGTTCATGTGTCCCACTCCTGTTAAACAGTGAGAGCACATGGAACTCCAGTGATTTTATACCCTCCTAGAGCTGGGCCTTTACCCAGGTATCTGTTTTACTGTGCAGTCCTGGAATATCTGTAGTTTTGATACCTAATAAAAATTTCTACTCCAACAGAAAAAAAACCCCAAACTGGTAAGAATAAAATAAAATTTATATATATATGTGGATATATATATATATATATATGTTAGTTTTTGGCAAAAGCCTTGCCTTGACAGGATTTCTGCTGCAATGAAAAGAATTTGGCTTCTCTTTAATGCCTGAGACAGCTCAGTTGGGCTGAGCAGAGCTGGGGCTCGTGTCCCTACCTGGCTGGATGTCTGGCTGCCAACTCCTCCTTTCTTCCAGAGCAAACCTGACATTCAAACGGCAGCAAGAGCTGCAGCATCCAGGGCGCTGCGAGGATTTTGTTTATTTTAAGGGGAAGCTTTTGGCTCAGGTTTTCCCACAGGCTCTGGAACAGAAGTGCTCCCTCCCCCAGCATCCAGCACGCAGCAGACAAGCACAGCTTTCACTTGTGACTTCCTCACGATGACTTTTAAAGATCAAGGCATAATAAAGTCTCGCTGCTTCCCTGCATGTTGGTTAATCCCTTGCAACTGTCAGGTAAAACACATTTTTAGGAACAATGGAATTAATCTGCGCAACTCCTCTGACATTTCACGGTAATCTGTGTTTAAATCCTGGGGGCTGCTTGGAAAAGTTGACCCTGGAGGTGCTTTTTAACATGCACTGTGCATATTGATGGCACTCTCCTGCCCGGCTCCCTGATTGCAGGGCTCCTGTCAATACTGGCTCCCATTCAAGTCCCCCAGCGTGAGTCAGGCTGATGGACTGGAGATGCTGGATAAACAGGGAGAGATGCCAGATTAAACACTAAACACTTCTGGGGAGGTGGTGATGGACAGGAGTAGGTTACAGTCCCAATTAATGCACTTATCCTGTGCTGCAGACAGGCTGGGAGGGAAAGCCTTTGATTCCCTGCAGCCAAACCTTCCTCAGCCCCCTCCTGCCTCTCTTCCCATCTTTTGCTTTGATTCCCTCTAACCAAACCTTCCCCAGCTCCCCCTTCTTCCATTTTTCACACTGTGAGGAGCCCTTTCCAACAGACTTTGCCCTATCCAGAAGATAAAGATGACAAGAATTTCTTAGGCCTTCTCACCCACCCTGTCTGAGCATTTCACTGCCTGGTTCCACTTCCCTATGACTTTGTGTTCCCCCTGCTGCACTCCAGGCTGTCCCAGACCCCAGACAAAGTCCTGAGCCCCCCGTGCTGCCCTCCCCAGGCCCCTCATCCCCAGCAGTGCCAGCTCAGCCCCTGCACTGCTCCCTCTGCCTCCCTCCCACGGCTGGCAGGTTTAATTTAGCCAATTTTCAACTCTGCTGCTTCCTTTGAGCTCTGTGTCAAGGCTGCTTTCCCCCCTAATGCTGAAGCACATGGAACCCTTCTGGTTTATCACACAGACGTGCCCTCCCTGTCTGCCTGGGCACACAGGCACTGGGAATGAGCTTCCTGCTGCTCTTTTCCTTGCTGGCAGCTGTCAGGGGGCTGCTCCCTCACCTGGTAGTGCACCAGGGTGTTCAGGCGCTTCCAGTCCCCCTCGATCTTGGTGGTGATGTCCTCATCCTGCAGCACCACACGGGCAATCCGGCCCTGCCGCCACTCTGGGATGGGGAAAGCCACGGTCAGAGGGTGCCAGCCCCAGCAGGGATCACCCCCAGCCCCAGGGATCACCCCAGGGATCACCCCCAGTCCCTCTGATCACCCCAGGGATCACCCCCAGCCCCGGGGATCACCCCAGGGATCACCCCTCTGATCACCCCCAGCCCCTCTGATCACCCCAGGGATCACCCCCAGTCCCTCTGATCACCCCCAGGGATCACCCCTCTGATCACCCCCAGTCCCTCTGATCACCCCATCCCTCCCTCCCTCCCTCTGGGCAGGGCAGCTCCTACCCAAGTCCATGTCCACAGCTCTGGGTCTCTGGGAGTAGGGCACGTTTTTGTACACAGCATCCAGGATCTTCTCCTTGACCTGGGTGATGGTGTCGCAGTTCAGCACCTTCACAGGGATCTCCGGGCTGTTCTCGTTGTCTGGGTTCACACAGTTCAGGATCTGCAAGAGGAGAATCTTTATTGGAATAAAGCCTAAAAGGACTCCTCTGTCTCCTTTTTGGACATAAACCTCTGGTGTTTGTGGATTAATGTTCCTAACACACCTGAGAACTGGGGCCACACCTGGCTGGGACACGGGTCCTCATTGCCCAGCAACACCCACAGCTCAGGCAGGGCCCTGATCCCAGCTCCAGGGCCCTGATCCCAGCTCCAGGACCCTGATCCCTGCTCCAGGGCCAGCAGGACTGGTCACTCACCAGGGTCTTGTACTCGATCTGCTGCCGGATGAGCTTGTCCTCGCTCAGGGAGTAGCGCGCCTCCCCCGTGATGGCATCGATGGGGCCCTTCTCCATCTGCTGCTTGATGGCACAGTAGAGCATGAACAGGGGCTCCCCAGCACATTCCTGCACCACAGGAGGACACAGAGATCACCAGGGGGAAGGTGCCTCTCCTCCTGTGCCAGCCCAGTTTGGATTCCCCCCAGCACAGTTTCAGCCCCACGGACTCAGTGCTGAGCACATGTGCAGCCCAGCAGCTCCTGGAGAGCTCAGCCCTGAGCTCCACTGCTCCATGGCTGTGTTGTCTTTGGCAGGGTAAATCCCTCCTGAACTTATATGGCTGTAAAAAAAATGGAATTTGAGATCTCCATCTCGCCGTTCACTCCCCTGGAGCAAATTCAGTGGGGCTTGCAAAGCCACAAATGAAGTTAAAACCATGGAAGCTGAGGCATGACAATGTGAGAATTCCCCTTAAGTACCAAAGAGGTGTAACAGAACCTCCTTTAGTGGGAATTACTGTGGGAGACCTGAGGCTGGGGAAGGCTGTGAGCATGGAGCAGATTTCCACCTTCCCCTCCTTGCCGCTCCATCTCTTGGAGCCTGATGGAAGAGTTTCACCCGGGGGTGGCTGGGGGGTGAGACAGCAGAGCAGGGTCCTGCTCCACCTCTGCTTACCTTGAGGAACCTGTGGAGCAGGAAGGCAAACCAGTTGGTCAGCATCTTCTCGGCCACAGACTCGGTCCTGGGGAGGCAGGAGGGCAAACATCACAAACAGAGCCCCCA
The DNA here is from genome assembly GCA_013401095.1 of Passerina amoena. NCBI lineage: Eukaryota > Metazoa > Chordata > Aves > Passeriformes > Cardinalidae > Passerina > Passerina amoena. The sequence goes on along the minus strand of WBNP01005531.1, from coordinate 49,676 downwards.
AAAGCTGCACCCAGCGCAGGGCCAGCGCTGTCCCTGTCCCTGCAGCCCTGCCAGCCCATCCCAGCCTGCTGGGGCTGCTGACAGCCAGCCTGGTGACACTCAGCTCCCCGCACGTGGCGCAAATTACAGCCTGGCTCAGTAAATCACTGGGATTTACAGCAGCTCCCGGCAATCAGGGACAGCCGAGTGACAATAGCAGGGAAATTGCAGCTTTCTCCCCAGTCCCACCCAGTGTCCTCTCCCCGCATTGTGCCCGAGATTATCTCTAATTTAAATACAATGGCTCCTAATGGCAGCTTTCAACGCTGCCTCTGCAGGGCCCCGAGGTTTTGCTTAAAGCTCCACAGCCCCTTTTCCTGGGATGAGATGGGATAATGGGATGGGAAGGGATAATGGGATGGGATAATGGGATGGCTCTGGTGGTCGTGGGGTGTCTCAAATTAGAGCCCCAGCCCCGTGCAGGGAAGAGCTGCTGTTACCACGACCCAGGCCACCTGTGACCATGTCCCTGGCTATCTGTGACCATGTCCCTGGCTATCTGTGACCGTGTCCCTGGCCACCTGTGACCATGGCTTGGCCTGGCTCAGCCTTCCCCTCATGGACACCAGATCTGGTCCAAATTCCAGCCAGCAAAGAGGGATGAATGAAAATCCCTTCCATCTGGGGACTGATCCCTCTGCCCTCGCCATGAACCTGGTCACCTCCTCCCCGACCTGGAGAGGGTCACATCTCACTCCAGCCCCTTTTCCCCCTGTTCTTCCCCTTAAATGAGGGACTGCCTCTTGCTCTGGCTCCCCACAGCATTCCAAGTGCTTGGAATTACAAGCACACACCAAAGAAGCACAGGGCTTGATTCCAAAGCCAGGCAGATCAAAAATAAACAGGAGCCAGAGATTTCAACAAACAAAAACTGACACCAGTCGGCCAACAGACCTGGGGTAACATCATCCATCATCTCCTAGGATGGCAACATCTGTCAGGAATTCGTGAAAATGTCTGCAGATCCCCGAAGAATTTAAGGCTGAATTGATTAACTGCCTAAAAATTCATCCTACAAATTGACACTCACGTCGTTCTCCCGTTTGAAATATTTCAGGCACCCAATTAAAGAGAGGAAGCACCAGCACCCTTCCAAACAGCCCTAGAAAATGGAGAGGCAGTGACACAAGCCACAGACGAGGTGAAAAACTCAGAAAATAACACATTCAGGGCTTCAGGGGGAATATTAATTCAATAAACTACTTTGTTAATAGAATATTAAATGAAGAACTAGCAAGTCTCCCAATTAGCCCTCCCTGTGAAGCTGCTGTGTCCTCTCCCTGTGGGCTGCTCATGACACCAGCTCTGCAAAAAGCACTGAAATGTGGAGGGACAGAGAAGGTGGGGAATTTTGAAGGGGAGAATGGGATGGGGTGGGATGGGATAAGGTGGGATGGGATAGGATGGGATAGGGTGGGATGGGATGGGATGGGATGACCATGAGATATTTGCCTCAGTCCTGGGGACAGCCAGCAATGCAGTCAATGCTGCGTTCATCCTCACTGCCCTGAGCTGGTGGAGAGGGGCAGCTCTCACCCTCCTTAGTGCTGGGAATGGCTGCATGGAGCATCCCTGCCCTCCTCTGCCTTGCAAACGGGAAACTGCCTCACAGCCCAGGGCCTGGCCTTTCTCCTACACACAGAGGGCTCTGCTGAGCCCCCAAATCTTCTGAGCCCCAAATCTGCTGAGCCCCAAATCTGCTGCCAGGTTTTGAGCTGCCCCTACCAGCACCGCTCTGTGCCATTGCCAGCCTCCGATTGCTGTTAAAAATCTGCTCCAAAAATAAAAAATAAACTCCTGGAGATTGCCAGGGCAGAAGAGAATCCCTAGACTGGGAGCAAACCCTCCTCATGCTGACCACAGAAGGAGGGCACAGCACAATCCAGAGATGATTTTCCAAAGGAGCCTGACAAGAGCGCCCAGCCTTGGCTGCTCCAGCAAGAAAACAAACCTAAACAAAACGAGCTGGGAGAACCTAAAAAATAAATATGTGTTTTATTAATTCTCCCTGCTCTATGTAGGTCTCCAAACTGCTGTTGCCAGCAAGCAGAGCAGCTGTTTGATTTAACGTCAACTTTCTTGCTGTCTCCCGCGAGGGGCAGTTGTGGAAGAAAGAGAGAGGGGAAAGCCAGGAAGAAAGAGGGAAAGAGCTGAGTGTCAGTTATCAACTGCTGCCACCAGAGAGCTCAGAACATTTTGAAAAATAGTGTTTCACTTCATGGCTGATCACTCCTTATTAAGTCAGAGCAAGGAGCTCCAGGCTGGGCTGGGCACAGGGCTGGGACCTGTCTCCAGGCCAAGGTTTAACAAGACCTGGAGCATCAGGACAAGGAATAAAGCTTTTAAACTAAAAGGGAGTAGATTCAGACTAGATATAAAGCAGGGATTTTTATAAGGGTGGTGAAACACTGGCCCAGATTGCCCAGATTGGTGGTAGATGCCCAATGCTGTGATTCCCTGTGCAATGGGTAAATCCTGGTGCAGGACAGACAGCCCAAAGGACAGACAGCCCAAAGCACAGACAGCCCCCGGGCCTGACTCCTTGCTGGCTGTGCAGGGAGGAGGGGGCACAGCTCTTATCACCATCCCTGTGTTTTTTGGAGCGCCAGGAAAAGTCATTATTGATGGCTGAGGCAGAAGACGCCTTCCAGTGACTCGTCAAACCACGGGGGAAATTAAGGCGGCTTCCTTTGCCAAGATGAGTTATTGCCTCCGCAAACACAGCCAGATTTAAAGCAATTTCCTGTCAAGTATATTCATTGTGGCTGCAGGGACCCCTGAAATTTTCCTCCAGTGTGATGCCAGCAGAGCCCCAGCACAGCCCAGGGGCAGCACTGGCCAAGGCCAGGCTCTGCAGGACCCCCAAGCATGGGGAGAACAGGGGGAGCCTTTTCCTTGTGCCCACTGTTTTGCCCCACATTAATGCACATTTTTTTCCCTATTTTCTTGCTGGCTCTTCCCAGCTCTGCCGTGGGTGAGTTGCTCAATCCATTCAGAGCTCCTGGCCCAGCTGTGGCACACACAAATGCTGCTCCCCAGCCAGGCAAAGCCAGAGGATGTGGTTTGAGACCCTGTCCAGCCACCTGTGACCTCCCAGAGCAGGGCTAGCCCCCCATCCTGGAGACAGGTGAGGAAATGGATGGAGAGCTGCAATTCCCTTCCAACACCCTGTAGAGCCCTCAGATCACAGAATCCTGGCATTATTCAGGTTGGAGAAGACCTCTGAGATCATCAAATCCAACCTATGTCCAATCCCCACCTTGTCAACAAGACCAGCCCCTGTAGAGCCCTCAGATCACAGAATCCTGAAGTTATTTAATTGGGAAAAGACCCCTGAGATCATTAAATCAAACCTATGTCCAATTCCCACCTGGTCAACAACAGCAGCCCCTCCAGGGACTGCACCAACTCCCTGGGCAGCCCCTCCCAGCCCCTTCCATAGAGAATTCCCCTGAAAGCCCCACCAGCCGCCCCCAGGACCCCTCCCTGCCCGTGCCCGGCCCCACCTGCGCAGGAGCAGCTTGGGGTGGTTCTTGTTCTCCAGGTTCTTCTCGATGAGGTCGGAGAGCAGCTGCTTGAGGACGTCGGTGGCGTACTCCAGCTTGCCCTGCAGCCCCGTCATGATCAGCGAGGCCACGTTGCCGCGGTCGCGCATGGAGAAGCTGCGCTGCAGCTCCAGCGTGCGGATGAAGGTCAGCAGGAACACCTTGTTGTTGATCAGCTGGGCAAAGAGCTTCAGGGCCTTCTCCACGCTCTGCTGCCCGTTCCCCTGCACCTGTAGGAGGAGGTGGTGGCTGTCAGCTGAGGTGTGAGGGGACAAGGGACAGGGGAGCAGCGCTGCCAGCACCGGGGGAATCACAGGAGCAGGGAATGGTTTGGGTGGGAAGGGACATTGAGATCCTGTCCAGCCACCTGTAGGAAGGGACATTAGAAATCTACTCATCCCACCCCCTGCCATGGCCTAGATTAAAAATCTACTCATCCCACCCACCCTGTCCCAGGGTGCTCCAACCAGGCCTTGGACACTTCCAGGGATCCAGGGGCAGCCACAGCTTCTCTGTGCCAAGACCTCCCCACTCTCACAGGGAATAATTTCTTCTCAAGATCCCATCTAACCCTGCCCTCTGCCAGTCTGAATCCATTCTCCCTTGTGCTGTCCCTGCAGTTCCTGATGAACAGTCCCAACTCCAGCTCTCCTGTCATCCCTTCAGACCCTGGAAGGTGCTGGGAGGTCTCCACACAACTTTCTCTTCTCCAGACTGAACATTTCCCACTCTCCCAGCCTGTTCCAGCCCCCTGAGGAACTTCCTGGCCTCCTCTGGACTTGCTCCTGCAGTTCCACTCCCTTCTCATGTTGGGGGCATCAGGATGGTTTAACCCTGGCTGCACCCTCAGGATCTCAGCATCCCTGGATGTGGTTTCTGGTGCATTTTGAGCAAACCTTCCCCTGCACAGCTGCCCTGAGCCCTGGCTGGGAGCTGCACTCTGTACACACCATAAAGCAGCAGCCTAACGGCCCCAGAAACGACACCCAGTTCTGCTTGTTCTGCACAAAAAGTGACACCCTTGTAAGTAAATTAAATACTAATTTAGACTATTGCTTTATTATGGGCCAAGTGTAAAAAATTAATTGAGGCTTTCAGCCAGTTGCGGATTCAAGTAATTCATTACAAGTGAAAATGATGAACTGCACAAAGGAACTCTTTACCAAACATCTTGGAGAGTTATGTATTGGTTTTACTAACGTTACATAATTAAGCAACTGTGTAATTGGCAACACATTTATCACTTCTGCAATTCTGTTTTTCGTGAGTAAAAAAAAAAAGCATTCATATTTGTTTGCTGGAGTGTCAGCTTCTCTGGCAACTCCAACAGCAAACATAATGCATGGAGCTGGAGAACTCGGAGCAGGAATGGGCTGGGAGAGGCTGCTCCTGTTTTAGCAACACCACAGCAACTGCTGGGTGCTGGTGGCAAGGAAAGGAACCTAAATTATTGCTTTAATGGTGGGGAAAGCCTGCCTGGTTCAAGGAATCCAGCCCTAGAGCAAGCAGGACTCCTCCCTCCTACATCCATCCCTGGTTTGTGTGGAGGAAACAGAATTTCAGGATTTACTGGGGCAATCCCAGCCCCTGAAAAGCTGAGCTGAGCCTCTGCACATGGCACAGGGAGGATGGCAGCTCCATCCCAGGGTGGGCACCACAGCCCCATCCCAGGTGTGAGGTGATGTTTATGAACCCCATCCTTTTTTGATCCTCCCCCAGGTGAGCAGGGCCCATCTGCCAGTGCACTGATGGACCCCTGTGCCTTCCCGATTCCTCCGTATTCCCAGCGAAAGTTTTTTGTGTATTTTTACACATCCTGGTGGGAAATCCAGGGAGATGGAAGCGCTTGCTCGGAGGCTGGAATGCCTGGGCATTCTCCTTGCCCTCCTGTGGACACGCGAGGGAACAGCAGCAGGATGCTCCGGGCAGGATGCTCCGGGCAGGATGCTCCGGGCTCTCACCCATCCCCTGCCCCACCAGGTGACTTTGGAGCACTTTAAAGCACACCACAACTGCTCTGCCCTGCTCTGCCGCTGCTCCAGAGCGATATAATCCCCCATAAAATAAAAATAAACCAACACCAGGGAGGAGAAGCTGAAAGGAATCCGGTGATGTGGGAGGAGATAAAACTCCAGGCTGGGAGTTAAAATGAACCCTGCTGACCCCAGGGCATCCAATAACTGGTGCACAGGAAGGGTTGCATCTTTTGTCAGGGGAATTTTTTAGATTGCAATAATTGTTTTTATACTCTTGGTCATGTCTCCTTGTCTGGTTATGTGTATGCAGAAGCTCATAGGGGAGTAAGAAAAGGGGAGTCGTAGCATCCCATGAAGCCGGATCACACCTGTGTGGTGTGGAGGCCTCAAGGCGCTGCAGGGCTCCCTGCTGCCTTCCCCGAGGGCTCAGGGGAGCCAGGGGAGCTGGGGCAGGGCGGGGGTTACCTCCAGCTCCCTCAGCACCGGGTGGTCCTCGATGCCCGGGAACAGCACGCGCATGGCGTAGGTGCGGTAGTCCAGGTAGGGGATCCCCGAGCGGTCCAGGTCGCTGGTCAGCTCGTTGATGTCCGTCTGCAGCTCTGCAAAGGCTGTGCAGGGGAGAGAACAGGGCAGGGCTCAGCTCCAGGGGCCTCTGGGCAGGGCTGGATGGGTGCTCTCCCCATGGGCAGCTCAGGGAAGGGTTCAGGTCGGAAAAGGCCCCTGAGATAATCAAATCCAACCCATGTCCAATCCCCACGCTGCCAACAAGACCAGCCCCAACAAGCACAGCAGCCCTGGAGGCTCCATCTCAGCAGCCCAGGGTGGGAGAGCAGGCTCTGCTCAGAGCAGAGACTGAGAACAAAGCTGTGGTTAATTTGTATGCAGTTCACACCTGTGCACACACACCTAAAACACCTTTAAAGGCTGCGCAGAGAAACAAGGATCTGTTTTCATAACTTGCTGCCTCCCCTATTTTCCTTTCTTCTTGTTTTCCTCCTCTATCAACAGTTGGCAAGATAATCAAATCTGATGCAGATCAAATCTGAGCTGCTGCAGGGGTCAGGAAGGGATTTATTTTTCCTCTCCTAACACCGTGTTGTACAGCTGGATGTGTCTCCTCCTGTTCCCTCTCCAAAGTGTGACACGCTGGCTCAGGGAAGCCTCTGTACCCCAGCTGGGCTGTGCCAAGCTGAATCTGTGGCTTCTCCTGAATACATCTCAATTTTTGCCCTGTGCTTTCAAGGCTACTCTTGAAATCGGCTGAACAAATCCAATGCAGCTCTCTCTCTCCACTATGAAATGTGCAGCTATTTATTTTGTTTTGATTAAGCCCTTTCCCAGGTGGGAGGAGCAGGAAACAACAGCAGCACCCCCCAAAAATCCACCTTCACCTGTGGGGTGAGGAGGCTCAGCTGCCTCCTTGTAAGGGACAGTTCTCATCCATGTGGAAACTCTCAAGCAGCAGCTCTGGATACTCCAAATAACACCCGAAATTCAGGCAGGGTGCCTAAGCAGGATCAAGCTCTAATCCCATTCTCTGCACATCAGAGCCGTGTCTGCTGCTCACACACTGCTGGCTGCCACCCTCCCGTGGTGGGGCAGGCATGGGAACCTCCAAAAATCCCACAAAAAAACCCCACAAAAATCCCACCAAAAAACCCGCAAAATCCCACAAAAAACCCCACAAAAAACCCACAAAAAACTCACCAAAAAACCCACCAAAAAACAACCACAAAAAACCCACAAAAACCCAAGGAGCACCCACAAAAACCCAAGGAGCACCCACAAACCCCAAGGAGCTCCCCCCCAGCTCCTGCTGCACGCCCCGGGGCACTGGGAGCACTGGGACCCCACCCATGGAGCTGCAGCCCCCAGGGCCCCCCAGCCCCAGCAGCACTGACCCTCCTTGCACTCCAGGGCCACCCGGGACTCCAGGTTGTCCATCTGCATCTGCAGCCTCTTGAGGGTGAGGTCGTTCTCGCGGGACTTGCGCTTGTAGGCGATGAGGACGATGATGACGATGATGAGGAGCAGGGAGCCGCCGGCCGCGATGCTGACGATGGCGGGCAGGGTCAGCAGGCTGTCGGAGACGATGCTCACCGAGCCAGGGGAGAAGGTGACCCCCCCCAACATGCACCTGCAGGGCACACAGCACAGCTGAGAGCAGCTCGGGGTGTGCCCCTGTGCCAAAACCTGTGCTGCCCACCACGGGGCCCTGCAGATCCCTGGGAAGCACTGAGCCGCCTCTGCTAAGAACAGAACACCCCAACTGCCTTCAAACACAGAGGGGGCCGCTTGTGTGAGCACAGGGAGGCTTCAAGTGATGATAAATGTGCCAGCCCTTCACTATCTGGGCTTTGCTCTTATTATCTGATGGCTCCATTTGACTTTCATTTTATAAGCTTTCAACTCCTTTTCGTAAGCCGTGGACGTTAACAAGCCCCTGATCATTCCACTGACAAGAAACCAGAGTGACTGCAAGGGCAGAGCAGAGAAGGGAGCAGAAAGCCCCACGTGAGAGCAAACAGGCTGGAGTTGACAGCAGGACAGGCTTTTCTTGGATGTGCCCTGGCCGCAGATGTGAGCAGCTCTCAACCAGGTTGAGCTGCTGGGAGTCACACTGCGATAATCTGAATATGTTTTGGATGCTGAACTTCAAGGGAAATAAATCACAATTACAATCTCATTTGGGCTCTGCTCAGGCAGTTCAGCAGCTGGGGCTTGGTCTGCAGGAGCAGCAGAGGAAGCAGCAATGCCCAAACCCCGAGCAGAGGGAGGCACCGAGGGTTATCCTGGATGAGGGTGTTGATCCAACCACTCCAGGGTTCAGATGTTCCTGGCTCTCCATTTGGGAAAAGGCAAAACCTTTCCATCCACTTGGCAGCTCAGGTCTGTCTCTGTGGCTGATTAACCCCTCCAGGAGGGAGAACACTGGGAATGCTCTCAACTTCATCCAGAGCAAGGACGGCACCCAGTGCCAAAGGCACTGCCAGGAAGATTTGTTCCTTCTAGAAGGCTCTGAGGGGCATTTTTCCTTCTAGAAGGGAGTGACTATGAGGGAAGGACAAAGTCTCTCCATGCTAATCCACATCAATATTTTAAACTTCCAATCAGACACCCATAAAATCCTACTGGGGATTGTGTATCCAAGTAAGTCAGGGAGCTGGAGGAGGAGGATGAAGGGTGGGGAGGAGAGGGGAAGGGGATGCTGGAGAAGGAGGATGAAGGGTGGGGAGGGGAGGGGAAGGGGATGCTGGAGGAGGATGAAGGGTGGGGAGGAGAGGGGAAGGGGATGCTGACAGGACATGCAGCCCCTCACCATCACTCTGTGCTGCCCGCTGAGGGTGGGGGGCTCGCACAGCAGCTGTGTCTCGGACACGGTGACGGCGCAGGGCGTCTCCCCGATCAGCACCGTGTAGTTGAGCTTGGCTCCTCCCGGGGCGGGCGGGCACAGGTTCCTGCCCTGGGGACACGGGGACACAACACCGACAGAGATGCAGCACATTCCTCCAGCTCCCAGCTCGTGCAAACAGCGGGGCTCTGTTTAGGGCACCCCAAACTCCGCAGAAGAAAGAACCCCCCTTCCTCCCTCCCTCCCGGGGGTTTTGGGGCTCCCCAAGGCTGAGCCAGGCTCTCCTTACCTTCAGGATGATGGGAGAGCCCGGCTTCTGCTCCAGCACCCCGGTGGAGCTCAGCATTTCGAAGGTGGGGTCGGGGTAGTAGATGAACTTGGTGTCGTTGTAGAGCAGCAGGGACTGGACGTTGTTGAAGATGAAGCCGAACTCGTCCGGGCGCTCCACGGCGTCCAGCCCCGGGCGGTACTCGGCCGTCAGCGGGGGAGCCAGGCAGGCCAGGGCCGTGGAGTTCAGCACCTTGCACACCTGGGGAGGAGGAGTTTCATCAGGGAACACTGCTCTGAGCACCACCCTGCACCACTGGGGAAGGGGATTTCAGCAGGGAACACTCTGCCCTGAGCTGGACCCTGATGCTCTGGTGGATGGGAAGCCCAGTGGGTTCATGCTTAGCTGGGAGTGTTTGATCCAGTCCTGATGCTCCGTGGCCTCAGAGGTCTTTTCCAACCTTGCTGATTCCAGGAGGCATTACTGCCATGATTTGGGGTAATTTGCTTCTCCTCCAGCCAGCATGAAGTCACTGGGGTGGAGATGGAGGGTGAGCCCAAAATGAGCCGTGTTTCAGTGGAGCTAAAGGCTCGCACAGCAGCTCTTACTCATTTTTCTTTATTTTTTCCCCATTTCTTTCCACTTTCCTCCTCTCTAGCTCTGAAGCAGACCCATAGGGAATACCGGTTCCCTGCTGCAAATGGGTGATTAGAGGCCATTCCCAAATGCCAGCGAGGGAAGGCAACAGAACATGTGACACTGGTGGGCAGGAGGGAACGTGAAGGTCATCTCCTGCTGGGCTGAGGACACCCACAGCTCCTGCAGCCCTCAAAGCAGGGAAATCACTGATTTATGGGGCTCTTGCCTTGTAAAGCAGCAAGAGCCCAACCATTTGGCCTCTCTCCATAACTGAAAGATTTAATTTCACTCAATTTTGTGTCTTCAGAATTATTTTTGTAGCACTGTAACTGCAAGTGCTAGCAACAAAATTAGATGTCTTTTTAAAAAGAGCTCAGATGAAAAAAGGTCTTGAGGGGGAGAAAAGGAATAGGAAAAGACCTCTCAGTGATTTGCCCTTTCCAAGAGAATACAGACTCAGTCACAAAGATCACTGCATAGAAACAATATATTTCAGCTTGGCCAGAATAATTTCTGAAGTCCTGGAGGCTCAATTCTGACTTGTAGCACACACAAGAACCTCACTTTAGTCCCCATTTAGCTGGGGTTTCATCTCAGCTTCTCATTCATGGACTGAAAGAACACAGACAAGGGAAGGAGATAATCTCACATTTTGTGTGTCGAATTCCCTCTTCCCAGTGCCCCCAGCTTGGGGGAGCGCAGGAAATATCCCCAGAGCAGCTTTTGCCACGTCAGACCTGCCCAGGCAGGCAGCCCTGGCAGCAGTGCCCCATGCAGGGGTGCCAGGAGGCAGCAGTGCCCTGTGCAGGGTGCAGGGTGATGCTCCCAGCAGTGCAGGGGTGCAGGGTGCAGGGTGGTGCTCCCAGCAGTGCCAGTGCAGGGGTGCAGGGTGGTGCTCCCAGCAGTGCCCATGCAGGGTGCAGGGTGGTGCTCCCAGCAGTGCCCATGCAGGGTGCAGGGTGATGCTCCCAGCAGTGCCCATGCAGGGTGCAGGGCGATGCTCCCAGCCCCTACTCACGTTGATGAACTCCTTGCCGTTGTGCTTGACGCGGATCCGCGGCTCCTGGATCACGTCCAGGTTGGAGCCGGTGACGGTCAGGGGAGTGTGGCCGCTGTGGGAAGGCAGGAGAGGCTGATCAGGGCTGGGCTGGGCCCCAGGGACAAGATGCCAGTAGGGTTAGGCCTGAGAGGATGGTACAGCCCAGGGCTCCCAGCAGTGTCCCCGTGGTGTGACAGCAGCAGCCACCCCGTCCCTCACACTCCCTTTTGATCAACGTCAGCTCTTTCCTTTCTAGGTGGCTGCTGGCGTTGTGGTGTTCCAGGACCACAAGAAGGAGCCTTTAAGGAGCAGTTGTGCCCTTCTGTTGTGCCCTTCTGCAGCACAGGGAGTGATCTGGGCTTTGGTTGAGCCTCCAAACTCCTGGTGCAGGATCTTCTGTCCCTGCCTGGCTGGACACAACAACCCCAGGCCTGACCTGTGCTAAATGCAAACCCAGAAATGCCCAGCCCTGACCTGTTCAGGGTGCTGGGTGGGATGTGCAGTCCCAAACAGTCCCTTTTTTGGCCTGGGTGTGTGCTGAGGAGCCCCAGGGCAGGGGAGAGCCAAGGAGGTGCTGCTTTACCTGGCGATGCTCCACTCGGGCTCGATGTGCTGCACCTTGGGGTCATCGATGTACTCAAATAGCAAAGTCCTCTCCAGCTGAGCCCTGTCCACGCTGACAGAGACCTGAACAGCCCCCAGGCCGTGGGCTGAGGGCGCTGACACACAAACAATCTCATCCATGGATCGCCTGCACAGGAGGGAAATGGGCAGTGTTAGTGGGGTGGGGGCTGTGAAAAGTCCTGGGGCTGCGATCTGGTACCTCATTCCTCATTCCTTTCTTAAAAAAATCCCACTCACATAGTTCCTCTTTTAACTACAAAAGTTGCCTTTTAAACTACAAAACGACATTTATCATACAATTAAAATGTTAATACAGCACTACTAATCAATACAACAAAATACATGAAGTAAATATCTGCATAGAGCCATATAATATGCACTTTTCACAGCCTTGGTCCTGTCCTGGGGCAGCCCATAAAGGGCTGAGCCTGCAGCCAGCACCACACTGGTACCTGGGAAGCTGCAGAGGTGGGCAGGAGGGTTTGGCACGGAAGGAAAGGTGGGGAGCTGTGCCCTGAGCTCTGCCCATGGTGGGAGCAGCGCAGCCCCCCTGAAATCCCTCTTTGTGCCAAGCTGCAGCTCCCACATCCCCCCAGACCTGCTGCCGTCTGCTGGGCGTGTGAAAACAGATGGCTGCCTTTTCAATGGGATGCATGAGCTCAGTGAAAAGCCAAATTCTTCCCCTCCCCAGCCCAGTGCACACACGAGGCTCTTGTGAGCGGCACAATGAGCAGCCCCTGCCTGGGCAGGGCCGTGGCAGTGGCAGAGCTGCCTGGGCTTTGTCTCCCCCAGAGCGGGGTGACCTCGGCTCGGCGCTGCCTGGCCGGACACAAGAGACCATCTGCTGCCACCAGAGCCCCTTGGAAGGGGCAGGCAGCGACACAGGGAGGCACTGCCAGAGCACAAAGGCACAGGGATGGGCAAGGGGAATGGGATCTGAGCGTCCAGAACAGAGCTGGGAGGAACCACCCGGCTCCATGGACACTGATCCTACAAAAAGCGCTGGAGGCACATCTCTGGCACATCCCACACAGCCACCTGTGGCTGTCCTTGCTGCCCAAACCTACCCTGGCTCACTGGAAAGTCAATGTTCTTTCTGTGGCTCCTTTAGTTTGGTTCCCACCAGGGGAGAGGGCAGGCAGGTCTGCAGCACCTCACTGCCAGGCTGGTACTTAAATCAGAACCTGAATGGGAAACCTTCAGCACCCTCACCATCCTCAGAGGCTGTGGAGGTGCCTGGGTGGCTGAGACTCAAACATCCCCCTGAAACACCTCAAACAACCCCCTGAAACACCTCAAACAACCCCCTGAAACACCTCAAATAGCCCCCTGAAACACCTCAAACCAACTGCACTGACCATTGCTGCTGATGCAGTAACACATCCACCCCTTCCTGCCCTGCTGCTGCTCCTTTTCCTAGCCTCACTTGGTTTTATCACATCCACCTTGTTTAATTTAGCCACAAAAACTTCCTTGTGTGAAGAGTGGGATTCTCCAGAGCGGTTCTGTGCAGCCTGGTGGGTTCCTGCCCTGCTGCTGCCCACCCCGTGCCTGCCCAGCTCTGGCACGGGCTGGGAGTGATGCAGGGCTGCTGGCAGAGCAGCTCCCAGCTCCCTGTGATCAGCTAATTAGCTTTCTGTGCTATTATTGTGTCGTCATGGTGAATCTGCCCACTCCTCCGATCAGAGAGGGGAGAATGGGGGAAGCTGTAATTAGAGGGAATCTCATTAGGAGCTGCTTCATCTCATCAGGCTCCCCCACGCCCTGGAGTACAATTGGAGTTCATTGCCTGAGAACAGTCCCAGGCACAGCCCCAGTGAGGATGGGGCACTCAGCCACTGCTGCCATCAGAACATCCAGGGAATGCAAAACCCCCCCAGGTTTAGCAGGCCAGTAGCTGCAGGTTGCCTGAACAGGATCAGGTGTTTATTTAAGGGATGACATTTCAGGATGATATCCCAGGGCTGGCCCCACACCTCTGCTGTTCCCTGTGTCCACCTGAGGCAGCAATTTGGCATCTTTGTTTGGGATGTGGGAGGAAATATTGATGGATTGGTTACACTGCTTAACACCCGGAGGGCTGAGCTGCGCTGGAAGGTTCTGGAATGCCCTGAGCACCATCCTGGGACGGATCCAGAGCAAGCCCTGCTGATAACCCAATGTGCTCCCACACCTGAGCACCCACAGCTCCCACATCCGAGAACCTCTCGGGCTTTTGGATGAGAAATTCACCTCCAGGGATCTTTGCTTTCCCAGAAACTTCCTCAGCTCCTCCTGGGCAGCCTGGGTGAGGATCTGGGAGGCAGAATCCCTTTGGATGCCAGGCTGCCACCCAGGCTGTGCCCACCCCAGCAGGGTGGGCAGGGCTGTGTACAGATACACACAGATGCAAACCACACATCTCTTTTTTAACTAAGCCCCAGGAAAACCCATTAAACCCAGCAAATGTCAACTCTGTGTTTACACTGCTGGGGAAAAAGCAAATTTGCCATGGAAATCCCAGCAGAGATTGATGGCTGTGCAAGTTCCTCAGCAGGAGGTGTGAGCAGACCCTCGCCTTGCTCTGCCCTGAGGACCCCAGACCATTTTTAGGAGGTGGAGGCACCTGCAGCAGTGGCTACAATGAAAGCAATGCAGGTCTGTGAAAAGAGAAAGGAGGTATTTCATAGAAATGTTCCATTCTCTTCAGAGCAGCCAGGCTGGGGGCAGGTACTGGTGACCAATATAAGCATATTTCCATCCCAGTGGTGTTTCACTGTGATTTTCAGAGCAGTTACCACTGGAACAGCACTAAAATGAAATAATGAACAGCACTGACACCGACGAATCCCTCCCTTGCCATGCAAGCCTCCATCACAATAAAAGAGAAGATGGTTTCATGCAATAAAGGAGGGAGCCTCAGGGGCTTCCCAGATGGATTTTTGTACGTTCAGCTCCAGCAGATCCGTGCTGGGATGGGAGCTGCAGGAGCCTGTGCTGTCTCTTACTGGAGGAATTCGCAGGTCTGGTTCCCCAGGAGCACGGAGACGCGGCTGCCAGCGCCCAGGTGGTGCCCAGAGATGGTCACCATGGTCCCTCCCGACTCTGGGCCACGGCTGGGGCTCAGGAAACTCACAGCTGGAGTCTGCAGGGAGGAAAGGACAGCTCAGGGCCCCTGCTGCAGCCAGGGAGCTGCTCTGGGGGCTGTGACAGGGCAGGACATCCCTGAGTGTCCAAGGCCAGGTTGGGGCAGCCTGGGCTAGTGGAAGGCGTCCTGCCCATAGCAGGGTCTTTGAGGATCCCTCCCAACCCAAACCAATCTGTGATTCCATAATCACTGCTCTGGGGGTGCACAGCTGCATCCAAACACTGTGGGAGCCCTGGTGTATCCAGAGTGAGCTCTCCATCCTGCAAGCTGTGCTTGTGGAGTGGGCCACCAGAAACTGAGCCACACCAGGGGGAAAGCCCCAGATAAAACCCAGCAATTCCTCTGGAGCTGGAGCCCCTCTGCGTGGCAGGCCCAGCCCCGTGCTGTCCCCAGCAGGGCACTCACCACGAACACGTACTGCTGCGCTGACTTGGCCGTGAACTCGGGCTTGCACTCTCCGATGCACAGGAGCACTGGGCCGGAGCTGATCCCTGGAAGCGCCTGCCCCATTTCACAGACGATCCTGGAAGCACAAATGCCTCAGTGGAGCTTTGGCAGGAGGTGCCAGCAGTGCCCTGCTCGGCTCCACGCTGCCATTATTTCTCCTTCCTCCCCCCACTCCTCTTTAACTTTGATATCTGCCTCTTTGGAAGGAGTTAATTACTGAGTCTATTTTTACCCCGTGTAGTAATTTAAAGGAAAAAAAATCAAAATTAGACATAATTATTACAAGCTGTAAACTCCAGAGCAAAGCAGAGCACTAATGGCAATATATTAGCCAGTAGCAAAGTGAGTGCGAAGTCCTCAGAGTAACAGATGAGTTCATTAAGGGAACAGCTCACACTGCAGACTCCCAGTTAATCACAACTGGAGAAACCTGCTGGGGGATGATAGAGACAGCCCTGGAGAGCAGCTTCTGCTGGGGGACAGAGCTGGCTGCCACAAACACACTGTGCTGGTCACAGGGGCTCCTGGTGTGGTCCAGCTCAGCCCCGTGGGCACATCCTGAGGCTGGGAAAGCTGCAGGGCTGGGGAGAGCTCCTGGGGTTCACCACAACTGATGATGAACAACCCCAAAAGCCCAGGGCAGAGCTGCAGGGCCAGGGAGAGCTGCTGGGGTTCACCACAACTGATGATGAACAACCCCAAAAGCCCAGGGAGAGCTGCTGGGGCTGACCATGGCTGCTCACTGAGGATGAATTACCCCCAACTCCCAGGGCACTGGGGATGTGTGACACCAGCTGGGATGGGATCAAGCGGATGCCAGGCATGCCAGCAGGTCTGGGGGAGGTTTTCAGAGGGGCATCAGCTGGCAGGGCTCTCCAGATGGACCTGCATGCTGCTGGCTCCCACAGCAATGCTGGCAGGATGAATTCGAGAGCATCCCTGCAGGCTCCGGGAAGCTGAGGGTGGGAGGAACCTGCCCCAGAGTGGAAATCGGAGAGGGGGACTGGAGATGGGTAATTGGCCTCAGGGAGGAAGAGCTGAAGGCAGGAGTGACCTGCCTGAGGCAGGAGGTGCAGCTCCACCTGCGGGGATCTGACCCTGGGAGTGGGACCAGAGAAGAGCCAGAGCAGCCTCTGCCTGCTGGGCTGAAGAGAGCTCTCCCTCCTCTGCCCATCACACACAAAGACATAAAAGGCCCCAATTTGGGGAGGCAGCGTTGGAGCTGCCTTCAGCAGCATTAAATGCACTGCAAATAAAAAATAAAATAAAATAAAGCACGAAGACTGAAGGAAGAAAAGAAGCTGCTGCGCACAGGTGATGCCAGGAGGCCTGATGAAATACACACATGCTGGTTAAGAGCTGGAACGTGCACGTCCTCGTTGCTGCACATCAAAAGGGGCTGCCTGGAGAGACGCTGCCTTTGGAGAGCAGGGATTGAAGCCTCTCAGCTCCCAGCCTTCCTCTGCCACGTGCTCCTCGCTCTGCCTTTCAAGCAGACATCGCCCCTGCACCTCTCTGCCTGTTATTCCTTCACCTCTCCTCATCCCTCCTCCTCCTCCTCCTGCAGACTGGCAGCGGGGAGAGGAGCCCGCTCTGAGCTTGGGGCAAACAAAGCCTGGGGGTGATTCCTGGCACCCCAAGGGCAGGAGAGGAGAGGGGAGGTTCTCTCTGCCCAAGGAAACACCAAACACTCGGCTCTGCCAGCAGAGCAGCAGCTGCAGCCCAGCCCGGGCAGGGATGGGTGTGGGACAGGGCACAAGTGACCGGGCACACCTGGTCCCGAGCCCTGCTCAAAGCCAAATCCCCAGCAGGTACCTTGTTACAAAATGATGCATTCGGCAGAGCTGTAGGGTGCTGATTGCCGGGCTAAGTGGCCCTTTCACCAACATTAACCTAATTGCTGGCTGATAGATTGCGGGGCTGCAGCATATGGCAGAGTCATTACAGTCCTGGAATTCAGTCTGCCCACAGAACCCTTAAGAGGGTCCTTTTATCTGTATTCATCTTTAAAAGGCAGCTCTCATGCTAACGCTTGCTGTTATCTGCCCAGGGTAAATGTTTTAATGATGTTAACAAACTTTGAAAGCTCAAGAGCCGTAATTAGAGTCATGATTATAAAATCAGGGTTTCATACCATCAAAGGGGGATAATTTCATAATCTTCCATCCTTTATTTGAAAAATAAAATATAACAACGTGCTGCTCAGCAGAACAGCCCCAACTGCTTGCAATGATGGTGCCATTCCTGCAGCAGCCCCAAGCACCCTCCACCCCATGATCCCAAATTCCCTGGCATCTGCACTGCCCCTCGCTGCTCCAGAGGGCTCAGCAAAGCCCCTTCCGCCTTTCAGATGGGCAAAGAAACACCAGGAATGGACAAAACCCAACCAACACCACCAAGTTCTGCTGGTGGCAGGTCCTGGGCCTGCTGGGGTCTGAGTGGGAGCCACCAAAGGGATTTCCCAGCAAATGAAAATGGATTTCCCAGCAGAGGGTGAAGCTGGGGCAGATCTGTGCTGCTGGGAGCACCCATGGCACCTTGCTCCACACTCACAGCCCTACTGCACAGAGCACCATCCTGGCCCCCAGCAGGAGATGACACAACCCAAGAGGAGACATCACCTATTTCTCCTGTCCCACCCAGCACGGATGTCCCCAAACACGCCCTGAGCCCCTCGGCTCCCCCAGCCCAGCCCCGAGGGGCAGCAGAGGCGCGGCTGCCGCGCCGTGGGGTTCATTTGCCCGTCCCCTGTTCCGGGCCTGTTTTCTAATTTGGGGCTGACATTTTTCTCAGTGAAACAAATGGATTGACTGCAGGGGAGCCCACTCGGAGCGCGGGGCTGTCAGCGCCTCGCCCGCCTAACAAATGGCTGCTGCAGCCCGGGCGCCGGCGGAATTCCAAGTGGGATGGATGGGGAGGCAGCAGCAGCAGCAGCAGCAGCAAGGTGCTCATCAGCAAAGGTGCTTAGCCAAGCAGGAACCGCCGTGTGCAAGGAAACAGAACATTTAATGCAAGCTTAAAGCGCTGCTTAACCCCTGCAGAGAGAGTCCAGAGTGTGGGAATGTGCGGGAATGTGCTGGAATCCCTTCCCATGCCCACCTCCACAGCCCTTCCCGGGGAGGTTTTGGCCTCCTGAGCATTGGATGGAGGTCATGGAGTGTGGGAATCTACAAAATCAGAGGGGTTTGAGAAAGCTGCAAGATGCAGGCCTCAGAGACAGCAGAACTGTGAGCAGAGCTAAAGCAGCAGCCATGAGATTGGTCAGCAGAAAAAGTATTTAAACTGTAGAAAAGCAAAAGCAAATAGAACAATGGTCTGTGTATTAACACTTGTCTGAATAACTCTCTAAGCTACAGAAAGTTTATCTAGCAAGATATTAAGAAGGTTAAAGCTTAATAATGGAGCTCTGTGCGTTGTGTTTTAAGGCTCACAAGCAGGTATTGTATTTGAAATAAGCAAGCATTGTTTTAACCAAAAGTATGTGTGTTTATAGTGATTAGATAGAACTACTGTCAATGTGCTTTTGCTTTGTGTGATTGGTCAAGAAGCTTATAAAGTAAGTTGTAACATGAAGTTCCTAGCCTGCTGCCTAGAATGTGAGCTGCTGGCATCTTCCCATTGCCATAGCCATGGAATGAGGCTGATGCTGGAAAATCAAACAGCTCGAGGCAGTTCCACAGCAGCCCTGTCCCGTTCGTGTCTGTAAATAACCCCAGGCCAGCACCAAGGGAGGAGCTCCGGGGGTGCCCAGCCCCGGGGACAGGGGAGGGGACAGGGGAGGGGACACTCACTGCTCGGCCACCACGTAGTGCTCGGGCAGGGGCGTGCACTGCACCCCGGCCACCTGCACGCCCTGCGCGATCTCCGAGAAGTCCAGGCCCAGGTTCACCCCGCGGATGGTCACCCTGGTCCCTCCTTCCGGGGGCCCCGACACCGTCAGGATCTGCAGGGAGACAGCACAAGGTGAGGGGACATGTGGTGGGCATTGAGGCTCCCCAGGACGAGGTGAGAGTCTTGACTCCATGTTTCAGAAGGCTGATACATATTATTATATTATATTGTATTATATTATATCACATCATATCATATATCATATCAATCATATCAATCATATCATAATCATATATTAAAACTATCCTAAAAGAAACAGAGAGAAAGGATTTCATCAGAAGGCTGCAAAGGAATGAATAGTGAAATCTTGTGACTGACCAGAGAGCCCGACACAGCTGGACTGGGATTGGTCATTAATTAAAAACAATTCACACAGAACCAATCCAAGATGCACCTGTTGGTGAGCAACCTCCAAAGCACATTCCAAGCAATCAGATCATTATTGTTTACATGGCTTTTCTGAGGGTTCTCAGCTTCTCAGGAGAAAAATCCTGGCGAAAGGATTTTCATAAAACGTGTCAGTGACAGTGACATCCCCACCACGCCCCTTCTTCAGCCCCATCCCTGCTTTGGAACCTCTCCTGCTGCTGCCAGACCAGCCAGGGCCACCCCTCATGGCTCTTCTGGATGTCCTGGAGGAGCCCAAGGATGCTGAAATCCATCTGTGCCCTGCTCCAAGAGAGGACTCCAAGGTCCCTGAGCTGGCCAAGAAGAGTGGGCAGTGCCATTCCCAGAAATCCTTGCAGAAGGACACACCTGGCTCCCATCTCCATCCACAACAGGGTGAGTCACCTTCCAGAAGCAGCCTGGTGCTTGGAGAACTTTGCCTTCTGCCTTGGCTGTTCTCTGAATGTTAATGTCACATTTTATTAGTGACTTGGCACCTCAAATGACTTAAAAATGTTAAAGGGTGAGGTGTGTGCTTTCAAGCTGCCTGTTTATAGCCTGCCTCAGCCATAATCATCCCTGCTTCCCTGGACTTGCATTAAGGACAATCTCCTCTTCAATTAGGAGTATAAATTTCAATAATGCATGGTCACAAAATTTGGACCCAGGACTCTCAGACAGTTATCCTGAATCTGCCACTGCTCTGTTGTTGCTCTTGGGTGAGTCTCTAATCTTCCCTGTGCTGCAGTTATTAATAAATAAACACAATCCATAATAATGCAATTTAATTAATTTAATGGATAAATCTTGTTTATGCTTCTTTGTTCCACCCTTGTCTTTGGCAAAAAACTTGAGCTCTTCAGAACCCTTTCCTCGCTGTTTCCAGATGGATGGGTGGTTTTTTCCACCTCCTCAGGGGTGAGGAACGTGGCCAAACACCAGTGCCACCATCCCAGTACCTGCCCCACAGCAGCCCTCATGGGACACCCCTGTCCCCATCCCTTCTGCGCTTCCCAGTTCTCCAGAGCATCTCCAAAATGACACCCAAGGTCTTCAAGAAGGAATCCCACCATTCCCACTAAGCCAATGGCCACAGCCACTTGGTTTTTGAGCACTGCCTGTTCTGACTCCAGCCCTTCCCTGGGCTGCCTGTTCTGACTCCAGCCCTTCCCTGGGCTTTCTGCCCCATTTTTGGCCACACATTTTTGGCTGAGGTCATTCCAGCTCCATGCACCCACCAAACCACCCCTCCTTCCTCCACATCCTTTAATTCCCACCTCCCTCTCCCCTCCAGCGCCTGCTGGAGGTTTTTAATTTATTCACCACGCACTGCCTGTTGTGCTGCTGTTCCCTGTAACTCACACCATGGCCTGTCTTGTACCATTTAGCTCTGGGAAGCTCGACGTGCTCATAAACCCACTGCAAAACCAAGCTGGATTGTGTTACACCGAGTCCTGGAGGCCTGGTGGTGTTTACATCACTGCTGGGGAATCACCTGAACTTGGCTGACAGTTACAACTGTCCTCTGCAGCTCTGGATGATGTTAAAATGCATTTACTGGGGCACTTGCTCCGCTGTCTCGTTGTCTCACCACTGCTCAAAAAAAAGAAGTCACCACTTGCCATTTCCCGAGCTGAGCAGAAGCAGCAGGGCTGAGAGGCCTCCCCGAACAAAGCCCAGCTGATGCTGTATTTTAAAAATGTCCTGACCTGGAAAATCCCCAATATGGAGCTCCACTCGACCTAGATTTTAGTGGCCACTAATTGAACAGTTTTGAAGTAACTGTGCCATAAAGCAGCCCCAGGGTTAGAACAGATGCATTCAATTAATTACAGCTGGAGAGATTCAGTCAAAATCGCAGAAAGAAGATAAGTCTTAAAGGTCCCGGTGCACCCAGAGCTGGGCACCCTCCGAGCAGCATCCTGGGCTTCTCGTTGGGGTGAGCATGAGGCACCTCCAGCACAGCCAGCCTTGGCCTGCCTTGATCCCAGCTGGGAGCTGCAGGGCTGCCAGTCCGGATTTCTGATCTGACACAGACAGGATTAGCAAGAAATATTCCCCAATTTCAAGAAAATCACTTCACCAGACTGGCTTTTCACTTAGAGCTCTGTGGAGGATGAAAAGGAGCTGCAAAGGACAGCTGAGAAAGAGCAAGGCCATTCCAGGAATTGGACCTTTGCTGTTTAGGAATCTGCACCTCTGCTGGAAGTTTTTTCAGGTTGTTTGCTAAACTGAAGCAGCCTAAAAGTCACTGAGATCTGAGCGGGGTGTGGGAGGCAGAATTATTCTGAGCAGGTCACCTCTCCCCACTGCAGAGACAAATCCCAGCCCAGCCCCTGCCATGATGCTGGACAGGACCAGGTGTGCAGCCCTGTGTTAGTGACAAAATGGGCTGGGTGCAGGGATGAGGGGGTGCCAGGAGCTCAGTCACCCTCACACCCTGCCCTTGGTCAGGGAAGGGCTGCAGGTGCTCCAGGGTCCTTCTCTTATTGCTGCTTTTTAGCTGGAGCCAAGGTAGGGACCACCAGGGCTGGAACCCAAGAGATCCCCCAAGGATGGAGTCCAAGGGACCCCC
>WBNP01005530.1:67745-86666 GCA_013401095.1 Passerina amoena | reverse complement strand
GCCCTGCGGCAGAACAGCCAAATCCACACAGGGGTTTGTGCTGTCCCACGGCTGCTGGGGCTGGGGGGTGACAATGACACGGACACCAGAAGTTACAGGAAAATCCTTTATTGGTTTCTGTTCCCCTGTTCCAGCTCGGGCTCTGCCCGGTGTGGGGCTGGGGGCACAGAGGGTCCCGCAGTGCCACCCATGGCCGTGTCCCCTGGTCCCTGGGTGCCCTGGGCGAACGGCAAGCACAGGCTGGGGGCCCAAGGTGGAATTCAGGGCTGGAGGGGCCCCCCGGCCCCGCTGCACCCCTGGGAGCAGCCCCAGGCACCGTGCAGGGCTGGGGGGGAGCCTGTCCCAGCCTGGGCTCCTGCCTTTGCATAGTGGTGGGGGGGGGGTGGGGGGGGGGGGACCCGGGGGGGGCCCCTTCCCCTGGGGGGGGCCGGGGACAGCGACCCCCCGGCCTGGAGGAGCTCAGATCCTGGGGGTTGGACAGAGAGGAGACGTAGCAGGAAAGGTCCTGGGGGCTCCACCCTGGGGGTCCCAGCCCCTCACAGCCCCCGGGAGGGGTTTGGGGAGTCCCAGTGCCCACCCACGCCATGGGGGAGGGTTGGACTGCACTGGAGGGAGGGGGGGTCCCCTGCACCCCCCGGCCACAGCGACCCCGGACGCAACACAGACACCACCTGGCAGAGTTTAATGGGGCAGGCCGAGCTACAAGTGTCACCCCACAGCACACGGCACGCAGCCCCCTCCCCAAAACAGCACACAGAGAGAGGGTGGGGGAGAGGGGCCCCCCAGGCCCCCCAGAGCACACAGAGGCACAGCAAAAGCACACAGCAAGGCCCTGGCTCCGCTCCTCCGGCGGGCACGGGGGGATGGATCAGCGCATGGGTGGGTGCTCCGGCCAAAATCCCACAGGGAAAAGCACCCGGGAGCCCACGAGGGGACCCCCGGCCCCACGAGCCCCAAGGCTGTGGGGAGGCAGTGGGGCAGGGGGTGCTGACAGTGGGAGGGGCTGCTGGGGCCAAACTGGGGCCAAACTGGGAGCCCTGCGGTTCCCGTGCTGTCAGGGAGGCTCAGGGGGAGGCACTGGGGACCCCTCCCCCGGGTGGCAGAAGGGGCTGTACGGGGCTGCCCCCCCGAGGGGCTCCATGCCCCTTCCCTTCCCTCCCTAACAACTGACAGGAAACAGCAAAACCAGCTGGGAAACACCGTCATGCAAGCGAGGAGGGAGGGAGGCCCCACGGCCCCCGTGCCCGGCGAGGGGCGAGGCAGGGGTGAAGCTCTGGGGTGGGGGGACACCCCCCCTCTGCCCAGCACCTACTGGTTGTCCTCTCTGGCAGCGTGGAAGGAAAGAGAGAGGGGGCACGGCCCCACATCAGGCACAGCGATCCTGGGACGTGGGGACAGCACCGAGCCCCCCCGGCAGCTCCCAGGGACACATCTGGGACCCTCCCACTCCCAGGGGGACTCAGAGCCAGGACCCAGACAGACAGACAGACAGACAGGGGGGGCAGGACAGCCGGACAAGGGGACAGGCAGGGGGATGTGAACCCCTCCATCTCCCAAATCGTCCCCTGCAGGGTGGGGACAGACTGGCACAAAGAGCCGCGGGACACAGGACAGAGGGGACACAGGACAGAGGGGACACGGGACAGAGGGGACACAGGACTGGGGACACAGGACAGAGGGGACACGGGACTGGGGACACAGCACAGAGGGGACACAGGACAGAGGGGACACGGGACAGAGGGGACACAGGACTGGGGACACAGGACTGGGGACACAGGACAGAGGGGACACGGGACACTCCCCAGGTGACCCAGTCCTGGCTGCAGGGGGGGCTTGGCCCGGGTCCCCCTCCCTCCCTC
This sequence comes from Passerina amoena, assembly GCA_013401095.1. NCBI lineage: Eukaryota > Metazoa > Chordata > Aves > Passeriformes > Cardinalidae > Passerina > Passerina amoena. Next base: position 84,807 of record WBNP01005530.1, on the reverse strand, counting down.
TGTCCCTCCTGGATCCCAGGGCCCTTACAGCGTTTGGTAGGTGCTGTCCTTGGACTTGATGAACTTGAAGAGGAAGAAGGCCACGGCCTGCAGGCACAGCACCAGCACCATGCCCCCGATGAAGCTGGCCGTGTCGAAGCCGGGCGCGTGGAACTCGGGGCTGCCCGTCAGCGGGGCGCTGGTGGTGCTGGTCCCTGGTGCCAGGGAAAACGGGGGCTTTGGGGAGCCGTGGGTGCTGCTGGCACCCCGAGTACAGACGGGAACACCAAGAGAGGGGATTTGGGGTCCTGAGGAAACCAGCGGCTGCTCAGGGAGGGATGGTGCTCCCAGCCTGGGCTGGGATGTCCTCACCAATCCAGGGCTGCTGGGATGGGCTCAGCCCCCTGCCAGAGCAGCTGGAGCTGCAGGAAAGGAGCCAGCAGCAAGAAGATCCCGGTGGATCAATAATTCAGCAGGCTCCAGGCTCCGGTTTCCTGCTGCGCTCTCCAGTTCCCCCTGACTGGAAGAGGCTCCTGCTCCACTCCCAGCCAGGCTGGAGCTGGCAATTCCCAGCAAGGCTGGGATCAGGGCTTGTTCCTGGAGGGCTGATGGGTGCCATGGGCCACTGCATTGCCCAGTGCAGAGAGAGGGGACAGGGACAGGGCTGTGACAGGGACACTGGGGACATCCATTGGCCCAACACCGAGTCAGCTCCGCTCATCCCTCCCAGAGGGATGTGAGCTAGAGAGGGAAGAGCCTTGCTGGGACAAGTCCCTGGTGCCTGGGGCATCCAGGACCCCCATCCCACTGCCTCCCACCCCTCCCCAGAGCCACTCACTTGTGGGGTGTGTCACTGGCTCCTTGCTATGGGACTGTGGAGGCTCCTCCGTGTGGGACTTCAGTGCTGGAGAAGGCAGGGACAGAGGGAAGGGGGTAAAAGGGGTGGCAGGGGACACTGCCACACAGCCCTGCAGCCTGTCCCTGTCCCGGTGCTGGGATTTCACCCCCATGGCACCAAGAGCTCTGTCCCCAAGGCCAGAGGGTCTGGGGGCTTTGGGCTCGGGGTTACCTCGGCACAGGGCGCTGCTGTTGTAGAGTGCACAGGTCTCCCTCAGTGCTGAGCCTCTCTGCACGCAGCTCCCTGCGCCTGGGGAAGAGGAGCAGAGTGTTCCAGGGATCCCACACCTGAGGGACACCTGAGGGCTTGGGAGGAGGAGGTTTGTTCCCGGGGTGGGCATCCCCCCGAGGGTCTGGGAGCTCAGAGCTGCACCCCGCAGGGCAGAGCCCCAGGCAGGGCCTTGGGAGCAGCTGAGATGGGGAAAGCAGCTGGGGCTGGGCACCCAAGGGTGCTGAGAGCCACCATCTCCGGGCACTGGGGCTGGGGAGGGCTGCTGAGAGCCCCTCTCTGTGCCCACCCAGCCGAGCCCCTCACCTGGCTCCTCGGGCATCCCGAGCCCCTCACCTGGCTCCCCGAGGGTCCCGAGCCCCTCACCTGGCTCCTCAGGGATCCCGAGCCCCTCACCTGGCTCCCCGGGGATCCCGAGCCCCTCACCTGGCTCCCCGGGGGTCCCGCAGCCCGCCCAGACGCAGCCGGTGCCGTTGTGGGAGCGCACAGCCGTGCACAGCTCGCAGGAGCTCAGCCGGCCGCACTCTCCTGCCAAAGCGGGGAAAGGCCGTGAGGGCAGCGCCGGCAGCCGCCCCCGGCCCCACCGCGGGGCAATTCTGGCGGTGCAGCAGGAGCGATGAGGGCACATCCCACAGCACCAAACCCGTGCCCATGGGCGCTGGTGGCATCACCAGCCCTGCAGCAAGGGACACCCTCAGCTGCCAGCGCCCACCCGGCTCACCCAGCGCTCCCCCGCCGCCCACCGCGCAGGGAGCTCCCGGGGCACGGGGCGCTGGGCTCCTTGGGGGAGGCTGGAGTGAGATCAGCAGCAGCTCCAGCCTGGTCGGGGCTCCCCGGGCCGTGTCCCCGCTCTGCCCGCCCCGGCCGTGCCGCGGGAGCCCCGTTCCCGTTCCGGGGGCCGTGAGTCACCCGCTGTGTGCGGAGCTGCTCTTCCCCCACTCGCGCTCATCATTAATTTACAGCGCTGCCTGCGCAGGGCGGCTGCGGGAGCCCTGCCCGCACCGCGTCCCGCGTTCCCCATCCCGGGAACGAGCCGGGAGCCGCTCCCCGCGCTGCGGGCGCTCCAGGCTCGCAGGGCAAACCCTCCAGGCAGGGCTGGCCGGGGGCTGCTGCGGGCTGGGCGGAGCAGGCACAGGGCACCCCGCCGGCAGCGCTTCCCTTTGGAGCCCCCCAGCTTTCAGGGCTCCCCAAAACCCCCGCGCGGCTGGTAGAAAAGCCCCTTCCTTCCCTTCCTTGCCGGGAAAAGCCAAGGGGGCAACTGGCGGCGGAGGGCAGGAAGCGGAGATGCTGCGGCCCCATCGCCATGGCTACGGGAGGGGGGTGGGCACGCCGCTGGCCCCCCCTCCGGCACTGGGAGACCTGCCGGGAGCCAATGGGAAAGTAGGACTTTGTTCGCAAGGCTTTGGGCAGGTTTATAATTTATTTTTATCGCGGCAGGCGCAGGAACAGACGTTTGAGCGCAGCGCCGTCAGCGCCCGCTCCTGCCGTCAGGTGTGGGGAGGGGGCGGCCCAGGGCACCCCCCGCTCCCAGGGGCGCTCCGGGAACACGCGTGGGACAGGTCAGGGTGGAAACGTCTCCCTGCAGCAGCCGGGGGACGGGAGAGGGGAGCCGAAGGAAGCCCGGGGTTTGCATAATTAATGCCCGGAGTTGCAGCACCTCGGGAAGGAGGGGACGGCTCCGCTCCCCTCTCCCCGCCGCGAGATCCCCACACTTTTTGGGGAGGAGCTTGGGCCCTGCTCGCCGCTCATCCCCTGCAGCCCAGCGCAGCCCCCGGCCCTCGGGGGTCCCAGCCCCGGAGCACGGCTGGGAGCGGGGCTGGGGTCCCTCTCCCCCAAACCGAGATCGGCGACCGAGTCCCGTGGGGGCGAGAGAACCCCTGGGGAAAACCAACCCCACAGAAAAGTTCAGCTGCCCCGGAGCCGCCAAGGCCCGAGTTCCCCTCCCGCGCCCCGGCCGTACCTGCGCGGGTGGGAGCGGGTCCGTGCGCGCACAGGAGCGCGCACAGGAGCGCGCAGCGCAGCGCCGCGGGGCCCGGCGGGGCCATGGCCCGGCCCGGCTCGGCTCGGCCCGGCTCGGCACGGTCCCGGCGGAGCTGCGCCCGCGGATCTCCGGGGAGAGCGGAGCGCAGCAGATGCGCGCCCGCGGGAGGCGGCCCCGGCGGCGGCGGGGGAGGGGGGGCGGCCCCGCCTCGTCCCGCCCCGCCCCGCCCCGGCGGGCCCGGCCCGGGGCTGGGGGGGCTCTCACGGGGGGCGAACCCCGCACGGCACCCACCGAGCCACCGAGCAGCCGCCCATGGGCCGTGGGAGAGACGGGGCTGCGCGGACTGCACACCTGCATCCCCTGTGCACACCTGTGCACCAGTGAACACACCTGTGCACACCTGTACACCAGTGAACACACCTGTGCACACCTGCACCCCCTGTGCACACCTGTGCACACCTGTACACCAGTGAACACACCTGTGCACACTGTGTACACCTGCACCTCCTGCGCACACCTGTACACCAGTGAACACACATGTACACACCTGCACCTCCTGTGCACACCTGTACACACCTGTGCACACCTGCACACAAGTGAACACACCTGTACACACCTGCACATACCTGTACACAGCTGTACACAAGTGAACACACCTGTACACACCTGTGCACACCTGCACACAAGTGAACACACCTGTACACACCTGCACATACCTGTACACAGCTGTACACAAGTGAACACATCTGTACACACCTGTACACACCTGCACACACCTGTACACACTGTGTACACTGCACACACCGCACACCTGCCCATCCTGCACGCCCTGTACACACCTGCACGCTCTGTGTGCCTGCAGCCGGCCTGTGCCCAGCGCACCGCGCACCCCGCGCCCCCTGCCCGCTCCAGGTCCGTGTCCCGGACGCTCCGACCCCTCCCGGGACGCGGCCGGTCCCTGCCCGGGCCCCGAGGGGTCCCAGCAGAGCCTCAGCCCAGCCCGGGCTCTCCGGGACCCCCTCTCTCTCCTCGGCGGGGACAGATCCCCGGCTTCGAGGAACCGGCGCGGGGGAAGAGTCTGGAGGAGCGCAGCCCTCTCCTTCCCCCTCTCCTCCTCCTCCTCTCTGGGCAGCCCTTCCCGCAGCCCCCCCGGCCGGGCATTCCCGCTTCTCCGGGCCCTGAATTATTCAGCCCGGCTGCGGGAACATCCCACGGGGACGCAGCGAGAGGGGAGGGCGCAGCGCAGCCCCGGCCGTGCGGGGGCAGGACGGGACCCATCCTCGACCACCCCCAGCTCCGGGCCGCCCCCTCCAGCGGAGCCCCCAAACCTCCGCATTGCGGGGAGAGGGCCGAGGCAGCCCCGCGCCCCGCTCCCTCCCGGCGGCTCGGCGGTGACCGGGGCTCGGGGGGTCCCTCTGCGGTCCGGGGGTCCCTCTGGGCTCGGGGGTCCCGCGGAGGTTCGGGGGGTCTCTCTGGGGCTCGGGGGTCCCTCGGGGTTCGGGGGGCCGCGGGCGGGCGGGGGCGGGGGTAGGGGGGGGTTGGTGCTGTTTTTATGAATGAGCAGCGATTACTATGCGGCGCGCGCGCTCCCGCGCTGCCCGCGCGGGCGCTGATTGGCTCCGTTGCGGCATTGACGTCACGGCGGGGCCGGGGGGCCGTGAGTCACCCGCGCCGGGCCCCCCCGGCCGGTCCGGTCGCTATAACTCGGCGGCGCCCATGGCACCGGGGCAGCCCCGCGCAGCCCCGGCAGGTGAGTGCCCGGCACCGGCCGCACCGGCGGCACCGGCGGAGGGGAGCCCGCTCTGGCGGAGCTACGGGGAGGGTGGCGAGGGGCGGCCGTGCCCCCCAGCCCGTCCAGGGCTGCGCTGCGCGCCCGGGGAGGGGTAGAGCCCCGGGGCTAGGAGGGGTGCCATGGTGGGGACGGGAGGGTGTCTGCTCCCGCGGGGTGATGATCGCGGGGCAGGGGCACCCCCTTTACCTGCTGCTGGGGATCCCCTCACTTTGGTGTTCTCCTCTGCCAGTCCTGCTCCCCTGGATTTACCCATCAAAATCATGCAGTGCCCAACCCCCAGCAGCCAAGGCAGGCAGGAGCAGGGGTCGTGTGTGTGTGTGTGTGTGTGTGTGTGTGTGTGTGTGTGTGTTCCCTTGCCTTTATTCACCTATTTATTTTAAAACTAAACCATCTCATCCAGAAAAATCCCCTCGGAACAAGCAGCAAGCACCACCCTCAACCTCCACTGCTCTGCCCACCCTGCTGAGGACAACTTTTGGGGGCAGGCAGTACTGGCCCATCCGGGTGGCCCAGGGGCAGCTCGTGGACATCAGCTGCTGAGGGGCTGCTCTTGCAGGCCACCCTCTGCCACCATGATGGAGAAAGGGCCCCCCAACTCCAGCGAAGGCCGGCAGGGCTGGTTCTCAGCCAGGAACGGCAGCGGCAGCTCCTTGGATCTGGAGTCTGTGGTGCAGCCCCTCGCCTTGAACCCGTGGGACGTTGTCCTCTGCATCTCGGGGACCATCATCTCCTGTGAGAACGCCATCGTGGTGGTGGTCATCTTCTACACCCCGGCCTTCCGCGCCCCCATGTTCCTCCTGATCGGCAGCTTGGCCACCGCCGACCTGCTGGCGGGCGTGGGGCTGATGCTGCACTTTGCCTTTGTGTACTTCATCCCGTCGGAGGCCGTCAGCCTCCTCACCGTGGGGCTCCTGGTCGGCTCCTTCACGGCCAGCGTCTGCGGCCTGCTGGCCATCACCGTCGACCGCTACCTGTCCCTCTACGACGCCCTGACCTACTACTCGGAGAGGACGGTCACCAGGACGTACCTCATGCTGCTGCTCACCTGGGGAGCCGCCATCTGCCACGGGCTGCTGCCCGTGCTGGGCTGGAACTGCCTGCAGGAGCCGTCGGCCTGCAGCGCGGTCAGGCCGCTGACCAAGAGCCACCTGGCGCTGCTCTCGGCGGCGCTGCTGGCGGTGCTGGCCGCGATGCTGCAGCTGTACGTGCAGATCTGCCGGGTGGTGCGCCGGCACGAGCACCAGATCGCCGTGCAGAGGCACTTGTTGGCCGGCTCCCGCTACGGCAGCGCCGCGCGCAAGGGCATCGCCACGCCGGCCGTGATCCTGGGCACGCCGGCGTCCTGCTGGCTGCCCTTTGCCATCTACGGGCTGCTGGGCGCCTGCGGCTCCCCGGCGCTCTGCGCCTACGCCACGCTGCTCCCCGCCGCCTACAACTCCCTGCTGAACCCCGTCATCTACGCCTTCAGGAACCGCCAGATCCAGAGGGTGCTGTGGGCCGTGTGCTGCGGCTGCGGCTGCCCCTCGCCGCCCTTCGGCTCTCGCTCCCCCAGCGACGTCTGATCCCCCCATCCCTCACTCACCTTCGCTTCATTGCAGTCGGGGGATTTGCTTTCATCCCCCCTTTTCATGCAGGAGCTCTTGGAAACAAGCAGCTCTTCCCAGCCTCGTCCGTTTTGGGCACAACCCCTTCTTTTCCTCTATTTTTCCACTTTTTGAATAGAGAGAAAGACGTATTTTTTATCCATAATATAATCTATATTTATGCGTGAGAGAGAGGGGGCTGATCCTCATATTTTCTTTAAAACTATTTATGATGCTTTATTTTTTTAAGGGTGGGGAAACGCCAGGAACGTTCACCCCCCTCTTGTTTTTTTTACAACCTTGTTGTTTACCTCAGATAGTCAAAATATATTTTATACATTTGGGGAAGGGGAGGAGAGACTCGTTGCCAGAGGAGGAGGGACTCAACCCCCTCCCCCCCTTCTGCCAGCCGTCCATTTATTTATTTATTGGTATTTGAATTATTATTTAATTTGATTTCCATGCCTCCCTCCCGCACCCAGTGCTGGGCCCTGCTGCCCTCTAGTGCCCGCTGCCTTCAGGAGGGGGCTGCCCGAGCCTCTGCGCCCCCAAACCCACAAGTTTTGGGGTCCTCTGTGTGCTGCCAGCCCCTCACGGCACCCGGGCTCCCCCTGCCAAAGCCTTTCTTTGCACCGGGGTTGGATTTGCGCATTTCTGGGCTGGGCAGATGGATGTGAAGGGCCCCTCGTGAAGGGGATCCCTGGGATGGGGACCCCTCGGTGGGTCAGGGTGGGGGGGCTGCTTCTTGTTTACAACTCTGGTAGGGAAATAAATTAATTTGTGGTATGAGGAGCGGCTGTTTGATGCTGGGGAGGGGGTGGGACGGTGTTTCCCGAGGGGGCAGAGCAGGGGGAGGTTCCCGAGTGCCACCAGGGCCATCCCCTGCTCCGTTTCCCCGCTCCCGCATGAGAGATGCCGAGTGACAGCGCATCCCGCACCCATCACATCCTGTTAGCAGGAGCTGGCCCGGGGGGAGCAGCACGGAGGCCCCTGACCATCCTCATCCTCACAGCCCCAGCGGGCGCAGGGGCTGCACCCAGCTCTGCTGGGCACATCTGGCATGTCCCCCACCCAGGGACGGCAGGGGCTCGTTCCCACCGTGGCCATCCACCCGAGGGGGTGCAACCCGGGCCCTCCGCAGCAGGAACGGCATCTCTGCCTCCTGCTCTGCCCCCAGTCCCTGCCGTGGTGCAGGGGGCACAGGGGCCGTGCCCAGCACCCCCTCACTGAGGTTCCCGAGTCGCTGCTCACCCGGAGCGCCCGCCCCTGCTGCCCCAGCTGCCTGCCGCTGGCACGGAGGGAAGGCGGGTTAATGACGGCAGAGCTAATTAGGGCAGCTCAGCCCCTCGGGTCCCTCCTGTGCGCCCCCCGAGCCCGCCCCGGCCGGGGCAGCAGGGCTCTCACAGCAATTTGTGCGTCTCAGATGCGCCGGGATGTGGCAGAGCCCGGGGCCGAGGGATGTCTGGGCTCTGCTCCACCTGGGCTGGGGACCTGGTGGCAGCCCCGAGGCTGGGGCTGTTTATTGCACAGGAAATGCAGATTTCCCTGGGCTGAGCGCTGGCAGGGGCTGTGCCAGCGAGTGATGAGGGGAGATGGGGCTGGGGGGGCTGAGGGACCCACAGATGGTCCCCTGCTCTCCCCGGGCTGGGCTCAGGCTGGGCATGGGGAATTTGGGGCTCCCTGTGTCCCCAGTGAGGTTCAGCCAGAGGCTGGAGCTGTTCTTTCTACCCCAGGGCTCAGCTGAGATCCCTCAGGAGATAAATCCCAAGCCTGCCTCCCCCAGCAGCGAAAAATCCCGCAATTCCCAGCTCTGCTGTGCTCAGGGGCAGTTTTTACCTGGTGATTCTTATATCAACATCACGTGGCAGCTGAAACTGCTTTTCTCTCCCTCGTGCCTCCCCTGCTGATGTCTTCAGAGGGAGCTTCTCCACGGTGTGCAAGCCCACCCAGTTCCTCCCACTCCCTGGGGTCCCTGTCACTCCCCGGGGACAGGGTGACACTCCAGAGTGTGCAAGGCACAGAGGCAGCACCCTTCAGGTCTGCTGGAGCCCCAGGCTCCCCCCAGGCACAGCCAACAATGGGGGGGCACAGGGGGCACAGGGCTGCAGCCCCCCCTCCCCAGCTCCTGGCAGGGCTGTGCTGATGCTGTGCTGAGCTTGCCAGGCTGCTGGGGCAGGCAGAGGGCTCGGGAGGGCAGGGACCCACAGGGACCCACGTGGCATCGGAAGCCATCACAGCTGAGGCCAAGGCACTTCCCCAGCACCAGAAATTCGGGAGCCGAGCCCTCACTGAATCCCTGTCACCCCACCCCGAGGATGTCACCCTCAGCCAGCAGGGACCATTGCCCAGCTCCGTGTGCCCCTCCCCGGGTGAGGGAGGCACCTTTGGCTCCGGCCTGTGCCCGTGCCCTGCTCCGGGAGGGATGGGGGGAGCCCCGGCCCTGCTGGTCACACTCCAGCCAGCCCAGAGCCATTCCCGGGTGCTCCAGGCCTCTGGGGGATGATGGAGCAGGCAGGGAGATCCAGCAGGGCCCAGCCTGCTCCCTTTTTGGGTGCAGAAAGATGCAGAAAGTGAAGCTATAAAAAAGAGTCAAACCCATCCAAGAAGGTGCCAGTGCTGAGCAGCCACCCCCACGCCAGGGAGGTGCAGGAGAGGCTCGGGGGGGACCAACAGCCCAACTTTGGGGTTAAGATATGAGCTAGGAGAGGTGGGCACGGCCTCAGCCCAGCTGTGCTCGCACATCTGGCAGGGCCAGCCCTCCCCAGGCTCCCAGCAGATGCTGCAGGCACAGGCAGCTCCCGTCTCCAAGGCCTGGCTGTGCCGCAGGGCAGGCAGGGGCTGGGCTGGGCTTCACTCCGCTCTCTGCTGTGAGCAGCCCTGTCCTGCTGGCAGCAGTGGGGCCCACATGTGGCTCCAAGCACTTGCCCTCGGCCACCGTGCAGGTGAGAGAGCTGGCAGCACCCACAACAGAGCCAGGGCTGGTCCCAAACCCCCCTGCTCCAGCCCTGGTGCCAAAACCTCCGGGGTTTGCCAGATGGGAGGAGGGAAGGAGGCTGCTGCTATTGCACAACCTCCCGTGGCACCCTGAACCCCAAGTGCCCTGCCTGGGGCGCAGCCTAGAGCTGCCCTTCCCACAGCCCATCGCAGGGCTGGCTCTGTGCTCTCAGTGCCCTACTGAGTGCCCACAATGGCACCTCGAGTCCTGAGGTGCCTCCTCCTGCACCACCCTGGCACCGCCGGGCCATGGGGAGGGCTGGCAGCTCCACTTATGGGCCTGGGTTACATTTAAATGAGAAACCTCAGCCCTAGCTTGGGGGATTTGGTTTCCTTGGAAGCGGCAGCAGGCAGGAAATGAAGAAAACACGGCCCTGCTGTAAGTGTTTTACCAAATGCCGGAGGCAGCGGGAGGCACTTCCCGGCACAGCCCGGCCTCGAGCATCATCCCCGGCCACCACCACAGCCATCCATGGCTCTGGGGGCATCCACGGCGCTTCCCAGGGACGGAGGCCCGTCTGAAAGGGCTGTGCTTGGTGGGAAGCAGCAGAGTTCAAGGAGAGGGGCTCAGCAGCCTCCCATTTTAGCCCTGTGCCCCCACGGCGGCCTCGCGCCACGAGCCCACGGCTGTGCAGGGACCCGGGGCCAGCAGGAGCCTCTGCTCTCCACAGGGAGCCCCCAGAGGACCAGGCTTCCATGCTGGCTCAGGGCTGGGGCTTTGTCTAACTGGACGGGCAGAGCAATTCAGGCCTGGCCACCTCCCCAGCTCCTGCCTTAAGCCCTGGCCGTGGCGGCGCTGGCCTTTGCAGAGCGGCTGAGCCCGGCGCAGAGCTGCTGCCCTGCCAGACTGCAGAAACTTGAGCTCCAAATAACATAATTCCTCTGGCACCCCGTGGTTATTTGTGAGCTGCTGTGAGCAGATGGAAGAGTTACAGATAAAGCCATCCGCAGCACGGGAGCCGATTGCCTTCCCCACACACCCGCGTAGGCAACGGCAAAGGCAGGGAGGAGGAGAGAAAAACCCACCAGGCAGCAGGAGCGCCAGAGAGGAGTCGGCCATTTCTGAGGGGCTGAGCTGCCATCTCAGCACACCTCCGTGCGAGGAGGAACGGGCACTTTCTGCTGGCACCGGGCCCTCCCAGGATGCTGGGAGAGGGGAGCGCTCTCCCACCACCCGTGGCTGCCTGGGCAGGGGCGGCAGCGCCAGTCGGGGGTGACATTGGCACGGCGGAGCTGCCACACGCGGGGAGAGCAGGCTGCTAACGCTGATCCGAGCTGGCAGCGCCTGCACTCGCCTCGGTCCCAGAGGGGGAATTAAGGGAGAGAGGCTGACGTCAGTGGTGGAAAGGACACACAGCCCACTCGTCCAAGGCAGCCGGCAGCATCTTCTGGGTGTTGCTAACACCACCTTGAAGGAGAAAATTAAATAGGTCTTTGGAGACGGGGTCTCCTGTGAAGGCGCGGCCCGGCCAGCTGTGATCCTGTGCCGAGTCATGTGGAAGAGACAGACGGGCACGGAGAGGGATCAAAGGCCGGGGCCAAGGTGGGTGTGCCAGGGCCGCGGAGCTGTGGAGACGCTGCCCCAGCTGCGGCAGCAAAGCGCTGCTCACGGACAGGGCCGGGGCTCACACAGTCAATCACTGCCCGCCCTTCCTCCCTGCACCCAGCTGGACCTCACGCTCCAGGAGGGTGGAAGCAGAGGGCTCTGTGGGTTACCCAGGAAGGCAGATGCTGTTTAGGGGGTTAAACCAGCACGAAACTCACCGACACCCGACTTCCAAGGGCTGTCGCTCCAAAAGCACAAAGCTAGGTGTTGTCCTGAACCCCAGAAAAGCAAAGGCACCACCTGGCCACAGCCGCGCCCCGGCACAGGCAGCCAGGAGCTGCAGTCGCTCCTCCCCGGCTCCAGCTGGAGCCAAGGGCTGGGACAGGCAGCTCGAGGGAGTGTGGAAGCCCCAGAGCTCCCTCCTTCCCCTGCCCTCTGCGCCCCTGCACGACTAAAGGCCTTGCTTGTTCAGGAGCTGGCAAGGCCAATTAATCTAATGAGGTTTTGCAGCCAGGGACCATTGTCAGCCAAGAAAGGCACAGCGCTGCGGAGCGAGGCACCGGTGTCTCCTAAAGCCAAGGGAATTTGGCAGAGCAGAGCCCGCAGTAAAAGCAGGGATGAGGAGCAGCAGGGACAGAGCCTTTTGTTGCTTTTCACCAAGCAGCAAGAGAACAGAGCCCCACGGAGCGAGGCCAGACGAGGCACCTGAGCTCAGGGCCAGCAGCCACCACTGCCAGGCACATTCACTGCACGGGGGAGCTGGAGCTGTGAAATGGAGGCAAAAAGCTGCTGCAGCCCCTTCCCAGCCCAGCTGCAGCCACTCTGCTCTGCAAGATGGAGCCTGGGTTCATTTCCTATGGCAGGGAGGGCTGGAGGGAGCTGGAGGCTGCTCCTGCTGGGGCTTCCTTGGTGCTGTGACACTCAAATTCCCACGGGTAATAGCCCTCAGCCCACCTCGGCGCGGAAAAGGTGTCTGTGCCGACGGTGTCTGCCTGGGCAGGAGGCACTTGGCACCTCTGTGGACTCTGGGCTTCCCAAGGGACGCCCTGGTGGCTGCACTGAGGGCGCAAGGACAGGCACGAGTGGCTCAGGTGGCCCTGCACCTCCCAGCTCCCAGGAACGAGCTGGGTTTGCCCAGAGCACCTGTGGCTGCCCCATCCCTGGAGTGGCCAAGGCCAGGCTGGACAGGGCTTGGAGCAACCTGGCATAGTGGAGGGTGTCCCTGCCCCTGGAATGAGAAGAGCTTTCAGGTCCCTTCCAGCCCAAACCTTCCCATTACTGCAAATCCCACACAAAGCCACAGCAGCCCCTGTGCCAGGCCCAGCTCACACCCCCCACAGTAACACACACAGGCACCGAGTGGATAGAAAGATTTTATCAAGTTTTAAAAAAGAATCAAAAAAAAATTATTACCTTTCTTTTTTATACATGTACATTACAAAATATTTGCAGTTGGGATCTTCATCCAGGGGTTACTGAGCTGATTATTAAAAACAACAAAACAAAGCAGCAGGAAATCTGGCTTATACAGCAACTGACAGGGAAAAGCACAGACATTACATGGGAATACAGAAGGCAGAGTCTGCACTGGGATGTGCAAGGATGGACCAGGGGCAGGCTCTGATCCCCCACACCCACTGCCTCCCCGCAGAGCCTGGCCATCAGTGTTTGTTTTGCAGGGGTAAAAAAAAAAAACTGACAAGTCTACAGTATTTTGCTCACATGTTTGGGGTTTTTGTCCTTTTTTCTTCTTTCTAAGCAGAGTTTCACTGCTGAAACTCCTTTGGTCTGAAGTGAGGAACCCCCTGCACCCTGAGAGTATCCATCAAACGTCGCCCTTCCACCCCCAGCCTGGCTGGGTCCGTGCAGGGCTCTTCCCATCCCTCCTCTCGCACCTTATCTCCTGCTCAGCAATAAACCCCTAAGATATAAGTGGAATAATTACTCTTATAAATATATTTATATCATGTAGGAAAATAAGGCACTTCAGGAGGGGTTACAGCTTGTCTAATTTTATGACATTCTAATCAGGAAGAAAAATGGGTTAGTTTCTGAAGTGAATTAAAATGAATGTTAATACAGTAATAAAAACATCGGATCCACTTCCACTTCAAGGCTTTGTTCAAAAGGAAGAGAAGAAAGCACCCCCGAAATCCAACAGCAGTGAAACCTGATCCTGGGCAGCTGCATCTGCCCTGCCAGGCAGCTCCGCCCCAGAGCCCCTCCAGGGCAGGGACTTCCAAAAGAAACACGTTAAATAAGTTCACGTTCTGAAAAAAAAAAAAAAAAAAAAAAAAAAAAAAAAAAAAAATCCAATCTCCCCTTTCCCTGAAATGGCACTCTGCAGGATTCCTCAGCCCCTGGGAGCCCCGGGAGCCCTTGCCCGGCTCTGGCCGGCGCTGCGGCTCTGATAAGGGAGGAGAAGCAGTGAAGGTCACCGGCTGAGCTCCGGGCTGAGCCCGGGGAGCCGGGACCCGGCAGCGGAGGGGGCGGCGGGGGAGGGAGAGGCTGCCGGGAGCAGCAGCCAAGCACTGCGGGCGAGGACACCGCGAGAATGTTTAACCAGGCAGCGAAGGGAAGGGGAGGGAGGGCGGCCGTGCCTGCCCGGACTCGCAGGACGGGCGAAATGGCTGCGAGGGGGAGCTCAGCTGGGCTTTGGGAAACAACGCAGCCCCACGAAAGGGGAGGAAGGAGTCAGAGCCCCCAACAGGAGGGCAAAGGTGGCAGGGCAGCCCTGCGCTTCCAGCACAGCTGCTCTGTCTTGCAAAGGTTGGTTTTGGCACCTCTCCTCCTCCCCTGCTGCTTTCGAAAACACTGAGCTCACTTGGTGGCCCAGAGCTCTGCGATTTTGCAAGGATACTCAGAGATGGTCCCTCTCTGGAGCAGCTGTTTCTCAGGGATACCCACATAGGCTAAGGCAAGCAAAGATTTTGGGGGAAAAAAAAGGCAGGAATCAAAGGAGATTTAAAAAACACTCCAACCACCAACCTCCCCTACCTGTCCAGAACCCTTCTGTGTAGGATCCTGCAGCTTTGATGCCTGCCCTGGGATGGGGATTGGGAGCAGAGGGTGTTTCCAGCAGGCTTGCAGGGACGAGGCAGTGTCCCTCCCGCTGCCTGGAGGCCAGAGGAGCCACCTCCAGCCGTGCCCACACAGCAGCATCCTTGTGCAATAGGCAGAGTGAGGGACGTGTCCCAGGGCCCCAGGCACGGCCCTGCCTGACACACCATCATGGGGCTCAGGGAATATGGCACTTCTGCTATTTCAGGCGACAGGAAGACTCGCTCCCTTTCCCAACAAGGCTAAGTCTAGTTAATGCAATCTCAACTTGAGCCAGGTTTGGCATTTGCGGGCTCCTCGCCTCCCTGTGTGATCCTGCTGTCAGCCCAGCTTAGCTCAGGGCCCGTTTTTGCTGGGAACTTGTCTCTCAGAGCAGCCAGAGGAGGATGCTCACAGAAAGAGCAGCAGAACGAGGCAGTGCCTCTCTCCTCCCCTCACCCAGCTTGCAGCAGCCATCCCTCTGCATTTCCCAGTCTCTCCACTGCACTGCACTCCAGGGGTTTGTTCCCTCTCCCAGAACCTGGCACTAGAGCTGCTCAGTGCTCCCTGGCTGCCCACGTTCCTGCATCCTGCCTGCAGACAAACCCGATGGTGCTGCCACCTCTGGGGCCTTGCTGGCTCCCAGCTGGGTCTGCACCCCTGAGCCCATCCTCCAGCCACCTCAACACACACACACTCACACACACACACACACACACACACACACACACAGGGAATCAGTAAGAACTCCATGGCACAAGCTGAAGCCATCTATCAACTCCCAAGCAGGATTTCCAGCCAGCCTCGGGCAGGGCCCAGCGTTCCAGGTATCAGCAACATCATTAAAGGAGGCGAGGCAGGGAAGAGAGACAGGCACAGGCTGGTGAAATACTTTAGGAAAGGCAACAAGATGGGAGAGTTGGTCTTAGTGGGACACACATCCCACAACAGCTGGACCCATAACCTCAAAAAGGCTTTGGAATTGCTTTTTGCATGACCCTTACTGAGTCATGTCCAAATTAAAATACACATCAGGGGTATCTGGGTTAGATTTCCAAGATATGCTCATATTCTATGTAAGGTAACATAAAACAGCAATAAAACCGAGGTCAGCTAGTTCAAATTCCCCATTTTCCCCTGCCAGTACTGGATCTATAGTGAGCAGCCTGGGAATTAATTCACAGGGTTAGTGAGGAGAAAAAACATTCTCTTAAAATTAACTAATGAATTATAATAACAAAATTAGGGTAGGTTAGGTCTGATGTAACTGATGGGCAACTCAGTTCACACACACGATGTTTTTAGGCACACAAACTCCCCTCCCTAGGGGGAAGGGAGAAGAAGCAAAGGCAATACCAGCATTGAAGTCCCTGTGTTAAAAGAACGGCCACCCTGCTAAAAAAAGCACCTCTCAAACTGCCCTGGCAGGCCAAGGACCACCACAGTGCCTGGTGCTCAGAGAACCCCTCCCCACCCCAGCTCCCTCTCTTAGGCACTGGATATGGAATTTTAAAACACAGTCTCAGCATGAATTGGAGAAAATCAGCCCGGCGAGGTCTGGCCACCGCTCAGAGCTGACCACAGATGTGTCTCAGTGGGGCAGTGGCTCTGCTTTCCCAAGAGTGGGAAGCTGAACAAGCATCCTGCCCTGGTTTTACATCCCTCTGTGCAAGTCTCCTCTTGGCAAAGCAGTCCAGGAGATTTGAGGAAGGTAAAGGCAGCTTCTAAAATAAAAAAAGTCTCTCCATACAGTGCACCCAAGGCACTCAGCACCCTCGGAGCTGGTAAATGCACCCCACACAGGGTGATCTGGAATTAATACTCAGGGGTCAGGGGGGAAAGAATTGTGCACTATTGCCAAAAACCTGATTATGTGACAGTGGGATGCAGCAGAGAACTGACATTTAAAGCCCATTTTCTTGCAGCACTACCAGTATTCACTGGCAAGGAAGAGCCATCAGATCAACTCTCTGCTGTTGCAGTGAGAAAACCAGCTGAAAATGTCCTTCATCCAAAAGGCCACATGGCCACAACAGGATCATCCATCTTTACTTTAAAAATCCCTCAGGATGGAGGGTTTATATGTGCTCTGCCTGGTGGCATCAAAAATCTGGAGGTTTAGCTCTCTTTTAAATAAGCAACCGTTACACCCCCTCCAGCTAAATCCCAGCGCCGCATCCTCGGTGTCCGTGAGGAGACCTTTTGGAAGGGCAGAGCACGGAGCCCTGCCAGAGCTGCAGGGGAGGGAGAGGGGAGACATGCTGCTGGTTGTCTGAAAACCCTTGGCACATCTTTGGTTACGGGATGAGCAGGATGTGGTGCGAGGTTTGGCCACCTGATCCGGGAAGAAGCGAGCCCAGGAGAGGAGGGAAGGAGGGGTGGGAGCGCGGCTAATCCGACCACTCGTCCTCGTCGAACTCGGAGGAGTCGTCCTCGGAGTCGCTGTACTCCACCGCGATGCGGCGCGACAGGATGGTGGCCACGTCGTTGCCCACCACGTCCCGCTTCTCCTGCTCCCGCTGCTCCTCCACCTTGCGCAGCTGGAAGCCTGGTGGGCACAAGGGAACAGAGGGGATCGTGCCAAGCTCTTGGTTCACACTGAAATCTCCCTTGTCACAGCGCTCTCAGCGAGGCAGGCTGGGGGTGTTGGGGTAATGGTGACAGCCGGGACGGGCTGGGTGGGGAGATGGGATGGGAAGCAAATCCCTTGTGCGCCCCTCCCCAGGGTAACCCCAGTGCTGCACCTTCCCAACAAACCTGGATCACACCAATTCCGGCACTGCCGCCTCCAGAAGTGCTGGGGGAAGCATAAAACCCAGCAAGGCGCTCATGAGGGTGGCAGACAAGGAGGGACCTCAAGGGACAAGCCTTGAGCAGCAAGGCAGTCCCACTGCTCCCAGGAGACAGCTCCCAGGGGCTTTCCAGAGGCAGAGGAGAGCGCTGGCATGGAAACGCAGCCTTACCTTGCCGAATGGCCGACAGCAGATCACTCCTGGCATCGCTCACGGCGGGCAGGGATGAC
>WBNP01005530.1:32586-62745 GCA_013401095.1 Passerina amoena | reverse complement strand
CGTTTGGGCCCTCCAGAACCAGAACCTCTTTGGTTGTCTACAGGATAGCTGTGGCAACAGAACGAGAGACAGGGAATCAGCCCTGAGGCCAGATCAGACTGTACAGTCTCTGTGTTAATGCAAATCATGTGTGTTTGCTGCAGTCCAGACAAAAAAATCCAAGTTCCAGCTTTAACTGATGTTTCCATGAGCCCTCACTCCTTGGTTTTAGTTCCCTCACACTGTTTCTTTTGGCCTACACCTCCAGAAAATGGAAAGCTTCTAGGGATGGCAGGAATTCTGTCCTCCATCCCATCTCCCAGGCTGACCACAACATGAGCCACCTCACCTCAGAGAACAGAGGCCAGGCGGGCACATCCGAGCTCGGAGCAGCTCCTGGCTGCACAGCTCCTGCCATCACCCCTCCTTGAGGTCAGGCCCGTGACACACCAGGCAGGGATCAGGGAAGTCTGCTGGGATAAACTGCACGAGCAGGGCGGGGGTGCCAGGAAAGCATCTGCCATGAACACCTGCTGGAAGGGATCTCCTGCCTGCATTCAGCAGCCATGTCTCAGAGCTCGCTGTGGGGAGTGAAGGGGAGGACATGGGAACCCAACGCGCTCTTATGGAAAACACCAAGTCAAGAGGGACTGAATGTCCCATTGTGGAGGATTCCACTGCCCATGTGACAATGTGACATCCAGTGCAAGGGAAGCCCCGAACGGACACCTCCTTCCATGGCAAGACAGAAAAATAAGGTACATTTGTCACAAAAACATCACCATTTTTAACAGTGTTGATCCAAAACAGACGCCTGGAGATCAAATCTACCTCCCAGGGTCCCTTAAAAACAACCATCAAAACAAAACCAGAAGAGGGGAGATCTGTGGGGTTGGGCAGAGATCTAAGCAACTGCATAAGGCAGTGAGAGCTTCATCTCAGAGCTCATGTCTGCTCTGCCCGAGAGGCACAGGCTGCAGAGTGCAGTGCTGGGTCTCTCTGACACATCAGAAAAGCCCTTGCTGCAGCACTGCTGCCTTTGGATAAGATGGAGAGAAGCCAAGCAGCTCTGTCTATCAGACAGACTTTCTCTTGTTCCTCTTGAGTCTGTTTTAATGTCTTTAAAAAAGGGAAAAAGTCCACTCTTGTTTTGCCCCTTGCGTCTTGAGCCACTGCTGGACTGTGACTCTCATCTCTGGAGGTGCCTGGGAGTCACCATTTCATTCAATCCGAAGTAAATGACCTGAACTTGCACCCAAGTCTCTGGGAAGGAGGCAGCTGCTGTGCTCAAGTCCTTGAAACTTAAATACATCTCCATCTCCAGTGCCCATGTCGTGCATTTCTCACAGACCAGAGCAAAAGAGGTTAAAGAAGCTGTTCTTTGCAAAGCTCTGTCATGGAATATCCTGGGTAGGAAGGGACTCACAAGGGTCATCGTGTTCAACCCCTGGGCCTGCACAGGACACCCCCAA
The DNA here is from genome assembly GCA_013401095.1 of Passerina amoena. Taxonomy (NCBI): domain Eukaryota; kingdom Metazoa; phylum Chordata; class Aves; order Passeriformes; family Cardinalidae; genus Passerina; species Passerina amoena. The sequence continues at coordinate 61,294 of WBNP01005530.1, read as the reverse complement.
GAATTCCACGATGTACCTGAGAGTGTTGTGCAAACGGAACATAAGGAACAGAAGTCCATGCTATGGAACACCTGCACTGGAAAACCACAGCAAAGGGGCCAAGCCATTCACTGGGACACTGCTGTGGAGTAAATCTGCTCCAGTTCTGCCCTTCTGCCTGGGATGGTGATGGTGGCTGGGATTCATGGAGAGCTGTGCTGCCTGTGCCTGCAGTTGCACCTCCCTTCCAGACAGGAGCATTCTGGTTCCCATGCACCACCCATTAGGAAGTTCTGCTGAACTATCTCAGCCTGTCTCATGTCATCCTTTTACACCACCTACTACTCCTTGGTGACAGAAGGGATCCCGTAGGCTTACCTAAATTCCAGCGGGGGCGGAGGCAGGCTGTCATCTGGGAACGAGGGAGGTGGTGGCACAATGGAGTCAGTCTGTGGCGGTGGCGGGTAGCAGCTCCCATCCATGCTCTCGCTGGAGCCGATGCTGCCGTTCTGATACACCATGTTGGAGGGGTACCTGCCAAAAGCAACACTAACTGCTTGTTTCAAGAGCTCAAGACAAGGTCTAAAGCTCATTTTTTCCCCAGAGAGTTGTCCAGACAGGCTGGCTGCTCCTGGATCCTTGGAAGTGTCCAAGGCCAGGCTGGAGGGGGCTTTGAGCTACCTGGTCTAGTCGAAGGCATCCCGGCCCATGGAACTGGATGGACTTCAAGGCCCTTTCCAACCCAAATCAATCCATGATTTTACATCATTAAAAAACCCTTTACTTCTCAAAGACTCCTACATGGAGAACCACATACACCTGTATGTGTTTGCTTGACGTAATTCTTTGGCTAAAATTTGCTCAGGTGCTGCCCTGTTTATGGCTGCTGCACACCAGAACAGCTGAAATATATATTTTAATAAACAAGCAAACACCTGAATAAATGCATTTTTCTTAACAGTTGATTTTGTAAAAGCACTTAAGAGTCTTTTGACCAACTTGGACTTAAAGAACTTGCAGTTACACTGAGTATCATCAGTGGCAAAAACAGGAGATACTCAAAGATGCCAAAAAATAAGCTCGAGAATAGAATATCAAAATGGAAACCACAATGCCATTAAAACAAGTATTCAAAGCTGGAATAGTACTGAAAAGAGACTCTCACGCTTTCAGCAGACTCATTTCACTGTGGGGAGGGGGAACCACCCTATTTTTGGGGGCTCTGGACCCCAAGTGAATCCAAATGCAAGAACACACTCACATGAGAAAAGAGGAGAAGAAAATGGTGCTGTTGTGCTGCTCAATTCCCCTGCTAGAAACCAAACCTGTTCTCTTATTAAACTAAAAGCAAGTTTTATTTTTAGCTGGAGAGTGTGATTTAAAGAGAGATTTTTTTCTTATATGAAAGGAAGCTGCAAGGAAGAAGAGCATTGTGGGGAATTCGGTCTGCTTCCAGCCTTGCTGGTGTCAAAAGTTAAATGAATTCCCAAGCCAGAAGTGCTAAAGAGAGATCTGTAGCTTGAAATACTTGGATGGGGACAGCCCCCGCTTCAACTTTAGGGTGTGAAGAGCCATTTGTGAAATGTAACAAAGCCATCACACAATGGCACTGAGACGCCACCCTCGCTGGGTGTGAGGGAAGGGCATCGCCGTGGGGCAGAGCCAAAGCTCCCAACACCTCTGTGCCCACAGGCAGCGAGAGCAGCCAGAGCCACTCCTGCCACCTTGTTCCAGCTCCCTGATTTATTTGGCAAATTTTAAATCAGCAGGCGGGTTTACTTGGGAGAATCTGATTAGTGGCAGTATCGATCTGGATCCGGGGGAGCTGCAGCGCGGGGTGAACTGCATCCCAATCACCCAGCCCCAGACCTGCTTACCCAGCAGGACCATGCTTGTCCTTTGACTCCACAAATTCCTGTCCCATTTTCAGCTTCTCCCACTCCTCTTTCCGGGTTTTGATTTTCCGTGGATTCACATTTCCTCGGTTCGGATTCTCCTTTTTCTCTTTCTAAGAGAGGAGGAATCAAACACAAGCTTTATTTTGCTTTAAATTCACTGGGAATAAAGAGGGACAGGACAGACCTGGAGCAGTTACAACAAGACACATTCTCAAAGAGGATTTTTAGTTTACTTTCCTGATTGCTGCACTCTCCAAAGATCTTCCATATAAAAAAGCTGGAGCACAGACAACATAAAAAATGCCAGACAACATCAGGTTGCCCAGGGCAGCCCAGACACGATGCCCTCATCACCCCCTGGCATAAGCAGCTTGAGGGCAGAGTAAAAGCTCAGTTTCCCAAATCAATTTAGGTTTTGGCCTCTGTGTTGAGATGCCCAAATTTCACCTTCACCCTCATGGTGTTCAGTGTTCTGGGGTGCAATATGGACACTTGCCCACAGAGACCTGGGCTTTAGATGGGCTCACTCAGAATTCTAACATGCCCTACATCTCTCCTTTTTTATTTTTCATGGAAGAATCACAATCTGTTTTCATGCTTAATACTCCAGTTACTCAAAAGATAAATAAGGTATGTTAAGACTACATCTCTTATGCTATAATATAATTTAACATTAAGGCTCAAAGACAGTGGCATTTGGAAAAACCAATTAGAGGTATCTTTGTTCTCTTTTTTAATTAACAAGGCAGATAAAACTTGACTGAATTGATCCCACAGGAGTCCAAAAGCGCAAACCTGAGTTTTGGATAGTAAATTTGGAGTCCAAAATTTATTAACACTTCCCACTTCCTCCTCCTCCCTTCCTCACCCTATGTTTCCGCTTTTCCTTCATGATATCCTTGGTGTCCTGAAGCATTTTCTCCTTCCAAAGGTCGAAGAAATATGAAGGATCTGTGTAGAATTTAAGCGCCTCTTTGCCATCATCCCTGGAACAGGGGAAGGAGAAAACCACACAGACAAGGATCAGGTCACACATTTCTTGGAAGGAAACACAAGGTACTATCTCAGACGACAGTTCAGAAGTGCAGTGAGATGGTCACAAGCGCTGTTCTTGCCTCTGCCCCCATTTCAGAACAGGAAAAGCCCCCCATCTCAGTCACCCCAGCTCTCCCACTCCTTCTGCCCTCACACAAACCTTCCATTACTCAGCACCTGAAGAGCTCAACAGCTCTGAACAATCACCAGGAGAGCAGCAGGTCTCTGGCTTCAACTCCCTTTTGTTTGTGCTGTATTTTGGTGTGCAAAAACCTCTCCCTGCAGCTCAGGAACCCTAAATCAGAGCAGCAGCGTCCTTGAAGCTCCTGAGTGAGCGCACACAGACTCCCTCTCCTCCCACTTTGCAGTGCAGCCGCGTCTGGCAGGAGACAGCTGCCTCCAGCTATCTGTAATTACTTTTTACCTGCTCAGAAGATATTTATGGATGTGGGATAAGTCTCTGCATTCTGACCCCCTTTACTTCTACTACCTACAAGATGGAATCAGAGTGGGACTGCTCAGAACTGGTGACACAGCCAGTGTAGGTCCCACCAGATGTCTCAGACCAGGCACTGGAGGGTACAGGAAGCATCACCATGCCTGCTGCAGCCACCTGGGTGAGAGCCACCCCCAGGTGAATGCTCTCCATCTCTCACTGCAGCTCTTTGGAAAGGAGCCATTGGGCTATGGAGGAGCACAAGGAAAATGCCTCATCTGCAGCACACCCAGCATGGTTCTGCAGAGCCAGCCACGCCTGGCCCCAAGGCACTCACAGAAGTGACAGCAGAAAACCAGAGATAATTTTCTAGCTACGTTCATTTGTATGACCTCAAAAGCAAAGTTTCACATAATCCAAAGGACAGAGATCTCCTGGTGGATTTGTTTAGCAACTCAATTTCCCAGTGGAAACAGCTACTTCAGTCCAGCACAGCATGGGGAAGGACCTCCCTGGCAGGATGGAAGGAAGAGGTTCTTCTCTGCAAGGGAACAAGGAGGTATTGCAGCCCTACCTGTAAGGTGAGAGGATGTTGAGAGGTGGAGGGGTATTGCAGGTCCTGTAGGTTTCGAGGACAGGCACAGGAAGAGAATCTCTGTCAAACAGCTTCTGGTCCTGAGTGGTGGAGCTTTTGAAGGCCTTCCTGCTGTTAATGCCTTGCAAGGAAACTGTAAGGAAGAGGAGAGAACAAGTGAAGAACAGCTTGACCCAGGCCAACGACCCTGAAGCCCAAGCAGTGAACATCTGATTTCAGTTGGAGTTCTTGGCATGCTTTGCAGTTCTTAAGGTCAGGTTCCTTTTCCCACAGATCCCTTGGGAAACCCATCAAATCTCCAGCGTGCTGCCAAGATCTGCTGCTCCATCAACACAGCTCTCCCTCGAGTGGCCCACGGGCTTTGGAACCCCTGTGACCAAGCTCAAGCAGCTCATCCACTGCCACCCAAGTGCTGGAGAGTTCCCACGTGGAGAGTCACTGAAGAGCAAAGCCAAAGCAGCTGTCCAAGTGCTCCACTGGGAGGCAGGGAAACAGTCCCTGTCAGCCCCAGAGAACACATTCCAACACCCATGGCAGTGTCATGCTGGGTTTACGGTGCTGAACCAACCATGCTGACTCAACGAGAACCTTCACCATGCTCAGCCTGTGCTCCACTCCATTACCTTCCTCCTCTTTGGGATCCAGCTGAGTGACTTTGACTTGCAAGCGGTCAACTCTCTCGACGAGAATGCTCACCCGAGAGGCAAAGGTGTTGGCTTGAGTAAACAACTCTCCAAATATGTCTTCTGCAGATTTACCTGCAATATTAAAGTGTCCACATTACCCTTATGAACCACATCAGACCATACTCAGTCTCCCAGCTTGCTTTCATGAAGAAAGAAAGAAAGAAAGAAAGAAAGAAAGAAAGAAAGAAAGAAAGACAAAATAAAAAGGAAAGAAAGGAAGAAAGAAAGAAAGAACCAACCACTCTTCTTTTCAAGTTTGTCAGGGCTGAGTTTAACATCCAGGAAGAAAGTGCTTTGTTCCACCAAAACCTGACATTTCCAAGGGATCTTCAAGCAATGAGGAAACAATTGAGACACACTTTAAAGTCTATTAGAGTAACAAACTAAAGAGGCCTGACAACACTACACTGGTCTGAATGTGGATGCATCTGAAGGTCCTTTAAGATTCTCTGCTGTTCTGTTTATTAGACAAGGAAATATAGTTAGATTTTTATTGCTCTGGAGAATCTCAAAGGCTCCCAGTCTCCAGCAGGCCTGCCTCCAGGGGAGCTGGCACACATTTACAAGCTCAAAGTACTCTGAAAGTAGAGAGCAGACCCACTCCCGGATCCTGAAGCTGGAGCTGAAACTGCAGCTGACAGCACTGACCCTGCTGTTCCTTCAGGTGGCAGTGTCTGAAAAATTGATGCATTCACATTGATTCTAAATCAAAACCAAAGGGGAACTTCTCAATCAGGGACATTTTCTCTGAAACAGCTTGGACTGCCCAGTGGGCTGCTATGACAAGCACCATTCATGGTTTGGGCCATGAGAGCTGAGCCTGGGGCTCAGATCAGGAGCTGCACCACTTACAGGAGTAACAAGAACATGGCCTCATCCTTAGGAGTTTAAAACCTATAGTGCAACAAGAGATGGCCACAGGTAGACAGAGGGGGCAGACCTGGAAAAACCCAAGAACTTCCACTGAGTCCTGCTCTTTTGTTCTGCTCCCAGGCACAAGCCAAGACACGGAGCCCCCACCAAGAGGACAGTGAGAGCAGAGCAGACTTGGCACCGAGCGCAGACATGGGCCCGTGGTGTTCCACTGATGGGAAACATTTCCAGCCACGGCTGCTGAGTACAAGGCTGCTCCCAATAAGCAGTCTGGGTTTGAAGTGCATCATCATATGGCCAACAGTTTGCTCTGGAATCTGTTACTCCTAAAGATCCTCTCCGACATTCAGGAAAGAAAAACCAGTTGGAAGTCTAATTTCAACAGCAATTTTGGAAAACATGGTTGTCTACAGAGTCAGAGAGACAAAGCACCCTTGCACAAGGCAAGGCGAGGGCATCCCCCAAAGCCCAGCTGCACAAACACTCCCAGCTATCTAAGCTGACATATCAACTCCTTGTTCCTGCTCCCAGGAGATCTCCTTACACTGCCAAGCACGGGGAACAAGCCAGGTTAAAATTCAACCTTCTCCACCCCTTTTGGTGGCAATGCCAGGCCCAAGTGTTTGTAGAAAGCAAATGCTGAAGGTTAACTTCCACTGACCTCTTCCTTCCACACTCCTAGACAATGCAGAGTCCACATATGCTCAATTAACAAACCCAAACTCATGAGAAGGATTTTATGTTTGGAGATCTAAGGGCCAGGTAGCTCTCCCTGTAGCCATGTTTCATGAAGCAATTTCCATTTTCAACATCAGCACAGACCAGCTCTCCTATTTGACCCAAAGAGTGTAAAAATTTATCTGTGGGAAAATGTGAAACCTTCCAGCAACAGCTCAAGAAAAGAAAAGTTGCAATTTCATTTCTACTTTCACAAGAAGTGAAAAACATTTCCGAATTTCACAAGGAACTGCAACAAGCACTAGGGGAAAATTAGGTCTTTGGCTTGCAAAGCATATTTCAAGTATAAAATAATATATATACTGGTTTTGACCCTGAAGAGAGAAGAGATGGTCTGTGTTCACTTGCCTGTGTAAGTGCACCTGGAGTTATCACCCAGCATCTCACATGTTGCCTGAGCTTCACAAACACTTTTAGATGGGGTGAGACAGAGATTAATTTTTTAGTTTAGTTACTTTGACTGCAAAAGTGCAGCTTACAATCAGAATTATCTTTGTCATGCACTGGCAGGAAGACAGACGGCATGATTTAATAGGTCTTTCCATCTTTAGCCTGTGGATTCTGTAAAATCACACAAAACCGCGCAGTCGACTTATACAAAGTGCTCCCAGCTGCGATAGTAACGAAGGGTAAACTCACTGGAATATGAAAGTTTGACAAGATTTATGTTTGCATCTTTGTAAAGAGACTGTGGTGCACCAGGCATGGCTGATTATTCACTTGACAGGGCTGTCACAGCCTACTGAACCTGCTCTATGTTCCTGTAATAGTCAAGGTACAAGGAGAGAGAGAATTTGTTTTTTGGAGAGAGGAAAGGGCGGGGAGCAGGAGTTTGGTCATTTGGGTGCAAGCGTAGTCTAAACATTGTTTTATTTAAAATACTGCTGACCCTGGGGAAGTGGATGGTGCTCAGCATTTCCCTCCCACCTGCCCTGCTCTCCTCTCACACCAAGTGTCAGCAGAGGCAGCTCTCCTCTCCTCAGTTTCCCCCCCAGGTACCTGTGACTGGTCCAGCAGCTCACACCTTCTCCCCACATCCCCCCATTCCAGCTCCCAGGGTACCTTCCCGAAGAAGAAACCAGGCTGTGATTTGGCTCCCAGTGCCTCAGAAGCAGAGCAGCTTTGAATATCTGTGCAAAGAAAGTCTAAACCTGTGGGATCTGGCCAGGGCTGTCACACTAACCCACAGTGTCTCTGAACAGGGATGAGCCTTCCCTGCAGCTGGGCTTTGCACAGCTTTACTGCCTCCTTCCTCACCATTTCACATGCACGAGATGGATTTCACTCACACTCCACAACCATCTTGGCTACCAGACCTAACAAATGAGCAACGAGGGCCAGTTGAACGCGAGCAGAGAGCCTGGTCTCGCCTGTGCAGTGACATTTCTCCAACCCAACAGAATGTGACACCGACTGGCAGCAAACACGGGCCCAGATTTCAGTGACAGCCATGGTTTGCACTGCTGGAAAGAGGCTGCACCCAAACTTTGCTTGCCACATGGCGGAAGACAAGGGCTTGCTTTGCAGAGCAAGCAGAAGGGCTTGCAAACACCCCAGAGAAGCTAAACAATAGATTAATTTGATTATCAAAGTCTCGCTTCAAGGACAAAGGTGGTTAATCAGAACCCAGAGCATTTCAACAGAGAATGGAGTCATCCCTCAGAGACCACAATTAACTCTTTGTTTCTCCTATGGCATGTAGGCCTGTGTTTCCCCTCCAGCTTTTCCAAGGCTATGGGTCAGCCCACTGGAGAGCTGAGCCAGGCATGGCTCCAGCTCACGCTGCCATTTGAGTGAGCAGCCCCAAACCACCGACGCTCTGGAGGCACCACTTGGCTCACACAGGTCTTTGGGTCTCACAACGCAACAAACAGCAGCAGGGGCAAACTGGAGCTTCTGCATAGGGGCTTTAATTATCTTCCATTAAAAATAAGACTACTGACATGGTGTAGATTCAACAGAGTCAAGCTCCATTTAGTAGCGCATGCAATTACAGGCACGTTCTCTGACACAAGATCCTGCCTGCTCCGAGAGCCTCCCATTTTACAAGCCTGAGTTGTGCTCCATCTTTCCATCTGCAGTTTCACTGCAGCCTCTCACATGCACACACACATACACACACCCCCCTCCCCATTTTCTCTTAGATAGGAAGGCAGTGGGACCAGGGATATGAAATTAGCATCAGATTTCCTTAGGAAAACATTTTAGCATTACCCAGGGAAGGCAGATGGGGGAGAAATAGGAACACGAGAGTAGAAAGGGAGCTAAATAAAGAGCAGTAGCGACTCCTGAGGGCAACGCGCAGGCTCGCCATGGTACTCACTCAGGCTGCCCAGCTGTCGAATGACATTTGCCAGGGTGATGTTGGTCACGCATTCCAGCTCGCTCGGAACGCTAGGCAACGTCTGACGGCACAGGTGCCTTGGCTCAATGTTCCTCGTTACTAACGGCATGGTGGACCTGCTTCAGGCACTGTTCTGAAAGATGAAAAACAACCCAAAAAAGAAACAGGAAAGGATTACTCAACCGCAAATTCCAGGCACACCAGAGCCATGGTGTTCGTTTTTCCTGCTCTCAAACGGCTTTACTTATAAGCCTTCTTCCCCCAGCTCCCCACCCTGAGAAAACTGGTTCATCAGACATAAAGATCCTCCTGTTCTCTGACTTGCAGTGGCAGCAGAGCCCCACCAGCCCAGGTAGAGAGGCAGAGATGGAGCACTCCACACCTTCGCCCACGCTGCCAGTGCTGCCGCAGCCGCTGCTCCCTTCCCACCCGGACAGGGCTCCTGCCTCCCGCGCTCACACAGCGCTGGCACGCCTCTTACGAGCTCCTCTTCAGAAACATTCCCCACTTGCAATCAATAGTTGCTTAAACCGTGGAGATGAAGACAGGAGATGTTATTACACAAAAAAAGAAAGAACAAAACAGGCTTCTCCCAGCACGCCAAAGCACACGTGGTGCCTCCCTCCTGGAGCAGCACATGGGGCTCTCCTGGAAAAACAGGAAGCGCTTGCAGCTGACCAGGAAACTTTCTGGTGACTGTTCCTTATCCTGCAGGCTGCACCCCTCTTCCCTTGGGAAATCCCCCGGGAATGAGGTTTACACTGGACCATTGTTTTTGTGCTAGAGCAGTTTAAGGGTGAGGGAGCTCTAATCAGGATGCAGGACAGGAGTGTGCTCAGAGGCAAGTCAGGATTGACTATACAACAGGCAGGACAAACTTCCAGTTCTTTAAAAAACTAATAAAATAAAAAGCCTGTGGATAACCTAAGTGTCTGGAAGTTATGCTTTGGACAGAAAACGTTTTCATGTGCAGGTCAGTGTCTTGAACTAACAAAAATCTCCGTTGCTAACAGGCCCAAACATTTAAGCCACAAACAGCTCCCTCCCAGACCATCCAGCTCCAGAAGGGAGAAGGAAGCTTGTGTGACCAGCTCACTAGAAGGAGCATCATACATGCCTGAAATCTTTAGGACTAAGTGAAAGCAAATACATCCCAAGTTCTTGATTAATTTAGAAGGGGAAAGAATCACTTTTCTAGGTCAGCTGAGGAACAGCCCAAGAGAAGCAGGCAGCTCCCATGTGATAGGCATGCGGATCTGCTCGGGCTGGGTGTAAAAATAAAACAGGAAGCTAACAGCTTGGGGAACATGGCTTCCTGTCACCACCAGCAAAAACCCAAGAACCATAAAAAATCAGCTGTTTGCTCTTGACTTTGAGCCACCCTTTGATAGTCTCTGTGGCAGCTGGCAGCTTATCTTTGAGGTCCAGGAGTCCTTCCTGGATGCTTTTCTATCAGGGTGTTAAGAGGAAGAAGTGGGCATTATCCCTCCTAATTACCTCAGAAGCCAGATTTTGAATTGCTAAATTTGACCCATTAAGGCAGAGGAGTTCAAGAGCCGCAGCACCGGGCGCTGGGATATCTCCCAGACAAGCAGATGTAGGTTGCTACCATTTTGCAACGCCTCTACACGAGGGATTTCACAGCATCTCAGAATGCCAGGATGGTTTGGGTTGGAAGGGACCTTAAAGCTCATCCTGTTCCAACCTCCTGCCATGAGACCAGGCTGCACAGAAAGGGTCCCCAAAACCGAACGCCTTATGGAACAGGGGAGCCAGATCTGCATCCAAATAAATAAAAGCAAGACCCTCTGAGGATCGAGTCTGTGTTGTTTTTGCCCATGTCCACTGCAGCCATCGGTAACTGCTGGGATATTTAAAGAACAGGGTGAACTAAGGAAGGGCTCTGACCTTCCCTTCCCAACACCCCGTGTTTTATCGATTCCAGCCCAAGCCCTACAATCTTTTGTCAGCTTTAGTGCTTCATGCCAGACAAACTTTCCCAGCTCCCCCCAGACTGCAGTCTGCACCAACAAGCAGCTCTCATAAACAAGGCAGCATTTGCAGGCTGCCTGCATCCAGCTTCTCCCCTGTGCTTCCCCAGGGCTTGGCCAGGGAGCACACACGGTGGGATCTGCAGAGCTGGACTGGACAGCCTGGCTGGAAACCTTCCAAGGTGGAGGACAGACAGAAGGAAAACAGCAACAGGAAAAATAAGCCTGGAAGTGGGGGATGAGATGTGAGCATTCTGTATAAAAGGAGACAAGCCCCCAGGATGATGGGTAGCATGGCTGGATAAATGCAGGTAACACTGATCTCTGCAAAGATGGGGAAGAACAGGGCAGAAAATGGGAGCAGTGCTTCAAATACCAACAAAAAAAAAGGCTCTAAATACGCTGCCTGCATACAGACACCCCAAAAGTGTTTGCCTTCAAAGCATGTCTTGAAAGTAAAAGCACCGAGTAATGGTGAGAACTGCTTTTCTTAAAAGAAAAACTAAGGTAGAGCACACGTACAGCACAGATTTGCACTGGTGCAAGACAGCAGAGATAAAGGCTAAGAAAAAGGCTCCCTTTATAGCCCAGCTCATCCTGCCAGCCACCCCCACCCTCCCAGCCACACTCCACTGCAGAAGGAGAGTTTTGCCCTCATGATCCCAGCAGCAGTGCTTCCCAAGGCCATGGGGACAGCTCTGGTGCCCCTAAGCCCAGCCAGGATCCAGCAAACTCGGGGATTAAATTAACCCTGGGGAGCACTGGAGACGATCAAAGCAGGAAGGGCAGGAGGGGCTGTGGACAACCACCCTTCTCTCCCAGCAGCTTTTGGATACGAGGCATTTTAAAGCAAAAATTCCTCTCTTCCGAGCAGAAGGATGAGGAGCTTCAAGATTTTAGGAAGGAAATCTGGGACCTGCAAAAAGAGCGGGTGATGTCCCTACAAGAAGACTGTAAGACCTTGCTTTTTCCTGGAGTGTTTGGAGGGTAGGATAGAGATAACAGCTAATGGGCTCCTGTAACACCTTCATGCCTGGTGAGTAGGTGGGACAAAGATTAATAGTGTGGATTGGAAAATAAGTGGCGTATTTCAAAAGCAGGAGTCAGGTAGGGCAGAAAACCAGGTGTGGAGAAGGGGCAAGGTATGAGAGCAAAGGGGGAATGGGGAAGAGGAAGCAAAACACTGGAGGCAGCACAAGGCATGAGCTGGGGGCAGGGAGGAGACACAGTAAATAAAAGAAGGGACAGAGCTAAAAAAGCTTTCTGGGAGGCTCATGCTGTTATTCTTTAAGAGAGTCATTAAGGAGGCGACTGACAGCGCAGTGCCAAGCACGGGCCATCCAGAACCGCTTCACTTTCCGTGCTCAGGGCATGACAGCACAGCAGAATTCCACCCTGGCTGGCCAGCCTGGTCATCAAGCATTAGTCATTGTCACACAATGACCACAGACCATATATTATAACTAAATCCTACCATTCAGATGCAACTTAAATGAATTGCAAGGCCGAAAATCCTTATCTTTGGGGCAAAGATAAGCGTTTCTATTTGCTTATGAATGCTGGAGATTAGATTTCTTTTGGGAGTGTAGAGTTTTGGGGTGCAGACACCGTTTTTAAAAAACCTGCAAGAATGACATGGGCCCAGAGGAGCTGCCCTGATCCCAGTGTAACAGGAGAGAAGATCAAGTATGTTAGAAGTAAAAGGAAACTGCCTCTAGAAACAGAAAACTCTGCAACAGATTTCTAATGAATATGGAAAACAAAGAAAGGCATCAAATTGAAACACAGTGAGAGGAAAGAAGTTCAGTGATCTCTGCTGGCTGGAAGAGCCCTAAGGAAAATCCACAAACCCTGCTGCATTAATCCACGTTCAGAAGACTCATCCTCCCAACCACTGTGCTTCACACCTTCTTAAAAACAAGGAAACAAATTATTTTCCTCTCCCACTTGAACCAGACCCTTCCTACCTGCTCCCAAACACTTCCTCTGAAGCCTCCAAGTCATGACTTGAATCACAGAAGGCTCCAAGAGCCTTGATGATGTTGTGAGGGCAGTGACTAAAAGCCAAACCATCTGAAAGGCCCAGCTTAGCCCCGCAGCTCCTTTCTCCTTGCTGCCCCACCTACAGCCGGGCATTGCCAGGATGCCTCATAATTTCCCCTCTCCCAAAATGCTTACACAGGCTCTGCCGAGCCCTGGCCTGCTCCAGCCCAGAAAAAAGTTTGCTGAGCACAAAAAAGCCCTGGAAGCTGAATTCACTGAATGCTCCCACATTCCTACTGATCTTCCAGCCTCAACTGGCACCTTGTTTCCAGGATTCACGGGGTTTTTGCTCCCCATCATCCTTCCCAATAACTCCTGTCCTTTCTCACTGCACACATTGTAGTCTTGGACACCTCGTGCTTTTCCAAGAAAGCAGGATCCATGAGTGGAGCTTCTTCCCATGGCTGCTGATCTGACACCCTGCTCCCGCCACAATAAGCTCTCACCTTGAACGTCCTGCTCACCAGCTTTTAAGAGGATTCTGACTTTGGCAATTAGTTCTGTAAATACTCTTGGGCACTGGGGAACAAGCGTGGCCCAACACAGGCTTGAAAAGGGGGGAAAATGTGTGACTTGCAATTCTTGCCTTTCAGAATCCAGCACTTTAAGCAAAGCTGAGGTAAATCCAAGATAAGCGTGCTGCTCCAAGATTTCTTATCAGCAAGGCATCGACCGCTCTCCCCGTGAGCTCTGCTGCAGCAGATCACTCAGGAATCCCAGTTCTGGATTAGAATCAAGTACAATTGGTTTGTTTCAAACAAGAACTGCCAGTCCATAAACCCCTCGCACAAAGCTGTGTCTTATTGACTATTTTTAATAAATAGGGCTGGCACAGTAAAATTGAACAATTGCTAGGAACAATAAAGGAGACAGACTTTGATTACAACTATTGAGAAGCAATACAGGGATGTTTTAGCATTGAGTATTTGCTTTCCAAGGCGAGTTCTGTCAACTGAAAACAGCAACTCGGAGCAAACGCTCCTTAAAAAGTGTTTTGGGGCAGAGCAGAAAACAGCACTGCACAGCAAGAGAGGAACCAGCCCTGTTTTTTTGGGTTTTTTTGTAGAGCAGGCAGATAGCACAGTCACTGTGGTGGTGCAGAGGAGAAGGCAGGCAGGACTCCAAGGCGAGCCCTGCGGATGCAACGCACACAAAGAGCTGTAAATAACAGGTGAGGTGGAGGGAGAGATCTGGCAAGGTTCTCCTCACTGGTATTTGACCATTAGCATAGCGTTACTGGGAGTCACCTGGGTAATTCCCCGCTCAATGTGATACACAACCTCTTAGATCAGGGACCATCTGCAAATAAATCTGGACCCCAGCAGTGAGATCATCTGTCATAGTGTCTGGTGTAGCACAAAGCACCTAAGGAGGGCAGAGCGCTTTTTTTGGGGAAGGGAATTTAGGCTTGACTTCCAAGTACGTCAGGGTGACCAACCACCCTGCCCTCGGCAGGGCTTACAAAATCCTCAGCCTGGACACAAACAGGCAGCACAGTCAAGGAGACCAAGCCTTGAGCTGAGCGCTTTGGAGAGCTGCCTCTAGGAGTGCCCATCGGGGGACTGGGCACACCAGCAGGTCTGGGAATGAGGGGGAAAGGAGATAATCAGATCTGAAATTCCCATCAGTATGAAATAAGACTTAACTCAGTAGCTTGCCAACGCAGACCGACTGTTCTTTCTAATGTCTGTGACAACTCTGCTTCAAATTTCAAGCTTCTCTCAGCAGTAACTACTCCCCCATGTAGCTGTAATGGCCAGAAAGAGACTGGCTTTTATGTAACCCCAAAAGACTTGCAGAAAGGGAAGCAGCAGCCACACACACACACACAGGGAGAACTGAGGGGGAAAAAAAATCAGCAGAAGGCTCTGCTGAGTGCTCAGGGCTATATCCAAGCTCACAATGCAGCCACAGAGAAGTGGGATGCGGCAATCAGAAATGCTCCAGTTCCACGCTCCGAGAGAGACCCAGCAATCAGTGCTGCATCCGAGCAATAGGGAGCGAAATTATAGAGCAAACTGCCATGTGATGCCACAAACTACTCCATCCCGCCAGCTGTAACAAGTATTCATTCCCAAAAATGCATCACAGGCTCATCTGTCATTACCAGCCCAGCCTGCCAGCAGCTGAGCAGGAGTCAGCAGTGAAGGGCAGCTGCAGGGCTGCTTCCTTTCACAGTGGTCTATTCTCCCAAAAAACCACGGGGGAGAAGGACGGGTAAAACCCCCTCTGGGCGCAGCAGAAAACATTGCCCACCATCTCTCAGCAGCCGGTAGGACGGGAAGCACATGCTGTGTTTTCACCCACCGTCACACAAAAGCTCTCCTGAAGCAGGATCTACTGAAAATCCAGGACCTTTGGGAGAACACACTTAGCTGATCACAAAAACCCACATCCACGAGCCCTCTGTGTACTAATAATGCACTGCAATCACCAAGTGGAGAACTCTGCAGGCCCGAGCTGCCGGTGTTATGAAAGATGTTTGGGCAATACCGCGGGGCAGGAGCAGCGCTGCCCTTTTGCACAGCCACGTTCCCACAGCGAGAACGTCAGCCCTGATCCCGCAGCATAGCCAGGGTTGTACAGCGTGCAGTCCTTGACACAACGAGCATCCAGCCCGCTCCAATCCCACAGTAAAAATAAACCTTTTTTTTCCTCCCCTGCTTCCCCCCCCTCCAGTCTGCTGGCTCTGAAAAATGCAAAAGAGGCTCAGAAAGCCATTTTCTGCGGGTTTTTTTGTCTGGCTCATGCATTATCATCATCATTTACTGCCCTCAAGGGGATTGCACAGGTGTGACTGAAAATTTGGCTCTTCCTTTTAAACTTTTTGTTATCAGCTTTGCTGAAGATGATCTTGCTGGAATAAATACCAGGCTGCTCTCCTGGAGAGGGACTCGCTCAGAGCTGTTGTCAGAAATCTGTCAGGGGGTGGAAGGATGGGGGTGTCACTAATGGGGAACGTACAGATCCTCCTGGCTTCTGCTGGAGTGCTAATAGAGCCAGCAGTTTGACCTAGACTTTTATTTTTTTAATTCCTAAGAAACAAACCATTGCACTAATTAATGTTTCCATTCATTTAGCTGAAAAACAAGTTAAACAAAGAGGGTCACCTGGTGTTCCTATCAATACCTGACTAGGATACAGGCAGAACAAATGCATTTAAATAAAACTCTAGAAGAGACGTGACAAGAGAAAGGCAGTTTAGCTCAATTAAAGAGAGCTGTCACAGGGATTTGATTCTCAGAATATAGAACTATTGATTAAACAGGAATTAAAGCTCCAGAACAGAAAGGTTTCAAGGTCTTTGCTGTGAGGGTATACATCAGGAGAAAGAGGCAGGACTCCTTCAGCGCCACAAGAGCTCTGGCTTTGTTGCTTCCTAGGAAACAGGAGCAGCAAAGGGAGCAGAATGCTCTCTACTAAACCTGTGAATAATTTGGGCAAGGATACAAGGTCAGTGACAACACAGAGCGGCCTCACGAGCGTCAATCAACAGGTAGCTCTGGTGTACTTGGGTATTGAAAGCACACAATAGGCTCTAAAACATTTCAGGAGTATGTAAGGAGAGGTCTGGGCAGGTTTCAGTCCTAGAATCCCACAATCCTAGAATGGTACGGGTTGGAAAGGGCCTTAAAGCTTGTCTTGTTCCATCCCCTGCCATGGCAGGGGCACCTCCCACTGTCCCAGGCTGCTCCCAGCTTTGTCCAGGGATCCAGGGGCAGCCCCAGCTGCTCTGGGCACCCTGTGCCAGAGCCTGCCCACCCTGACAGGGAAGGATTCCTTCCCAATTTCCCACCTAGCCCTGCCCTCCGGCAGTGGGAAGCCATTCCTCCTTGCCCAATGTCCCCCCCCTTCAGCTCTCCTTTAGGCACTGGAAGGGGCTTTAAGGTCTCCCTGGGGTTTCTCCAGGCTGGACATCCCCAGGGCACAGGGGCTCCAGCCCTCGGAGCATCTCTGGACTCGCTCCAAGGGGTCCATGTCCTTCTGGGCTGAGCACCCCAGAGCTGGAGGCAGCACTGCAGGTCACAGGGTGCAAGAGAGGGGCACTGTCAGTAACAGTGCTGAACTCACTTCAAAGGGTCTGGAAGAAGAGACGCCATGCAGGAGGGAAGGCAAGCAGTGCCAGAGGTGCCCTGGAGGTGCCGCGGGAGCCCCTGGCTGCGGGGATGGCTGCGCAGAACCCCAGAACCACAGGGCTGCTGCCTGCCTGCTGCATCCCGGCCTGAACTGCGCTAATGAGCACAGCTCTGCTGCCTCCCCTCCCAGCAGCCTCCCCAGGCACAGGAAAGGCTTGTGTCTGCCGCACTAACAAAGCCCAGCTCACAATACAGCAGCGCATTCTCATTCCTGGGCAGCGCTCGGTAATTAATATGGAAAGAGAGGGTGTGCTTTCTTCCCCCTAAATGACTTATTCGTTAAGTTCGAGCATATTTTAACCTTCCTTTTCAGCAGATAAACTCTGTCTCATTTGCAGCTAAGCTCAGCCTTCCCTTCTTTGCCACACACTAAACTATTTTGATTAATGAAAGAGTAGGAACAAACCAGTTCCAAGTGTTTTCTATAGAGCTCAACTGCTCTTTCAGTTTCAACTCACGCCTAGATAATTATATCACAGCTCTGAGTGCCCCCACCCTTCTGCTGCACTTGGGGAATACTGGAAAGATAAGTCTTTTCTTAATTATTAAATGTAAATAGCTCATTAAATATAATCCAATTACTTTAATTGTAAGAAAAAGGAAGTAATTACAATATGTACATGTATTCTTGCCTGAACAGTTTTAATATCTTAAATGAATCATTGCAGCATTAATATTTTAAGTCAACCTTTGACATGAGGGGAAAGGAAAAAAAAAGGACATTGACTCCCTGATATTTTCCAGAAGTGTTGTATCTGCTGGGATTTTGGTCACAAAAAACCAAGAGATCAGCCTTGAGCATCTAAGTCAAAATGGTTTATAAACAGCATCTTAATAAAGTCAAAATAATACACAGGCTTTCCATTGTGGAGGGAAAAAATAAATATATAAACGTGATGCCACATGAAGAGCCTGAATATGCTTTTGGGATCTCAGGAACCCAGCAAGATGGGCACCACTGTGAACGTGGGAGAACAGGATCCCATCAGACCAGCACCAAAAGCCATCACGTACCTGGGATCCTCCAGGCAGTTTTCCCCCACACCTATGGTTTGTCCTGTTCAAGGGTGGGGAGAGGAACCAGGGCTGGGGGAGAAGGGGCTGCTCCACATCTGGGATTACCCTGCTCTTCCATGGCAGTGTCCCGTGAGGTGATCCCACAGAAATGCTGAATGCAGGGTTTGTGTGTGCACAGCCATCTGTGCGAGGCACAGGCACGGCCCAGGATCCCAGGCTGCCGCTTGGGATTTGCAGGCAGAGCTGCAGGAAGCTGTGAGGAGCAGTCCTCTGGTTTTGCTCAACAGCATGACAATCCCTGGACTCACTTTCTCCATCCCTGCAGCCAGCGGGACTGAACAACCTTCCAGCAGACTCCAGCAAGGCCCCACTGTTTCGATCAGCCCCCCTGGTCTGACAGAGAGGGGTCAGGTTTCAGCTTGGCTGTGGTGACAGATGCCTGTGAAATCTCCTTGGGACAGGCAGAAAAATATTCAGTTTAAGCTGTAGTTGTTTCCATTTTGCATGTTCTGAGCCCAGCAGTGATCTCACCTTACGTAATCTCCAGTGCAAACTCCAGGCTCTGGACCATCCAAACCTATTCAAGGGTGTTTGAAACCATAAAATCCCAGAATGGTTTGGCTTGGAAAGGGTCTAAAAGCTCATCTCGTTCCAGCCCCTGCCATGGGCAGGGACACCTTCCACTGTCCCAGATTGCTCCAAGCCCTGTCCAGCCTGGCCTTGGGCATTTCACAGATGGGGGCTGCTCTGGGCAGCCTGTGCCACAGCATCACCACCCTCACAGGGAAGGATTTCTTCCCAAAATCTAACCTAAACCTGCTCTTTCAGTTGAAGCCATTCCCCCTTGTACCATCCTCCTGGCCCTTGTCCCCAGTCTGTCTGCAGCTCTCCTGGAGCCCCTTTAGGCACTGGAAGGGGCTCTAAGGTCCCCCTGGGAACCTCCTCTTCTCCAGGTGAGCACCCCAGCTCTCCCAGCCTGGCTCCAGAGCATCTCCATGGCCTCCTCTGGATTCTCTCTGGCAGCTCCACATCCTTCTTGTGTTGGGGGCCCAGAGCTGGATGCAATACACCAGGTACTGGAGTACAGGGGGAATCATCACTTTATTGAACTGATCTTTTTGGGAAAAGAGAGATTAGACCGTTATTAGGGATGCTAAGGATGCAGGCCTTTCTAGCCAAGCTTACCAAAAGGTCTATAATAAGCTGCTTTATGGAAACCTCTCATGTAAAGCCAGCCCCTAGATGTAACCTCCTTGATACAATATTGAATTCTCAATAGCAACCAAAAGGCTATTTTGTATAAGTTAATTACAGCCGTTTTTAATTTAGCTCACAGAAGGGAAGCGGCCAGTGATTTCATGCTGCCCTAGACAGAAGGTAAAGGTTTTCCACAAGCTGTGTTTATAGCTCTATGCTTTCCTCCAGCAAAGCACCGGCTCTGCAGCTGCTGGTATTGAAAGAACAGGATCTGGGTGTGTGCATGGTTCTCTCTCGCCTGGTTGGGTTTTTTTGCAGCTGCAAGGCCAAACCCATGCGAGTGCGTGTGTGCTTTTTCTTACGGTGACAAAGGCAGGGTGCCTGAAAGGGAACTCGCTTCCGCTCTGGCAGGCACTCAACCATTTGCTGGGCTAAGGGGTGGTCGGGGAACTTTCACCCATCCATTCAGCCAAGGCCGCTATTCCCCCTCCCTCCCAATTAAATCCCATTTTTTGCACTCCATGCATGAACTGCAGCCACACCAATACATCAGATATTGTGGCTGATAGCCTCCTCTGAATGCCACTTAAAGCCCTCCAGTGCGGAGCGCTCTGAAAGCAAAGCATCGCTCATTCTTTGAGCGACAGAAAGAGACTTTTGCTATAGAGAGACCTGAAGTAAGACTCTAAGTAGTAGGAAAAGGGCATCCAGAGAAAGAGGAAATGAGAAATTAAAACCACATTCAATCTTATTAGTGGTAATACAATAGGTCAACAAGAGGACTTTGCACAACTCCACAGCATGGGAACAATTTATGCAGAACTTGGAGCAGCGACACCAGCAAGTTTGGAGTTTACCAAAACCAGAAAATTTTGTCAGCACGATTTAAAGTGCCCAGCTGGGAGGGGGCTGGAGGGTGATAGTGCCTCCATGCCTTGCAGGGGAGTGTGCTTAGGAAATGAAAATGTGAGGAATACTCCCGCTCCTCTTTCTCCATCTGAAACATTTTCTCTCTCAAGGGATTTCCAGCATCTTATGAGCACAGCCTCTTTGAAGTGCTGCAAAGTGGCATTGCTCATCATTTCAGTAATGATAGTAAATAAGCTCCAGTATTTTGTTGATCCTTTTCCTTTTGCTTTACAAACAAAAGGTCAGAGTCATTAGCCCAGTTTGACGAGTGGGGAGAAATGGAGGCTTGGAAGAGGCAGGTTGCTCTGGAACATCACTGGGAACACCAGCGAATGAGGAAGACAAGTCACAGGACTTTGGATCAGCCACGCTGGATCACCCAGCCTCCAGATACCCCACGTACTCTCTCCATCATGGCCAGGCATCAGACGCAGCAAGAAAAGAGCACGGGGACAAGGCCAGCAGAGAGTTAGAGTTTTCCCTGCTTTTCCATGCTGCAGCACCCCATTGCACCTTAAAACCATGTGGAAACAAACACTATTATTTAACTGTCCTTCACAGATTTCCCTTCCCTGAACTGCCTGATCAGTTCCTTAACTGATGTATCCATGAGACCATGGGGCAGCAAATCCCGTATTTATTATGTTCAGACACTTCCTTTTATGCCCTCCATTTCACAATTAGGGGATTTCAATCTCAAATCTATGTGTGGCTTTGCTTCACAAAGGAGCTGTTCAAATAAATTTGTCACCACTCACATAAAACAAGCGCCTTCTGAGTAGAGGGTTTGCAGGCTGCATCTTCCAGGCCAGGGTGGACAGGCCTTGGAGCAACCTGGCCTGTGGAAGCTGTGCCAGGAACGAGATGAGCTTTAAGGTCCCTTCCAACCCAAATCGTTCTGGGTTCTATGATCAAACACAAGAGAAGTGCTCAGAGTTCTTAGGGAGCAGTTTCAGCATGAACCAAAGGCATAACTCGTGGTTTAGGTTTGATTTGCAGCAGCAGTGAGAACAAACCATGTTTAGCGGCTGCCTCTGTGTCTGACCCATTCTGGACTGTGCACTGCTTCCAACAGCAATGCAGAAGAACCCAAATCTCACAAACAAGTCAGCAGGGACCTGGGAACAGCTCACCTGAAGCAGTGACACAGCAACAGCCTCCCAGGCAGAGCTTCCCGCCCTCGAGAACCAATGCCAACTGCTGCTGCCTCGCAGGCATCCCCCGCCTTCCTCTCTCAGCATCACAGCATCCCTTAAAGCACCACTGCTCCCCAAAAAGGGTCTGGGGTACCACAGGGGAGGAGGGGCTGACAGAGAAGGCACTGAGGGAACAGAGCAGGTCACCACTGACCCATCTGTGAGAGATCCATCGAGCTTCCTGCTGCTTTGAATTCCTTCATCAAAGCCCCTGGCAGAAGCACACTCGAGATATCTGAGCTCCACCACTTCTCCAGCAGCAACCTAACACCAGAGAGCTTTCCTGCAATTTCAGGAATTAGGGTGGGATCCAGATGAACTATTTCCCAGGCCCATTAATGTGGGGAAAGAGCTGGGATGCAGAATGTGATTAGCAGCTCACGCTGCATGCTCAAGAAAATAATGTGGAAGTTCACATTTAAGTTCTTCTGGGAAGGGACCTCCCCTCCAATTGCCTCCCAGGAAGGGAAAAAAATATCCTGCAAACCTTCAGATGGAAGAAGAAATGTCATATAAATGAGAATTAGGCCTGAATCTGATCACCTTCTACCAAGCACTCCCTCCACAGTGAAGCCTGATCTGCCTGCCATCCTCAAAAAAGAACCAACATGTCTTTTTATTACACAGAGTTGCAAAAATACAAAAGGAAGTAAATGTCACCAGGGTGGTTCTGTTCTGAGCAGTCATTTGCTTATTACCCAGAAGCCATTGCTACATGCCTTTTTTAATCCCGTGTTTATAAATACCTAAAGTATTTAAATAAATGTTAATCTGCGGTAACTAAGGCCCTGATCTCACAAATATTTATCCTTGCACAGTGAGAATAAACACTCAAATACACAAATTTCTTACTACAGATCCCATTTCAGCCAGAGTGTTGTTGAAAAAAGTAACACACCAGAAGACAGGCTGGGAAAATAGCTGCATTTTGCCTTCCTGGGTTTTCACAGTGTGTCACTTTTGGGTTGTTTCCTGTGCATTTGTTGTAGAAACGGTACAAAGGAGCGAGGGCAGAGCTGAGCCACCGGACAGGGCCGGTTGTGGCTGCTGGAGCCCTCAGAAGGAGCTCTTGGCAGTGTTTTTTCCTGGTGTCCCATTCTGCATGAGGACAGCAGGAACTTTATCCACAGCACATGCAAACACAATCGCTATTCAATCCCTTTCCTGGTTTGTGACTGACTCATGAGCAACGTATTTTGCTCAGCTGAATGACCAAGGGCTCAGTATTATCATCAAACCAAACAGAGGCAAACCCAAAACCTTGCATCTAAAGTTATTAAACATTTTGAGTCCAGAAAACCCACTGAGAGACAATATCTAGAAGGATTAAAGCCAAGTCTTAACACTTGCTGAAATCTTCTTTATTACAATCTGTCAAAGAAAACCTGAATTTTTGAAAAACATTAATCCTAACAACCTTTGTTCTTCTATCACCACAAAAATATAAAAAAATAAACCCAGGAAAGGGATTTGTAGCTGTAACTTTATGCACATGAGGCAATCACTGAAGCTTTAACCCCTCCACCCACACACCGTGATTATCTAACATTGGTGAATGAAATCAACTTTTCCTAGACCAGCCCTGAAGAATGAGATATATTCAAAGCACGCTGAGAAACTGGGTGGGGACTGATCAGAAGGGTTGTATTCCTTGTCATGAATCACTGTCTGCAAATACCTTCTGAGTTGTAACTCACAAAAATATACCATTTCTGTGTGGTGTGTCACATTAGTCATAGGGAAACCAATTTTATACTGGCATGAGCCATCAGAAAGGTTTTATTTCTTTAAATTAATGGAATCTGGGACATTTACTTTTTGATCTCATTACCAGACGAGACAAAAAAATATCACAGTTCTTTTTAAAACCAGTGGAAAACATATAGTTTAGGGAAAAGTTTACACTGAGTTCACCCCTAGAAGTTTATCCTCTTACAACCCACACTTAGAAGGCACAGCAAGGCTTCACCTCATGTCAGGTGGGCTACCAGGGAGCGGCTATACCCACTCCTCCAGGCTTTAAATGGTGCAGAAATCAAGGCTTTGGGAGGTAAATCCCAGAAAGTCTGGTCCCACCATCACCAACACACGCAGAGATAACAACAGTGACAACTGCAGCTTCAGCCAAGATCAGTGTCAGGCAGCTCCTGCAAGCTCAGGTCACGCTCTGTCACTCAAACTTCACGTTTTGAAGCACATTCCTTAAAAAGAAATAAAACCCCCAAAGTGCCCAGGACTGTGTGTGTGGTGAGCTGTACCCCAGTGCTGGGATAACGCTCCTGCTTGGCTCTGGACACGAGGGGCATTCAAAGTCACTCTTGGACTGGCTGCGCTCTCGTGGGGAGATGGTGGCTCTGGTTTGTTTTTAACTCAGCCTGGGATTCAACCATGAGTTGGTTTCTGTGGCAAAGCCCACTCAAGGTCAGCAAAGGACAAATCAGAATGAAAAGTGTCGCAACACAGCGCTCCGAATTCCTGCAGCATAAATTCCTGTTCAGCAGCCACTGAGTCTGCAGATGCAGAAAATGGGTGGAAAACATAACTCCTGCCCTTCCTCATGTGACTGAGTGTGCAAGACTCGGTACTTCCCATACAGAGGGACTTCCCAGGCCTGTGGCAGTGTCCCTGCCAGGGCACGGGCGGAATCAGAGTCTTTAAGGTCCCTTCCAACCCAAACCATTCCATGATTCTATAAAAGCAACATTGCTGCACTGGTTTTGTCTCAGGGAAGCACATCCGTACCCCTGAGGTGGCTTAAAACATCTTTTAATTTCAACTTCTCCCTCTAACGAGTCTTCAGGAAGGACACAAAAGTGTGAGGGTTACAGAGGGCTCCATCAATTATGACTCTGCCTGCAGCTGATGTATTTAACAGAAGTTTTTTAAATCATTATTAATAGAATTTCATGTCCACCAGCATCTGCTGAAAGATTTAAGACTTTCCGTGCTTCCTAGTGCTGAACTCCCAGCATTAGCACATCCCTCAGCCCCACCAGTGCTCTGACCTACGGAGAGGTGCCCAATTCTGTTGTTGCTTCTAAAGAAAGCAAAACAGCAAGGCCAAATGTGAAACTCTGACAGGGAAATAAAAAATCCTACCACAGGAAGGTCCTTGAAGTCAAGTGACAGCTAACAGGGAGAAGCTGCAACCCTCACCTTTCTCCAGACTACCTGTATCCCAAAGTAACCCCAACAGTAACCTAAACGCTGGTGAGGTACAACCACAAGGACATTCCAAAGTAACTTATTTCTTCTCTAGAAGAAATACAGTCTGAGGCCACCAGGAGGTCAGTGCACTAACCCGAACCATCCAACCATACCCCAAGCCTTTTTTCAGGTTAAAAAAACCCCAATCCATTCCCCTAAAAACGCTACAGTACCCACGGGGGGTGACATCAAGTAGTTGTAGAGTTCATGTGCTGCGGATGGTTCATAGGCCAGGGGTGACACACGTACCTAAAAGTGTCCCCAGACAGACCGAGGGGTGCACGCAGGAGTGGGGCTGGAACACAGGCAGGAAGGACAGAGAGATTTCCCTCAATGAGGGCACCCAGCTCCCACCCACACAGACTGGACACGGACACAGAGAGGTCTTCACAAGTCCCAATGTCACACTCAGGCAGCAAGCGTCTGCAAAGGGAGGGACCCCTGTGCTCCCCGCGCTGCTCCCCAGGAAGGGACCCTGCAGAACCCCCTTGGTTCCTGGGTCCCCCAGCGTGCCCCGCTAGGCCAGACCTCCGGGACAAGCCCAGGGCAGCAGGGACAAGCCCAGGGCAGCCGACACCGGCCGGGCCTCGGGACAGCCCCCAGGCGACATCTCGGTCACCCAGCGCGGGGCTGGAGCAGCCCGGGCATCCCGCGCCTACGCCCGATCCCCCATGCCACCCCGGCCCGGCTACACACCCCGCAGCGAACCGCGGCCCCCGGGAGGGGCTGGGGCAGTGTCAGGCCGGGGATGGAGTCCCGGATCGGGACGGAGCCCCCCAAACCCCGCCCGGGACCGGGCAGCATCGGCTCACTATGTGGCAGGAAACACCGCCCGCTTTAACCTGATCATCCACTATTTGGCAAGGGCCTTGCGGCCCACTCCAGCGCCTCTGCCTCTCTCTCCCGAGAAGAGACAACCCGGGGGGGCTGGGGAGGCCCGCACGCCCCTCTCGCACTCACCCTGTCCGCGGCTGTCCCCTCCGCGCCCCCGGTCTCACTACCACCAGGGCGGGCCGGCCCGCCCGTCCGCCATTCCACGGCTCCCCCTCCCTGCCCCGCCGGGCCCTCGCCCCGCCTCCCCCGGCCGCCGCGCCGCCGCGCCATTGGCTGCCCGTCCGGAGATACTGCCGCGCCATTGGCTGCGGCTCGCTGTCCATCAAAGCCGTCCTACGCCACTTTCGTACGGAGCTGGCGCAGCGGAAGAACCGCACCCAAGCCGGCCGCGCAAAGAGAGTAAATAAAGAGAAGTGTACCATGAGGGGACATAGACGGGGGGAACCCTGGGCAGTCTGGGGACAGATTACAGGGACAGAGGGGAGAATCGCGCCACCAGTCACAATTACAAAATATTTAAAATCTTAAAAAAATTTTTGTTCGTTTACGAAAGCCATAACTTGGTATTCTTCCAAGTGGCATTGGAGGAAAAGGCTCTCTGTCACTTCCGCACCTCACCCGGAGAGCTCCGCTTTGGTGTCGCCCTTCGCCTCTATGGTCTCCCGCCCTGCGAGGAAAGTTCCACCTGGGGGAGCGGGGGTGTCACCCCAGGGCGGGGCGGCGGCGCCGGCCTTGGGAGCGGGGGTCGGGGTCTGGGGTGTGGGATCTGGGGTTTGGGGTCTGGGAGCTGAGGTTTGGGGTGTGGGATCTGGGATTTGGGGTTTGAGGGCTGGGACAGCCCCCTGCCCTCCTGGCTGGCCAGGCAGGGGCGATGGCCGCTGGAGCCCTCCGGGTGATGCTGGCTTTGGCTCCCTGGCTGACTTGATGAGGCTGGGAATTAAAGTCTGGGATTAAAGGAGCCTGGAGTAGCGAATAGTGCTGCTGGGGACACAGGGACAGGGCAGCACGTGGGGGTCACAGCCTTGTCCCTGCCCGGTCTCCAGCGCAGCAGAGATGCAGCAGAGTCCTGGCATGGCTTGGAGTGGAAGGGCTCTTAAAACTCATGCCTTGCTGTGAGCCCTGTCCAGCGTGGGGCCAGCATCCTGCAATCCATCCTGGTCCTCACAGAGCTGGGGGGATGCTGATGCCCTCCAGAAACTGCAGGAGCAGAGCTCTGATGAGAAATTCCCCCACATGGCATTCCATGCTTCTGCTGGTGCACCTGGACGTTAAATCCTGCCTCCCTGCCTGATCAAACCAAGCCTGTGGGCTCGGTGGGGAAGAGGGAGCGGGATGAGGGCACTGGCACAGACATCCATCTCCTCCCTGCTCTGTGCTCCTGCTTCAAACCAAACCACAGGGAGTAAATCACCGGCGCTCCTGCCAGGCAGCAAACAAACCCACGGCGGAGCCAGCAGCCAGGGTCGCTGCTGTGAGCCGTGCCTGTCCCTCGTGTCTGTGCCTCCTGTGGCACAGCCTGCGGGTCCCTCGGCATCCTGCTGGGAGAGATGGACACGCAGACGGACCCAAACCGCCATTTCTTGCCTGTTCTTGCATCGCTTTCCTCCATGAGTCCCCACCTCTGCAGCATGGTCAGCGCTTCCTGGTGCTCCCTGCTGCCCTGTGTGCGTCCTGGCAGCATGGGATGGGACACACGGGGTGCGCAGGGTACCTGGGATGCACAGGGTGCACCTGCGGTACCTGGGATCCACAGGGTGCACCTGGGGTACCTGGGATGCACAGGCACATGGGGTACCTGGGATGCACAGGGTGCACCTGGGGTACCTGGGATGCACAGGCACACGGGATGCACAGGACACATGGGGTACCTGGGATGCACAGGATGCACCTGGGGTACCTGGGGTACTTGGGATGCACAGGCACATGGGATGCACAGGACACGTGGGGTACCTGAGATCCACAGGGTGCACCTGGGGTACCTGGGGTACCTGGGGTACCTGGGATGCACAGGACACACGGCGTGTCCGGGGTGCCTGGGATGCAGTGGGGCACAGTGAATGCAGTGGGGTACCTGGGATGCACAGGCACACGGGATGCACAGGACACGCGGCGTGCCCGGGGTGCCTGGGATGCAGTGGGGCACAGTGGATGCACTGGGGTACCTGGCATACTGCCCCCGTACCCCGCCCTGCCCTGGCAGCCCCGGCTCTCCCCTGTGGGGGTGCGCCAGGGGCTGAGGTGCTGCTGGAGGCCTCTCAGCTCCATGTTTTCCAAGCTGCCAGCGAGCCGTTCCCTTGAAGATCTGCTTCCATCTCAAGGTGTCACAGCCTCAAGGGACCTACCTAATCTGTATCTGCACTGCAACCTTTATCTCTCCTGCTCTGTTTATAGCTGCTGAATAAAAGCTGCTAAACTGCAGGATCCAGCCCCCCTCACTGCCATGCCCCCCGACAGTTTTTTTTCCCTGGTGCTCTTGCCTGCCAGGTGCTTTCCTGTGTCCTGCTGGAGGTAAATGATGCTGCAGGGCCTGGGGAAGGGCAGCCAGGCTGCTCCTGCCGCCCACCTCCCTCCCAGGGGGGCTCCAGCCATGTCCAAGCCCTTGATAGCCCCAGGCAGAGCCTGGCACAAACCAGTGCCTCATCCCAGCCCTGATGCCCTCAGCGTGGGCTTGGACTCTGCTGAGAACCAGGTGGGATCCAGGAGGTCCAGCCTCATCCTCTCTCTGCGCTCCAGGGGCTGGGAGAGGGGGCATTCTCCACGGGAGGGAGGAGATGGCAGCTTGTTGAAGCCTTGGATGTCTCTTCCCTGGCCAACTGCCCCTATCCCAGCAGGCACAGCTGCATCCCTGCTCCCTGCGGGAAAGGAGCCAGGGCTGGGAGCACCAGAGCTGTGAGGATGCTTTGGAAACGTGCTCCCAGTTCTTCTCCTGCATCCCCGATTCCCACAGACCTGGGGTGCACAAGGACACAGCAGGGGTGCAATGGGGCTCACAGGATGCACAGGGTGCCTGGGATGCAGGGAACAGCCAGGATGAAATGATGCCCACGGCGTGGCTGGGCTGCCCGGAGTGCCTGGGATGCACAGGACACCTGGGAGGCACGGCATGGAAGGGGTGCGTGGGATACCCGGGGGCACACAGAATGGATGGGATGCGTGGGATGCCCGGGGTGTCCAGGACACTCGGGAGGTGCCCGGGACGCTCAGAGGTGCCCGCTGTGCCCGGGACACGCGGGAGGTGCCCGGGAGGTGCCCGCCGTGCCCAGGACGCTCAGAGGTGCCCGCTGTGCCCGGGACACGCGGGAGGTGCCCGGGAGGTGCCCGGGACGCTCAGAGGTGCCCGCTGTGCCCGGGACACGCGGGAGGTGCCCGGGAGGTGCCCGGGAGGTGTCCGCCGTGCCCAGGACGCCCAGAGGTGCCCGCTGTGCCCGGGACACGCGGGAGGTGCCCGGGAGGTGCCCGGGAGGTGTCCGCCGTGCCCAGGACGCCCAGAGGTGCCCGCTGTGCCCGGGACACGCGGGAGGTGCCCGGGAGGTGCCCGCCGTGCCCAGGACGCCCAGAGGTGCCCGCCGTGCCCGGGACACGCGGGAGGTGCCC
>WBNP01005529.1:47869-60262 GCA_013401095.1 Passerina amoena | reverse complement strand
GGGAGGGGTCGCCGCCGTACGTGCCGCCGCCGCTGCCGCGAGGGCGGGCGTCGCGCGCGCGCCGCTCGGGGGGGGGGGGGGGGGGGGGGCAGCGGGGGGTAGCCAGCGCCGTGGGGAGGGGGGCCAAGGCCACGCCCCCTCCCCTAGGCAGGCCACGCCCCTTCGCCGCCGTGCGCGCCGCGGGGTGGTCCCGCGGGTCCTGTGTCACGTGGCCTCTCGACCCCGGCGCGGAGGAGGCGGCGACCCCCGAGCCGCAGCCCGGAGACCCCGCGGGGGCCGGGGGGTTCCCTTTTGTAGCTCCCCCCTTCTCCCTTAAGGCCTCGGCGTGATCGCCGCCGCGATTTGTCCATGTCCTATTGACCCCCCCCGCGCCAGAAATCCTGGCGAAGCTCTGCCGTCCCTCGAGGGGTCCCGGGTGGCTCTGTCTGTCCCCCGGAGCGGGATGAGGTGCGGGAAACCGCGGGAGTCCCACGCCTGGAGCCGGGTGGGTGCGTGGCCCCTGTGTCGGCGGCTCTCCAGGTTTGTCCTGGTGTATCCCAACCAGGGGATACCGAAACCCCTGTCACTCGCCAGGAGATCCTGACCTGAAATCTCTGAGATTTACATGGGATATTGGGAAGAAATTGTTCCCTATGAGAGTGGTGAGGCCCTGGCATAGGTTGCCCAGAGAAGCTGGCTGCCCCTGGATCCCTGGAAGTGTCCAAGGCCAGGCTGGATGGGGCTTGGACCAACCTGATCGAGTGAAAGGTATCCCTGTCCATGGCCGGACGTGGGACGAGTTGAGCTTTCAAGTTCCTTCTTACCTGAACCATTCCACGATTCTAAGACTGGCTTTCCCAGCAGCTTGTAGACCTCAGGCTTGCAGGGATGATCTCCAGCCGCACACTGTAACCAAACCTCCTCTGTGCCTTGTGCATAACCATAGGCACATCCCCTGGGAGTGCTGCTTCTCCGGGACCCCCTGTCAGGTCCTCCTGTGTTAACACCACACCTTGACACTAGCTTCTCCTGGGAAGGATCATCCACAGACATGTTCATGGTAGTGAGGGATCAGAGCATGCCAGGAGTGGACCAGAGCATTCCAGGGGTGGCTGGAGGCACTGCTGTCCAGGGCCAGTGAGAGAAGCTCTGTGTTGAAAACACACTCTTGCCAAAACCCACCAATGTGGGTCTGTTCCTTGGTGCCAGGTTGGGGGCTCAGAGCTGGAGAGAGCTGCTGGCTCGGGAAGTTATGAGTGGGATGACACTGGGGGGATCTGCCTCTGGGATCTGTTCCCAGCTCTCGTGATCCACAGGGAGGAGAAAATCTTGCCACGTTCATGTGAGAGATGGCGAATGCCGAGGTGAGCGTCCCTGTGGGTGATGTGGTGGTTGTACCAAGTGACGGGAATGAAGGGGAGAGCCCGGAGGATACCAAAACCCAAGTGATCTTGCAGCTCCAGCCGGTGCAGCAAGGGTGAGTAGGATGGTACTACCTGGGAGGTGCGAGGTGGGATGGGGGGGAGCCCTGTGGGTTTTCATGGTGTGGGTACAGAGTGTCACTGTGTTTTCCAGATCTGCATCAGTTTTGTGCCATGAAGGGGAGAGAGAAAATACAACAGATTGAATCTTTTGTGTGTATGGTTGGCATGGGGCCTCCGAGGGCTGAAATTGTCCTGCAAGGCTGTGTTGGTGCAGTACTCCCAGATTGTGGAAGCAGTGCTGTCCCAGTCTCTCTCTTCCTTCTCCAGTCCCTGGGTTAATTTTTGCCACACTGCAGCTGCTGGATGTGGTGGTCTGTGTGTTCAGACCTTCATGTGCCACTGTGCCAGCTCTCTCCTAAAATAACCCTCTTCTAAAATAAAGTGGGGCTGGGATGTGGAGGGAATTTTGTAGCTCCCTGGCAGCTGCTGCAGAGAGTGGCTTCATCTTCACTCTGGATCAATCAGGATGGAAAAAAAACTGGCTCTAATTTGATAATATTTGCAGGAGCAGGGTGGCAGTGAGCCTGACAGTGGCTTCCCTTTGTGGTCATCTGTGTTGCAGTGTCACACAGGGCTGGAAGGGAAATCCTAGGACACTAGGCTCTGCTTCCTGTGTCGAGGGTGACCAAAGGCAGAGGAAAAGACACAGGGAAGCCTGAAGAGCTGCCTCAGTGGTGCTGGCAGAGTGGAGGGTGGGATGACAGTACTGGGAATGCCTCTGCAACTATCAGCCCTTGGGATTATTAGTGGTTTTTTTTATTAGCGTTCACCAAAAAATTCCAGGTGATTGCAACTGTATCAGACAAAATTAATGTCCCTTGAGGACAGGCAAAAAGAAATTTACTGATTTTTTTTAACCCTGTGCTGTGAATTCTAATTTCCAATTATTTATATTGTTTGTTTATGGATGGCCGCTTTCACCACAGGATTTATCAAGAGGGCTCCGAGGCCAGTGCTGCTGTGGTGGCCGTGGAAACCCACACCATCCACAAGCTGGAAGAAGGGATTGGTGAGTTCCCACTTGGTGTGGATGAATCCCCTCCTGTGCAGGGCCGGTTTTCTCCAGTTCGCTGGGCTTCTTTCTGGCTCTGCCCCTGCAGTTTTTGATTCCCAGGCATGGATGTGGGTAAAGGGGCTGGGCTTACTCTGGAATAAGAGTCTGCTGTTACTGCTTGGTCTCAAAGTCCTGGAAGTGAGATCCTGGCTCTCCTTCAATGAATGGTAAGGGCTCCCATGGGGTCCAGGGGAGCTGGGATGTCACCCTAGTCCTCGTGTGCAGACACTGGCAGCAGGAATGATAGTGATGAGGATGTGGTGACTGAAGCATCAGGCTCTGGTTGTGGGGTCTTTGCTGAACCAGCCGTCTGATGGTTTGGATTGGATGTTCATAAGAACTGAGCAGGTTGGCTCCAACTGCTCTCTCCCATCCTGAGCAGTGTGTGGAAAAAGGCTCCTGTCACCAGATGCTGTCAGTAGATCTAGACTAGAGTTCTGCTTTCTGTGTCAGTTTGGGCCTTTTGGCAGGATTAGCAGAAACTCTGCACATGAAGAGAACATATTTTCAGTAAATATCTGATATCGTTGCTAAAGAGATACCAGAGCGGCAAGAATCTGAGAGATATCTGTGCTTCAAATTTTAAACCATTTTGTTGCTACTAAGATTGTTCTCATTGACACCTCCCCCCTTACAGATGCATTGGATTTCTGATTTCATGTTTCCTTATAGATGAGCTTCATTTGGAGCCAAATGTTATATCAAAAAGCAGATGCCAGTTGCTGTTAGAGTTAATCTGAACTAACTCTGAGAAGATGGAGAGGACTGATCCTGAACTGGGATCTGCCCTTTTTTTTGGTTTCCCAAGTGCAGGTCTCATAACCTATGAGCTTTCAGCTCCCGCCTTGTGGGATTGGAGCCTCTTGGGTGGAAAGTTTCATTTTGAGCCATTCCTCCCTCAGACCCCAGCACCCTTGAAACGAGTGAGGAAATCGAGATTGCCTATCCCATCACCTGTGGGGAGAGCAAAGCCATCCTCCTCTGGAAGAAGTTTGTCTGCCCAGGAATTAATGTCAAGTGTGTGAAGGTAAAGGAGAAATAGTGGATTCCTTTCTGCTCTTCATGTGTGCTGGTTGGCCTCCACAGGAATTCGTTAGTTTTTATGTTTCATCCTGAGTCCTTGGATTGTTGGTGCCAAAGTTGTTTTTGATGGGGACAAGCATGGAAATAGTGGATTAAGGAGCGAAGGCTATCACCCACTTCATATTTCAGTGGTATTTGCCCTTGAGGAAGGACTGAAGGTAGGCAGGAGATATGTGTTGAGTGAGATCTGGCAGAGCTTTGCCTCCTCCCTTTTCCTTGGTGTCCTGGTATTCCACTTCTGTCACTTCCTTGGCTAGCAGGTTGCATTGGGAAGGGAAATCTTGATGTTACCTTTTCCCACTTGAGAGCATGGCAGTTTGACAGCCAAGCCCCTTGTGCTCCTGCCCCTCAGCAGGAGCTACTCAAGTCATTGGAGCAGGGTAGAACGGATGCTCAAGGGAAGACCTGTGTCAGCTGGATGCTGCTGGGCCATTGGATGTAACAGAAACCTCCGGTAATGATCTCCAAAATGATCCTACATGTTCATAGGAGATTATTTGGTTCATATAAACCCTTCAGGGCTGTTTTTGGTTAGGGCTGTGAATGCCTATGGTTGGCAGGTCATCCCTACAGACATGCTTCCTGGAGCTGTGAGCATTGCTGTGCCCAGGGGGTCAAAGCTGGGAGGGATCTGAGAAGCAGCTCCTCTCTCTGGGTGGAAGTAAGGGCTCAGATGAGGTGTATTGGATGTCCCAATCCTCCCAAGTGATTATACCCTGTTTGCTGAGCCTTTGCTTGTCTTGTTGCCAGTTCAATGACCAACTGATTAGCCCAAAGCACTTTGTTCACCTGGCTGGGAAGTCTACCCTGAAGGACTGGAAGAGAGCCATTCGCCTTGGAGGAATCATGCTAAGGTATTTGACCCCTGTCCAGCTTCAGGGCTCTACCCCTGCAGCTGCAGGACCCCCAGCAGGCATTTTGTCTGCCTTGCAGTCCCCAGGAGGCCTCTTGGAGGCCCACAGTACCTGCAGCCTGCAGAGATCCTGGCTCCACGATGTGAGGGTCAGGATCCCTCACCCTGGACAGAAGTGGCATCGCCTGGGGAACCTGGGGTGGAACAGGACTGAAACAGTGTGTGTGAAGCTGGGAGTCTCTTGTGTTTGCCATTTGAAAGCCTTGCAGGAGATATTTTGGGTGCAGAGTGGCCTGGGGATCTCCCTTTCTCTTTCCTTCCCATGACCATAGCATTCCCAGGTGGAATACTCCCTTTTGTCTCTAGGCTGAGATTTGAACTGAGCCTGATTCTATCCCCACTCCCTGCACAGGAAGATGATGGATTCAGGGCAGATTGACTTCTACCAACACGACAAAGTTTGCACCAACACCTGTCGAAGCACCAAGTTTGATCTCCTGATCAGCAGTGCCAGAGCACCAGTGCCAGGGCAGCAGAGCGTGGTGCAGACTCCAACCTCAGCTGATGGTAGGAAACCAGTTACCAATGCCATGGGAACTTCCCTCTGATGCTCCTCTCCCTCCTACACACACTTTACACCTTCTTCCTGGGCACATCAGGGCAGTCCCACCAGGAGATTGCTCTGGTTTCTAAAAAGGAAAATGCTTCTTGTGTCTGTCTGTAGAAGTCTTGGCAGCATCTGTCAGGGGGCTCTGTTCTGCAGGACTGGGAAGGTTGGAAAACAGCTGGCATCAAGAAGCTGCTTTCCAGAGAGGCAGCCTTCATAGCCAGGAGAAGGATTGAGAGCCTTGCAGGGATCTTTGTTCTGGGATCATTATGGGAGCAAACACTTGTGAAAGCTTGCACAGCATTTTCCGATATATTTCCCATTTGTGAGTCTGTTATAAAGGCATGAGTTGGTCTCAGGAGTGAATTTAGAAATGCTGTCCTCCTTCAGAACATCCATGAACAGGATGTGGTGATTGGACATGATTTGATTGGCATTCCAGCTGTAAGTTCTGAGTGATCCTGTGCTCCAGATCAGATATTGATGTCTTTGCTGAGGTTAAGGGAGAAGACTATTCCCAACTGTACCCCATTGTTAAGCTGGGTGGGTTACATTTCTCTGCCCCTGGGTGGGTGACATGGGAGAGTTGTCCATGGGCTAAGGAGAATCTCTTGGAAAGCACCATAGCCAACTTACAGTGGCTGCACATTGGTAAGTCCCAAATTTGATCTGGAAATTTAGAATTGGGTCAGATCCATTTCCCTTTAATAAACCAGCTGGGACCCCAGCTCCATTTCATAAGGGATTAGGAGTGCAGAGCTTCCTGTGGATGATGAAAGGGGTGGCTGGGCTGAGCCTTATTTGTTCCCTTCTTTATTCTGATCTCTTTCTGCTCCGTTGAGCCAGGACTCCACTATGCAAGGCACATGGTTTTCCCTCCAGAAGCTCCAGAGCTTTTTACAGTCACAGTTCCAATGAGAAGCAGCAATACTTGCTTTTAACTGGTTTGGTTGAAAGAAGCCAAGCACAAATCTTACCCAAAGAGTTAAAGAGAGCTTGAGGAGGGCTGAGGGGTTGGGAAGCAAAGCAGGGATTCAGGCTGTCAGAGGGAGTTGATGGGGGCTTTCTGGCAGGGAGCATCACCCAGATTGCACTGTCGGAGGAGAGTATGGAGGAGGGGATAGAGTGGAACTCGGCTCTGACAGCTGCTGTCACCATGGCCACTGAGGAAGGCATGAAAAAGGACACGGATGAGATTTCAGGTAAGCTTAGGCTGCTTGTTGAGTGTTTTCTTCCCCTCTCCTCCCCTGTTACATTTTTGGAAACTTAAATCTTGCAAATAAGTAAAGTTTGGACAATGACAAAGCTGAACCTCAGCCTCTTGGATCTTCAGCATTACCTAGGCATTCAGGCTTTCTGCCAATGGAGCTCCTCACCACTGCAGGACTTTGGCCCTGGCCTCATGGCTGATGGATAATCCCTCAGATCAGATGTTACTGGTTGCAGTGAGGGGCTTTTCTGTTTTATTCAAAGGATATGAAACACATCTGCCAGCCTGGAGCCAGGCTGGAGCCAACAAAGAGCAGAGTAATGTTTGTTCTCTGTCAACTCTGTTCTGTGTCTCTCTGGCCTTCCATCTCCTTTTATCAGTGTGGAAGCCTAGCTAGAATTTCCTCAAAGGATGATTTTAAGCTTTGCATCTTGCAAACATGTGAAATGTTGCCTTGGAAGTCATGGACTTGCTTAAAAACCTATTCCTGATTTGCTGTCTGAGTCCATTTTACTTGGTTTGGGGTTGGTTATTTTTTTCACATGTCCTGTCCACCCCAGTAGCCAAGCTACCTTGCAAAGGTAGTCACCTTGAAAAGATACATTTGCCTTAGAGGTTTAAGGTGATCCTGTGGGAAAAATGCCAAATACTTGTATATGTTGACTTTTCCTCCTCTTTTGTGCCAGAGGACACACTGATGTTCTGGAAAGGAATAGCTGATGTGGGGCTGATGGAAGAGGTGGTGTGCAACATCCAAAAGGAAATAGAAGAAGTCCTAAGAGGTGTGCAGCAGCGGTTGGGTCAGTCTCCCTTCCAGATGACAGGTACATTGTGAGGAAAAAGCCTCAAAAGGGCAGTTGCAAGCAAAAAAAAAAAAAAAATAGCACTAAGGGTCCATTCCACCATGTGAAGCTGGTGAGTCAGGAGGGGGAGCGAGTTCCCACTCATTAACTGAGTTGTGGGAGCATAGTCTGTGTTCTCAGCCTGCCCAGCTGTGAAGTGCCTTTGCTTCAAAGGACAAGGATACACCATTCCCTCCTGTTCCCTGAGCAAAGTGACCCTGGCAGCTTGCTCAGACCATCAGATGACTGTCCACAGCTCCCAGCCCTGATGGAAGCTTTCCCAGAGTCACTTGGACTGGAGTTACTCAAACCCTTCTCAGTGACACTGCAGGCCTAAACAGGTCCTGCCCCCTCACTTCTTATTCTGCTTTTACTGGTGCCAGAAAACCTGTTTTGGGGGCTGAACCAGATGAGGGAAATTATCTGGGTTAAAAATAAATCCCCCTCCCCTTTTTAGGGTTATTTTTAACTTGTAACAGGCTCCCTAATCTGATTTGGCACATGCCCCTGTGAACACCTCTTGTTGATGCTCTTCCTGGGAGAACATACATATAGCCACAAACTTCATTTTACCCAGGATATATTTTTTTAACTTTTCTAATTTAACTTTGGGCTGGTGCATCTTTGTGTCTGATAGGTGTCAGGTTTTGGGAACTATTGAGCGATTGAAGTCAGTGGATTATAACAGACATTTTGCACAGCTTTCTGTGGAGCTTGGCATGTTAATGACATTGTCAGGAGCATGGGGGTGATGGTTTGTAGGTGGAGAGCTCGTTTATATCTCCGTGATTGCAAATTACACTTTCATTTGCAGCAATTAGGAGCTGCTTGAGTGACACAGCTCTGTCAAATTTGCTTTATCATGTGAATGGGATGATTTAATCCGGGGATGTCAGAAGGATGAGGGAGTTGAGTTTTCTTTTTTTCAGCTAGCCCTTGTGAAAGAACAGAGAGAGTTTTAAAAAGTAGTAGAAAATATTTGGTGTAACAGGAGCATCTTTTGAGTGCCCAAGTCTTAACATCCCTGTGCCCCTTCCTTGGAGATGCTGCAGTCCTGAACAACGTCGCCCATACATTTGGCTTAATGGACACAGTCAAGAAGGTACTGGACAACAGGAAAAACCAGACAGAGCAAGGAGAGGAACAGTTTCTTTACACACTGGCAGGTAAAGGGCCTAACAAGAGTTCACATCCTGCTGCTACTCTTGGGAATGGACATGACTTTTCTTTTCCTCAATTAATTAGGGTTAGTGTTCAGTACAGGCTGCCCCAAAACAAGTGCATCCCAATCCTTTTCTGTCCTAGGGCTTGAGTGAAATTTCCTCTCTCCCCTGTCTCACAGAGAGCAATTGCTTGGGACTTTGGACAACTCAAAGTCTGTGCCCTTTGCTGCAGCGGGGGTGCTGCAGGCATCAGTCCAATTCCCTCAGGATTAGGGACAGGACCTGCCAGCTCAGTGCTGTGCCATGATCACCTGAGCCGTGGACAGTGTTGTGCTGTACCCAAGCCAATAAGCCTCTCTGAGTATGGGGTGCTGAGCTTCTGCTTGTCTTGGCTATCAGGGCTATCTTCTTGTCTTATAGTGCTATTGGGTATCCTGCTCAGTTTTCTCTGAGCTGAAGCCACTGACTGACCTGGGATCCCTAGAGCTGCTCATTGGATGTGTCTCCCTCCTCACCATGTACTGTAGGATCTGTTGTTATCTGAGATGTCCTAGTCCCCTGCTGCCCTGGATAAATGAGGTCACTGTGCTACTTCTGGCTCCCAATGTTCCCACTGATAGGAGGGGACTGTTTCATTGACCCTGGCATCCTGCTGGCTGTCCCCAGTGCAGGTGCTTGGCTCCTGGGGAGGTGACCCAGCCAAGCTCAGGAAGCAATTCCAGCTGCCTGGGGGGTTTATCCACTCTCCCTTGCAGGTGGGTTTTACCTTGTGGGGAGCAGAAATGTCCATCTCCTTGTCAGTAGGAGTAGCCAACACGTATGGAATGTTACCTGTGTCTTACCCAGGCGCTGGCGGCTGGAACATTGACCCGGTCTATGTAGGTGGCAGGAGAACCTAGCCTTTTCCTTCAGTGCCATTTGATCTCAAGGGAGAAGCCAAGATCAGGCTCGCTGGGTGGTTGAGTGACCTCCTGTCACAAACCTGGGAGTGATGGTTGGTTCTGGAGCCCCAGGAGCTCCTACTTACCCTGGCGTGACATGTTGCTCAACCATTCCCTATGCAGACCTGGAGCGGCAGCTGGAAGAACAGAAGAAACTTGCCAGGGACCAGAAGAGCAAGTCTCAAACCATCCAGAACGTGGTGCTGATGCCCATGAGCACTCCCAAGCCTCCCAAGAGACCCCGTCTGCAGCGCCCAGCCTCCGCTACCATCCTCAGCCCCTCCACCCCCATCCAGCAGCCTCAGTTCACTGTCATCTCCCCCATCGCCATCGCGCCCGTTGGACAACAGTTCTCTGTGGGCAACATCCCAGTGGCAACCCTCAGCCAAGGCTCTAGCCCAGTGACTGTTCATACCTTGCCGTCTGGCTCCCAGCTCTTCCGATATGCCACCGTGGTTTCATCCTCCAAGACCAGCTCCTCGGACACCGTCACCCTGCACCCGTCCTCCAGCCTGGCACTGCTGAGCTCAGCAGCCATGCAGGACACCGGGGCCCTGGCCAATGTGGCGACCATGGTCAACCCCGTGGAACTAGTGGCCATGGAGTCTGGCATCACTTCCACCATCCAAGCTGTGGAAGGCACCTCGGACGATGGGCAGACCATCATAGAGATCGACCCGGCACCGGATCCTGAGGTGGACACAGACGAATCAGAGGGCAAAGCTGTGATCCTGGAGACAGAGCTGAGGACTGAGGAGAAAGTGGTGGGAGATGTGGAAGACCATCAGCACCAGGTCCATAATGTGGAGATTGTGGTCTTGGAAGACTAGTGGGGAAGGCAAGCATCAGTTAGGGGAAGAGTTGGGAATTCATTTTATTTCAGGCTTTTTTGTTAAGCATCTAAGCATCTTTTCCAGCCACCCCAGTTGTTACCATGGATATTTTCATTGTTTTATATATATATATATATATATATATATATATATATATATATATATGTAAAAGTTTGGGTTTTTTTTTAAACAAAGCTGGAGAAACACATGAGACATGGATAAGGCTCCGTCTCCGTGGAGCACTGAACAATACCACCCGTGGGGCAGGGTCAAGGAGAGACTGGATCTCTGCTGGACAACCCAACCAGGAGGAACTAGCCATGCCTCGGTGCTTCTGCTCCAGGGCTGCCCTGGCCCAGAGACTTTATTTGAGAGACAGTAACACTTGAGTGTGGATGTGGCTGTGAGAAGGGGTGACGGATTTGGGGTGGAACAGGTACCTCATTTGTATTTTTATTTTCCCCAGGGAAAGGGAATTCCGTCAGACCCTTCACTGTCACCTCAAATGGGATTTTTTATTGTTTTTCTTGCTTTGAGGAGGCCAACAGTACAATGAATTTACTGTCCATGTTCTCCTCCTCCACACAAATTGTTTTTAAATCTCTATTTTTTTGTATTTGTTTGCTCTCTCCCTTCCCTTGTCCAGATTTCCCAGCTGCAAAGCCCTGGGACTTTCTCTCAGGGTCCCTGTATCCCAATCCCTCCTCTTCCCATGGCACTTTTCCCCCATCCCTGTCCCTGCCTGGCAAGGCTCGGTGCTGCAAACGCCACTTGAAGACTCCGAAATCACTTCAGCCTTATGTATAAGGCAAAAAAATATCAACTCAAGTTCAAACCCAGTCCTCCCCCTTGGCTGCTCAGCACCCCAGGGACCTTTCAGGGCGTACAAAGCATGTTGTGCTGTTGCTTTCTGGGAGAGACAGATTTCGGATCAGGACAGCTTCTGTTTACACTGTGTGCTGAGGCTGCTCCGTGCTTGTCGCTTCTTGTTTGGTGGTTTTATTTTTGTATTACTTTTTCTTCTTTCTTCCTGTAATCTCTTGGCAGGGTTAGAACTGGCACATTGCTGAAAATACGGTGCACCCTGCTGTTTTCCCACTTTCCCTCTTTTTTTCCGGTGGCTGGAGATCCATTTGGGCTTTGCCACACTGGGAAAAGAGGGGGAAAGCAACGGGTGGCTTCAGAGGTGCGGAGATTTGGGAGGCTGGGAGGGTGGGAGCTGCTTTGCTGGAAATACTAAACAAAGGAAACACACCTGGGGAGGGTGGAGGAAGGGCAGGAAGATGTGTCTGGCTATTTTTTTGCATTAAAAGGAAAAACGGAGTTAAGCTCCAATGGATTTTTTCATTGGAGAGGTGAAAGGCAGTGCCTCCACCGCCTTGGGGAGAGCAGGGGATGGGCAGGGATCCTTGAACCTCGATTTTTGAGGGGTGGTTGCTGCTGCTCTGACATTGGCCTCTGGGAAGTGCTTCCTGGCTTGGAGTGGAGGTGGGAACAGCTGTGGGAGCCAGATCCCACACTCAGCCTGGAGAAGAGAAGGTTCTGGGGAGACTCTTAGAGCCCCTTCCAGTGCCTAAAGGGGCTGCAAGAGGGCTGAAGGGGAACTTTGACAAAGGGCCTGGAGGGACAGGACAAAGAGGAATGGCTTCCCACTGCCAGAGGGCAGGGTTAGACGGAGTTATGGGAAAGAATTCTTCCCTATGAGGGTGGGGAGGCTCTGGCACAGGGTGCCCAGAGAAGCTGTAGCTGCTCCTGGGTCCCTGGCAGTGTCCAAAGCTAGGCTGGATGGGGCTTGGAGCAGTCTGGGACAGTGGAAGGTGTCCCTGCCCACGGCAGGGAGTAGAATAAGATAAGCTCTCAGGTCTCTTCCAGCTTGAACCAGTCTCGGATTCTGTAGTTTTGGATCAGGGATCCACCTCCTTCCACATCCAGCCAGCTTCCCTCCATTCTCCTCTGGCTTCCTCAGGCCCATGATTGAAGGGGAATGGGGACCTTTTGGGGACCCCCTTCCCCAATCTAGGCATCCAGCAGATCCAGTCAGGTTTGTTTGTGTCTTTTGGCCGGAAAGTGGGGTGACTGCACTCCCTGATCGATGTACCCAGCACCCAGGTAGCCCCCTTGACCTGGGTGGGGGTCCCATGGGACTGCGATGTTCCCTGGGTTCTCTGCACCCTGGAGTGCTGGACTGGGGATGGGGGGAGCTAAAATGTCGCGCGCGACAGGATGAGGTTGGGTTGAGCCCGCAGACGGGCCCCGAATTTGCCATTTTTTACCTTAGAACCTCAGCGAGGCCGCCTTGCCCTTTAAGAGGTCTCCCACTTCCAGTCGAATGGGGGCGCTGTTC
>WBNP01005529.1:8779-47769 GCA_013401095.1 Passerina amoena | reverse complement strand
CGCCCCTCCGCTTTCCCCCTTATTTCCCGCCATTGTGCCTGGGCGCGCGCGGTGCCGCGTGACCGGGCGGGGGGAGCGCGAGGCGGCGGGCCCGGGCCATAGAGACGCGCAGCCGGGGGGGGTGTGGTGGAGATGGTGGGATAGAGCGTCCCCCCGCCCTGCCGGCGGCCGCCCCGAGTCCGCCAGGGCCGCGCCGAGCCCGCCGGGCCCGGACAAAGCGCCACCGCCTCCCGCCCCGCCCCGCCCCGCCTGCAGCCGCCGCGAAGCCATGTCGGCTAGCAGCCTCCTGGAGCAGGTAGGAGTCCCCCCGCCGATACCGGGACGGCCCTGCTGGGCGAGGCCGCGGCTCTGGGCCTAACGGGTTGCGTCCCGGGCCGGCCGGCGGCTGCGGCCTCACTCCTCTCCCGTCGCATGGCCGCGCTCCATTGTGGTGCGGCCGGGTCGGGCCTGGCCCCGCAGGGCTCGACCCTGCCGGGCCGGATCTCTCCCCTCCTCGGGCCGGGTCTGTCCCTGCCAGTCCTTGGCTTCCCCCCCTCTGACGGGTCTGTTTACCCTCCCCAGCTCTGTCGTCCCCTCACTAGGCCGGGTCTGTTCCTCTGACTCACCGCTTTCCCTTTTTCTTTCCCCACATCGCTGCTGGTGCGCCAGAGACCCAAGGGCCAAGGCAACAAAGGTGAGATCCCGGGGGGCCGGGCGGGCCTGGTTGGGAGAGGGAGGATCCCTCTGCCGGGAGGGAAATAAACCCTGCGACCAGGCCAGGCTGCTGGGCTGGGGACAGTTTGCAGGTGATGTCTGTGCGGTGGGAAAGTGTCTGTGTGCCGTGGGCTGAGCGTAGTGTGTCAGAATTCGCAGAAGTTCATCATATTCTAGGGTTTGGCTTTAAATACTTTAAGCTCATAATAATGGGAGCTTATTGCCTAGGTTTTTCTAACTTTACACATCTCTTCTCAGTACAAAACGGCTCTGTGCACCAGAAAGATGGGTTGAATGATGATGACTTTGAGCCCTACCTGAGTCCCCAGGCTCGCCCGGTGAGTACCTGTTGCAGGTAGGAGGACCAGGAGCAGCAAGGTTTCCTGCTGCTCCAGTGGAGGGAAGTTTGGGCTCCTTATATGTTCCCCATCTCTACTGATTGCATTTTGATGTTTGCCAGCTGCCTTAACTACTATTCTATCCTATGTCTGCATTTCTGCTGGTAGAAAGCATTGACAGCCCTTAGATTGTGGTGGGTGAGGTAGGAAGGTTTTTAGCAACTTTTTGAGAACTTCCTAGAGTTGGTGTCCAGCTCTTTTTTTTTCAATGTGACTGTCTCAAAGTCACCATTTCTGCTCTTTCAGTTTTAGTGTTGTGACTGTGTTGGTTTCTGGCTCTTTACACCAGAGAAATGTGCTGAGTTGAGTTGTGAAGTTGCTTCACATCAGGCTACTGCACCTTTCAAAGGATCAGATCAACCTTCTTACCTCAACACCAAGTCAACTGATGATGCCTATCAGGGGGATTTCTCTGTTTTTCACAAAAAAACCCCAAACCCAGAGCCCACATGTGATACAAGTGTTGAGACTTTCTGAGAAGTTGAGCCAGACAGTTTTGG
This sequence comes from Passerina amoena, assembly GCA_013401095.1. Taxonomy (NCBI): domain Eukaryota; kingdom Metazoa; phylum Chordata; class Aves; order Passeriformes; family Cardinalidae; genus Passerina; species Passerina amoena. The sequence continues at coordinate 46,178 of WBNP01005529.1, read as the reverse complement.
AGCCTTGTGACCAGATCCTGGAAGTCAAACTTGCAGCTACTTTTCCTCTTCACTTTCTCTTAGAGTAACACCACTGTTAACTGATGTTTGTTTTCTGTAATGAGCTGTAGAGGAGTGACACAGAACAGATGGAGTTCAGCTGATTAGATGTACAAGTGAGTACATAGATAAACATCTGTAATAGCACTGGAGCAGACAGGTTGTTCTCTTGCCGTCTCTTTCCAGTTGTGATCAGTAAAAATAAGCTGTTCTGGTTTCCCCTTGCTGTATTTTTGCATATTTTTATTTTTCAGTACATTATTTTTCTCATGTAAACGTGATGCATGTTTTATTGGAACACATGAACAGATTACTGTCTCAGTTAAATTTTCAGCAAGTATTTTCCTAGTTTGTACTAAAGCTCTGAGGATAAGTATTCTTTGTCTGTCAGCTGTTCATAATCTTCAGAATTCAGCCTGTCCATCAAGACAACTCACTGCATTCAACCCCCTGAAAAGTTACAAGCCTAATTTCAGCCTTCATAGGGTGAGAGAACGTTATTATTTTCTCAAGTCTTGAATAAAAGCAGTTGCTTTCCTAGTAGCTATTGTTTAATGCTGGTTTTTTTCTTTCTCAGCTATCAACATCTCTAATTCCCAGCTTCTTTCTGAATATGGATGTTTTTCATACAAACAGCAGTTTTATTTAATTTCCCAAAGACAAAAAGGTTTACTATAATTTTGAAGCAACACAGTATTTTACTCTCTTTTACATGTTTTGATGAAGTATTTCTGGATCTTTAATTTCTTTCAGTGTGTCTCAGGCTGGTAAAAATTAATTTTAAAAATAAGGAAGTGGTTGTATGTGCCCCAGGAGGCAGAAACTGAGTGAGAGCAAGCTGAAACCACCAAGTTAACTTGGAGTGGAACCTTTGAGTGACTCTCAGTTCCTTGTTGTGCTGTGTAGAGTCCAAAACCTCCAGAGCTTGGTCTGGAGGGAGGCAAAAATACATAGGTATGCAGGGGTGCACCTCTTTGGTGGAGATGGGAAAGGGAGTGAGAGAAACTGCTCTGAATAATTGAAGTAAATGAGTTTGGAGTTGCTTCCTGAGCTCTCCACACACCCGTGAGGTAACCATGTTGTAAAGTTTCACTGCTCCTTATTTTCCCCACCTGTTCTTTCAGGTATGACTGTTACTTTTTAGTTCCCAGGAGGTTACTGTGTATTTTAAAGCTCAGATACACAGTAAATGATTTTTTAACCCTTTAAATCCAAAAGCTCAACAGCAGGGCTCACTAAGAACCTTGGTCTGAGGCAAAGAGGAGCAGTGAATTTGAGGAAATAACTGTGCGAAGAGTCTTAGTCATGGAGAGAATGAGAAGCTGGTGTTGTTTTATTTGCATGGTAATCAGCAAGTGTGTCAGTTGTGCGAGGGCAGGGGAGCAGAGTGAGGTGCTGTGTTTGATAACAAAGCAGTGTTGAAGATGTTCAGGTGGAGAACAGGTGGTGACTGTGTCCCAAATCTGCTCTGAGCTGCCTGTGCTCAACTCTTGAACTACTCTGCTTCCTTACTACCTGTATGCAGGTGCTTAGTATTCTACAGGTCATAGCTTAATATGCCCTGTGTTAGATATGTCAAAGTTGGGCATAATTGACCAATGGGAAAATATTTTGAGCTGGCAAAAAGAAAGATTCTTTTTTTTTTATCTGACAGTGATGTGCTTTGAGTACTCTTGTGGAGAGAGGCTTTGCCTCAGGTTTAGGGATGGGCTGGCATGTTCCTGTTTTTTTAAAGCTGAGTTCAGGAGAGAAAATGTTACTCTTATCATTGAGGCAATGAACTTATGAAGTGATTTTAGTAGCTCAAAATAGTAATAGGAAGTTTAAGTTTCATTTGTCTTACAAGTTAGTGTCAGTGTTAGTGCTTTTGGACATATTGAGTCCTGGGTTTAGCAGGATTGAGTTCCTCAGTTAGTAGAACGCTGGATGAGAATGAGTTTTTTTACTAATTTGCTTTTGGGAGATGTTTGTGAAATCAGAGGTTGAACAGAGCATCTCTTGAGTTTTCAGGCAATACCACAGAAATCTTGTCTCTGAACACATGGTGTTAAATAATTCCTATTAATTTCTGTAAAGTTGGGGGTTGGTTAGCCCCAAACCTGTTGCTCTCCTGTAAGTAGAAGGTAGTGGCAAACTGGCTATTTCTGGAGAGTGCCAGGGCCATCTTGAGAGACTCCCTGGATTTCAGTGTGGCATAAAATCCTCTGGGAGCTGTGCTTCGCATGTAAGTAAGTGATTCAACGAAAAATGGAGCAGAGCCTGGTTCAAGCCAAGCTTTTAGCTGGGAACTGAATGCACGTTTGGTCTCATCTGTACTGGGCTGGTGTCTTAGGGGCAGGGCAGGCGAGGCTGCTGCTCACAGGTTCAAATTACTCAGGATCATGCCCATTAGCAGGACTGAAACCACTCCCCAGAGGGGACCTGGGTTTGAATGGGAAATGACAGATGTTTTTCATGTAAGCAAATCTTGGGGATGTCTGAGACTTCCCTAATTGTCAAATTAGGCATTTGTTTTTTGTAACCTAAAGGCTACTTGGATGTTAAAAGGGAGATCAAGGCATGGAGGCGAGGTTTTTTTTTTCCTCTCTGGATTTGAAACCTGCTTATGCTGGTGCTGTCACTGTGCTGCAAAAGGCTTCTGTTGATTACTTCCCATTTTCAGGTAATTTTCAGTGTGTACCCACAGCAGTGGAGGAGTTTGTGTTTTGAGGAATAGGCCTTAAATCCCTGCTTGTTTGCAATTGCTTGAAATATTGTGAAGTGTGGAACTTTAAATTGTAGGAATAAAGTTGTTTTCATGGCTAGTAAGTTTAAGGAAAGCAATCAGGGACACTTGTGATTTTCACTGTGTGTTTCTGCTGTATCCTTTTCTTTCTTATTCCCCTTCTCCCTGCATTCTTTCCCCAGATCCGCCCTAGAACCCCCTAATATGGGTTAAGTATGTTACACAAGCAGGAAAAATCCTTGTTGGAGGTAGCTACTAGCAGAAGATGATATTTGGATGCAAGATACTGGATTTCTAGCCTGAGCAGGAGCTCCGGGGATTCCCAGTGTCCAGTGTATGTCAGGAACACCACACACTCCCCTCTTGGCATGAGAAGCTTTGTCTTTAACCTTTCTTAGCCTTTGTCTTTAACCTTTCTAGCAATGGAACAGATTTTAGAGCCTTCCTAACAAAGGAGGTGTTCAAGGCTGGGCCTCTTTATCTGCCCAGTCCTAAAGTAGGAAGGAGTAGGGCATGGGGAAGTCTAAGGTGCCTTTACTCCTGGTCCCTTAAAATTGGTTCAACTCCTTCTTACAATTCAGTGCTTATGTTTTTGTGGTTTTCTTTCAGAATAATGCATACACTGCAATGTCTGATTCCTACTTACCAAGCTACTTCAGTCCCTCCATTGGATTCTCCTACTCCTTAGGCGAAGCTGCCTGGTCCACAGGGGGAGACCCCCCCATGCCCTACCTGACCTCATATGGACAGCTAAGCAATGGGGAGCCTCACTTCCTTCCCGATGCCATGTTCGGGCAGCCAGGGGCCCTTGGCAGCACTCCATTCCTTGGGCAGCACGGCTTTAACTTCTTTCCAAGTGGGATTGACTTTTCAGCTTGGGGGAATAACAATTCTCAGGGACAATCCACACAAAGCTCTGGCTACAGCAGCAACTATGCCTATGCTCCCAGCTCACTGGGAGGGGCCATGATCGATGGGCAGTCAGCCTTTGCCAATGAGACCCTCAACAAGGCTCCTGGCATGAACACTATTGACCAGGGCATGGCAGGCCTCAAGCTGGGCAGCACGGACGTGGCAAACAGTGTCCCGAAAGTCATTGGCTCAGCCGTGGGGAGCGGATCTATCACCAGTAATATTGTTACGTCGAGCAGTTTGCCTCCGGCAACGATTGCACCACCAAAGCCGACCTCATGGGCTGACATTGCCAGCAAACCTGCCAAGCAGCAGCCCAAGCTGAAGGCCAAAAATGGCATTGCAGGGCCAAGTCTTCCGCCGCCTCCCATAAAACATAACATGGATATCGGAACTTGGGATAACAAGGGGCCAGTGGCAAAAGCCCCATCACAGACCTTGGTCCAGAATCTTGCTCAGCAGACCCCACAGGTGTCTCCACAGCCCCTGGGCCAACAGATCAGTAGTAGCCCACCAGTTACCCAGACTCCGGGTGGGCAGCAGCCACCGGCACTGCCACCGCCAACCCCACTGCCTGTGCCACCGGCACAGCCCACCCGCTGGGTCGCCCCTCGGAATCGTGGCAACGGCTTTGGCCAGAATGGAGTGGACAGTAACGGAGTGGGACAGACTCAGGCCAGTTCTGGTTCTCCTTCTGAGCCACACCCAGTCTTGGAGAAGTTGAGATCTGTTAACAACTATAACCCCAAGGATTTTGACTGGAACCCAAAGCATGGGCGGGTTTTCATCATTAAGAGTTACTCTGAGGATGATATCCACCGTTCCATTAAATACAATATCTGGTGCAGTACGGAGCATGGCAACAAGAGACTGGATGCAGCCTATCGCTCCATGAATGGGAAGGGCCCCGTATACTTACTGTTCAGTGTCAACGGTAGTGGTCACTTCTGCGGCGTAGCAGAAATGAAATCTGCTGTGGACTATAACACCTGTGCAGGTGTGTGGTCCCAGGACAAATGGAAGGGACGTTTTGATGTCAGGTGGATTTTTGTGAAGGACGTTCCCAACAGCCAGCTGCGACACATCCGCCTAGAGAACAACGAGAATAAACCAGTGACCAACTCCAGGGACACTCAGGAGGTGCCTCTGGAAAAGGCTAAGCAGGTGTTGAAAATTATTGCCACCTACAAGCACACCACCTCCATCTTTGATGACTTCTCACACTATGAGAAACGCCAAGAGGAGGAGGAAAATGTTAAAAAGGTAACATGTTTATGTGTCTTGTCTGAGTTCTGCAGGACAAGAGGTGGTGGGTGCTGCCTTGCACTGGACAAACTCTGGGGTGTGGACTTGTGGGTATTAGCCTGCCTTTTGGCTATCTGCCTCCTCATACCTGGAACCCACACCCAATTAGTAGCCTGACTTTGTGGGGAAGTATGTCCGGAGAAGCCGCCAAGGTGATTAGAGGGATTGAGCACCTCTCCTGTGAGGAAAGACTTAAGAGAATTTGGATTGTTATACCAGGAGAAGAGAAGGCTTTGGGATGACCTAATTGTGACCTTCTAGTGCCTGATGGAAGCCCAGGAAAGATGAGACTGTTTATGAGGGCCTGGAGAGACAGGACAAGGGGGAATGGCTTTAAATTGAGAGAATATATTTTGATTGGATAATAGGAGAAAATTGTTCCCTGTGAGGGTGGTGAGGCCCTGGCACAGGTTGCCTAGAGAACCTATGGCTGCCCCATCCCTGGAAGTGTCCAAGGCCAGGTTGGTTGGGGCTTGGAGCTGCCTGGTCTAGCAGAAGGTGTCCCTGCCCATGAATTAGATGATCTTTAACATCTCTTCCAATCAAAACTGTTCCATGATTCTATGAAATAAGTGCCAGCACTTGGCAGAGCAGGGTGAGAAGCCTTGCCCAGGCCCCGCCTGCGATTGACTGTGTGTTGGTTATGCTGAATCTCAGTCTTTGCCGAGTGCTGTGATGTAAACAAAATGTATTTCTGTGCCATTATCAGCTCCTGGATCAGAGCAGTTTGAAGCTGGAGACCAGCAAGGCATTTGGGAAGTTGTTAGAAACCAGAGCGGGGTCTTAGAATGGCTGCTAATCCGCTCCCTGGCCACAGTGAGGTCAGCATGACAGATGTCTCCCTCCACTTGTAAAACCTCCAGGAACAGCAGATCCTGTCCCTCCCCAGGCAATCTATCCCTCTCCTTAATTATCCTTCCTGTAAGGAGGCTTTGTCTAGTGCCCAATCTAAATCTCCCTTACTGCGATTGAAGTCCATGCCTGGTTGTCCTGTGGACACGGTCGCTGTGTTCCTCCTTCCTCTCTTTGGGGCCATGGTGGGCTGTCACCTGCATGGTGCTGCCAGGAGTGTGGTACATGAGCTGAGCTCCCAACTTGTCTTGCAGCTGCTCTCAAATCTTCCTGTCATCATCTACTCCTTAACGATGCATTAATTGAAAATCCTGCCCCAAATTCAGGAACCAGTGGGCTATGAATCTTACTTGGGTTCAGCTGTAGTAAAATCACCTGGGGCTGCCCTTCCCCTCAATGTGGATCTGGCTTATGTTTGATCTAAACAATAATTATAAAAATTAGCATTAGCACAGCTGGCTGGGAGTTTGCCAAGTTTCCTGATGATCTCTTTAGTTTGACCAATGGGGAATTTTTCCCCCAAGAGTTGAAGAACAGAATCAGGAGCTGCAGCTGCTCACTGTGGCAGTGAATGCAGTTTTAAATTTTTTATATATATTTTACATGGAGCATCGTATAAATTATAATAATTAAGCACAAATGTGGTTACTTGCAGTGCTTGGCGAAAGTCTGTAAGGGAGGAATAATAAATGGCAAGGTGCGAAGGTGTAAACTGGTGTTTTGTGAGGACCTGATTGTTTTGTGTGATTTCACCTCCTAGAATTGTTTTGCTTGTTGTCCAGCCTCTATCTTCCCTGTGAGGGTGGGGAGACTGACACAGGTTGGCCCAGAGAAGCTGTGGCTGCCCCATCTGTGGAAGTGTTCAAGACCAGGTTGGATGGAGTTGCCTGGTCTAGTGAAAGGTGTGCCTGCCCACAGCAAGGGGTGGAGCAGGATCATCTGTAACGTACTTTCCAACCTAAATCCTTATGGGAATATGTAAAACCCTCCAGACCTGACTTCAGGGAGCAACAGTTAGCATTGTTAGAGAGTCAGACCTTGGCACAGTGGGAGAATGCAGGGGAAGGGGGGAAAATGCTCCTTAAGGACAGGTTAGGGATGGATGGATGAAAAGAGTTAATACTAGGTAAGCAGAAGGAGCAGGAAAAGAGAGAAGGCTTTGGGAAAAGCAGACAGAATGATGGGCTCTTCTGGAAGGCTGCTGCATTTGCTGTGTAAAGTCTGAAAATCAGGAATATACTAGAAATAAGGCTTAGCAGTTTTCTTAAAGCTGTAAGCTATCTTTATTAATCTTCTCAGTTGCATTTTAAAGTCTCCTCCCCTTGCTTGCTTCTCGAGACGTACTGGTGTGGAGAGTCGAAAGCAGCAGCAATAGTCTGAGTGCCAGTGCTGCCTTTCTGAACCATGTTCTAGTGGATGCGGCAGTAGCTGATTAGGAAAGCGCTCTTTCTCTGCAAAGGAACTTAGTCATAGGTCTTTGGAATTCACAGAGGAGAAGGGAGCTGTGTAAACACAGTTGGTGTTTGCTCTTTGCTATTTACTCATCCTGTGTTTCATGCTCGGGCCCATGTAACATCTGGCACGGCGGAGGTGACTCTCTGGGCCTTGGTCATTCTTACAGCAACAGTTTGACCTCCTCAGTCATTCACGGACACGGCCTGGAATGTGATTAAGGTTTCTGTAACTTCTCTTTCATGGTTTCATTGAGGAACAGTTATTTTTGGTGGAGGAGGGTTTTCTTTTTTCTTGGAGTGATTCCTACCATGGGACTAGAGGTGCCAAAAAGCCCAAACCATGCCCTGTCTGCTTGAAGCATCTCAAGTAATCACCTGAATTTAAAAAATATATGAGGAACCAGAACTGAAGCACTGGAAATTTAAAACGCTGATGTGGCAGTAGCTCCCTGCCTGCTTTTTGTGCTGGGGAAATTCCATTGCTCCCAGCTCTTTTGTTTCTCCTACAGTGTGAGATGTTGATGCTCTGCAGTTGTATTCTTTGAAGCGTAAATGTTTCAAGGTTTGGCTTGCTTCAAACTTCTCCTGAGCTGCAGTTGTTTCATTCAGCTGCAGCTTGCCCAAATCTTTGTCTCATTTGCAGTTTGATTGCGGCTTGCTGCCTGAGCAGATGGATGATCACTTGTGAAAGTCTGGAAACTCTTGATTATTCTTTTATACTTCTCACTGTTGGTCATTCCTTCAAAATCCCCTAAAGCAGGTCCAAGAAATTATATGAAAAATGTATAGTGTTAATGCTGTTTCCATTGTCCAGTGAAGGGAGAGGGGTGGGTAGGTTAGTTTAGTGTTGAAAACACTGGAATAATCCTCTTTCTTTTCATGTTGCCTGTGCCCATCCTGTTCCTCTAAAGCTAATCCCCATTCCTTTTCTATGTGTTGCTTTGTTCTACTAATCCATTTTTTTAAAAGGTTTGAATATTCTCCTGACCCACAACGGTGGAACCAACTCGTAGTGCAATCCTGTCCAGAGCAGTCTTGAAACCCAGAATAGTTGCTTTTATGGTAGAGCTTGTCACTGACTTCTTCCATGTAAGAATTATTTTATCTTTGCTTTAAACAATCAAAACAGCAGCACAACCCCTGCCCCATGGTCATGCACTTGGATTTCTAGGAATGCTGCCTTGACCTTGTAGTAAAGGTCTCCTATAATGATCTGCTTGGTGTGAAAGGTTGACAGCTTGTGTTTTGTGGAAATGCAATCAGTGGAAAACTCCAAGGGAAGTTTATTTTGATTCTTTCTGCCTGCCCAGGCTTGAGATATTTGGCTACTCACAGGTTCCAGGTATTTTAGGAAGGCTGTCATGAAAACCAGTGCTGTGTAGAGTGTTTAGTGGTCAGATTTGCAGCTGAGAAGAGACACTGTCCGCTGGGACTTAGAGTGTTGAGTCAAGCTGAGCTGTGCAGAACGGGGAGAGCTTTGGTGGGGTTTGTCATGATGAGGATCAGCCTCAAAGCACAGAGGTCGGATTGGCCAGATTGGATCTGTTACTTCTGGAATTGTGCTGCTTTGTGCCTCAGCTGATGCTGTCTGCTGGTTAAGGGAGTACTAATACTGGCAAGTGTCACTGCCTCCTTGGAACATGTGATTTAAGGGGAAACTGAGGGGTGTTGTATAAGCCTGTTTGAAATGGACAGGCTATTTCACAGTCACTGGAATACATGAATGCTTTCTGATGGATTTTACAAAGCTCTTTTTTACTTCTTCCCAATTTGTAATTTCAGAGGGGAGGAGGGAGAATATTCCCTATAGGGTGGACCAGCACTCTTTTCTCCTGCTGTTAGAGTTGTCCTGGAGAATGCTGCATTTGCTTTGGCTTTGCCATGTTCCACAGGACAGTATTTCTGACTTGAAGATTCAATTCCTGGATATTCCATATCAAGGCAAAGCCAACTGTTCTCTGTGGCAGCAAGGGAACACTCCTTCCACTCACACAGTTCCTTTCCTTTGGTGATCCCAGGGCTATTTGCTGTTTTCTGCTCCAAATCGTGGGCATAGTGAAATTAGTTGATTGATACACCAAGGCAGAATTTCTGCTATGCTGTTCAGCAATGCATATGGTTTCAGTTTATGTCCAGGCTGTTTAAATCCTGTAGGTCTGTGTCCATGCTTGTATATTTGCCCAGGAGTGGAGGAAACAAATCATCCTGCTTATTCCAGTGGCTCGGCACTGGCTGTTTGTAAGGAATATTTTGTGCTTATGATATTTTTAAGCAAGCCCTTAACAGCACACACAGATTTTTGCTAATGTTCTAGCTGTGTCTAAAGAAAGGAGAAAACTGGAGGGAAGACTGAGGTCTGATGCTCTAATCTGTGTTTTTTGCTGTGAGGCAGGGAGCTGTGTTTCCTCATCCCTAAAACAGGAGCAGCTGGGGCTAGGAGCCTTTTCACTGCAGTTGAAGTGGAATCAGAGCAGTGGAAGGGCAAACCACTTGCACTTGCCTTGTAGTCCTGTGTCTCACTACTAGTGTTGTGTTAGAAGTCTTTAAAATAATATTTTTATGTAATGTTAATATTATAAAATAGTATTTAAAGTTGACTTGTTGATGTTAGTTTAAGGGCCTGTTGAGATGCACTGTTTAAATTTTTCAATTGTTTTATCCCTGTCCATGCCAGAGGGTTGGAACTAGAAGATTTATAAGGTCCTTTCCAGCCCAGGCCATTCTAGGATTCAAGGACTGGGATTGGTGTTGCGCCAGACAGAGTGCAGGCCATCTGCAATGGGGTTTCTCACCTCCTAGAGATATGGCCTCAGCCATGGGGAGTTTATTCCACACCCTGTTCTTGTGAACTTGTTCCCAACCTACTTCTTGCCCTCTCGGTGTGGACAAAGCTTCATGTCCCCCCCCCTCCAGATTATCTTGGCTGCATGATTCCAGCTCTGAGCTGTAGAATACCCTGAACTAATTGTTCTTATAAATATGTTAATTGAATTGATTATGAATGACTTCAAATTAATGTTTTAAAATTTATAAAAACCTTTTTTTTTTACCCTTCAGCAGATGAATTATGATGGAGGAATGACCTTAAACTGAAATAGGGTAGATTCAGATTAGATATTGAGGAGAAATTAATTTCTGTAAGGGTGTTGAGGTCCTGGCAGGGGTTGCCCAGAGAAGCTGTGGCTGCCCCTGGATCCCTGGGAGTGTCCAAGGCCAGGCTGGACAGGGCTTGGAGCTGGCTAGTCTAGTGGAAGGTGTCCCTGTCCATGGCAGGGAGTGGAATGGGGTGGGCTTTCAGGTCCCTTCCAACCAAAACCAGCCTGTGGTTCTGTGATAAATTGTATGTGTATGGCTGGCAAATTCCCTAGAAGCACTGTGGAGGGCTTGGAATGCAGAAGGGAGTGTGTAAGCTGTCAGCAGCAGGGGTTGCTTTGGTTTTCTTCCTCTTTTTTTTTTTCCTCCAAGAGTTCTGGATAACTTGCTGGCACCAAGGTTAAGAGCAACTTACACAGGTATGTGTTTCAGGTTATTTTATTAACATCTTCTTCCCCAGAAAAAGTTCTTATCTTCCAACAAAGACTCTTTGCTGTCTGTTTCGTTCAGTGAAACCCCAGTGCGTGGTCTGGTTCAGTTCCCTGGATTTTTCCCTAATGCAGAAGTACAGTGGTGGGTCACAAGACATTGCTTGAAAGCTGATTAGGATCCCAAGAAAACAGTTGAAGTGCATTGTTCTGTGAGCAGTCGATCAAGAACAGCTCCATGTGCCTTCCTTGTTCTTATTGAAACTGTAATTCTGCACCAGCTTTTTGCCTGAAAGAAACTGTTTTATTTTTTTTCTGTTTCAGGTTCATGAAGCTCCTTGTTTTGTGTTGTGGTCACTCTCACTACAATTAGTCCTCTCATTTTCCTGCATGTTCTAGTTTGTACCTGGTAGTAATTGTGCTGTCTTACGGCTTTGTGAGTTAATAATTAGCTTCTTAGTGGTACAAACCACTGGAGGCTTGTCAGCCAGAACAGTGCCAGCACCCTGCTCTACCACAACAGTTCCTAGGGAAGTCCCTATTAAACAAGGATGGTCATTACCCAAACTGATGGCTAGGATAGAAGTTATTTGTAGCTCCTTCCAGTGACTAGTCCCCAGTGTGAGCCTTTTTAATTGACATATAAGTCATATAACAGTGTGTTTGAGCAGTTAATAATGAACCATTTGGGGTTTGTGCAAGAACTTGGAAATTTCTGGTTCTGTATAATTCGATTTTTTTTTTTTTCTTAAAAGTACAATGCTGAGCTGCTTTTTTGTGTGGTTAACTGCAGAGCTATTGTAATGTAATCCCAGTTTGGAAGATTTAGATAAAATCTACGTAAAAGGCTTGTATTTTGTTTCTAATCTTGGGGGGAAAGGAAATCACACTCTTCGATTTCCTTCATTGTATCTATGTACAGTGGGGAAGGGCTCTGCTCTCTCCATCTCAGCTCTGTTATTTATGGTACCATCTGTAAAATACCTTCAGAGAATTTCCAAATTCCAAATCATCATTGAAAAATAAAGGAAATTGAGAAGTCTTGATCATCAGCCTTTTGGCTGTTTCAGCCTGATTTGGAGTTCAGCTGATTCCAGAGCCATGTTCTTGATACACATAGAGGAGAAAAAAAAAAAAAAGGTGAAATACAAAACCGTTCCAGTGAATGTGGCTTTATGTTCTCTTTCAAGTGGATGTAAAATGACGGGACATGCTATAGGGAGTGTTGGTTCTTCTACCTGAGCTTGTGAATTTGCTCTTCCTGCCTCACAGAAGCAGGCAAATAGATCTCCTCTTGTCCTCTCACAAAACAGAATATTCTCAATATGAATATTGTGGTGTCTTTTTCTTAGCACCTTTTCTTAGCGGTGATAGCATGAAGTGTCTCTTCTGTCTTACTTGGGATGGAGGTGGTGTTTAAGCCTCAAATACCAGGACAGCTGCAGTTGGTCAGATCCAAGTCTGTGTAAGTATGTCTCCTGTGGCTGCAGGAGCTACCTGTCTGATGGGCACAGAGGGAGACATTGCTTGGGTATCCCTGCTCTTTCCACTTAGAAAGTCCTGTGTCCAGCTGGCAATAACAGTTGAGAGCAAACACCTGTGAGGACAGTACAGTACATATTCCTCTCTGAAGGTCTTCTTTCCCTTGAACAATATGTTTGCTTTGGAAGTTACATTACCCCGAGGATGTATCTTTGTCTTTCTCAATTAATGACTTTCCATGATCTCAGTGAACTTCTTGAGCATCCACAGGATCTACAGTGCTTCAGCTAATTTATGTGTTGTGTGGGGAAATGTGTCCTTTTGATTTGCTTTGAGTCTGCCTCATGATTCTCCCTTTTTCTTGTGTGAGGAAAGGTGGTGAGCCATTATTTCACTCTCTTCTGTGCCTACTCTGCCTTTCCAGTCATCTGTCTTCCAGGCCAGAGAGTTAAAGCACAGTAGCTCTGCAGATGGAAATGCTTCTGTCCCTTGCTCATCCCTGTTTTTCTGTGACACTTTTTCAGTTCTGCTTCATGCCTGTGGAGGTGGAGATGAGCAAAGCTACGCTCTGCTCAGGATAAATCCTGTCTGGGTTTGTATAACAGCACAGTGGTATGTTTTGTTCAGGGTGACATTTGCCTTTCTTCAGGTTAGTCAGTTTTCTGGAGTTACAGATCATGTTTCTGATGGTTAATGGTCAGTTTGGAACCTGTACTCTTGGAATTAGGGCAGGGATTTTATGCACACGTATTGTTTAATTTTTCTCAACCAGGCAGACCAAGTGTACCTGTAAAGTTCAGCAGCTTTTTCTCACAAAGTTGTCCACTTAGTCAACTGCTGTTTTTATTACTCTGAATAGCTTAATACCGTCAGTAAACTTGGTCAGTCCTCTTTCTAGATGTTTTATGAATATGTGGAGCCACAAATTCCACTGAAGCTCTGTGGGTTTTCTGTCCTTGACATTACACCTGCATAGTGTGACAGAGGGCACTGCCAAGGCTTTAACTCTAAAGCAGTGAAGATTTTGAAACATTAAAGTGGAGTTCCTTCCTTTTCTGAAGAGTTTTGTGGCACTTGTGGTAAGACTTCTCACCTGAGTGATTGCTTAAGGTAACCTAAGTAATGAAATTCATTTCCCTTGTAGTGATGGGGAAGAAAAAAAATCTCCCTGGTTTTTGAAGACCAGGAGAATTTTCTTTCTTTCTTCCTAATGACTGGAAAGGACTTGTGTTATTTTTTTTGTGCTCCAAAGTCAGCCAGTCCAGTTCCAGGCTGTGTTGTGAGCCAAGTTGTCCGTCCATGGAATGCCACTGGGAATCCTCCCAGCTTGCTTTGTCTCCTTCGCATGTTCTCAGCTTTTCACCATTTGGTTTCCTGCCCTGTGGGACAAGAGTTCCTATGTGAGAGTAATTAGAAATGTTTATGGGAATTGGGCTGCTTTATTCAGGCAATTAAATGTGATGTTTAAGAGGAGGTTTGTTTTTTGCAATTGATTGAATCAGTTTTAAAAGGTGCCTGGAAAGATTCTGGAGAACAGCAGTGTGCCTGAGGAAATCCTATAGCACGGACCACCTTGTGTAAACCCTCCCGTAGAGGAAAAGCCTTGGCTGTCTTCATGCCCTTCTTGTCCCAGGCTGGTTGCTCTGACATGGAAATTAGGTGTCCAAGGCCATGTCTCTTCTTGGCTCCTGCTTGTTCACTCATATGAGTTTGTTCTGTTTAGAGTTCTGTGGATATATGGGTTTGCTGTGTTGGATTTTGATCTGTAGAACAAAAGGCCTGTCCTGCTATGACAAAGAATCACTTTTATTTGCCTCATCTCCCGTCTTCCTTGGTGGTGAGCCCCGTTAAGTGAATGGGAAGTAGGATGAAGGTGTCAGGCTATAAGCAGATTACTACATGATTTTTATCCCCTTTTCTAGACAAGGATGTAGCTTTTTCTGGTAACCCTGATGGCTTTCTAATGCTAACAACAGGAAAAGTCAAGTTTGGTTTGAAAGTACTGGGACTTGAGACTGCTTGTGGAGCATAATATACAAGTGATACGTCATCCATCATTTGTGCTGTGTCTTCCTTGAGCAGATCCTGCTGGGAGGGCCATGGGCTGCAGTAACTCATGATTTCTAAGGCAGTGATCTGTCTGCCTTGGAGACACGGGCGCATGGAAGTCCTGCTGGGTTGTTTGGCTGGGGATTGCATCAAACAGCGAAGTGCAACATCACAGGCTGAGTGGGGCTGTTGAGGTGCTTGATGTGAGTGTGTGTGTCTGTGTACCAAGGCCAGAGTTTGATTACAGGCTCTCCAGGAAATGGTCATGGGCCCCAAGGCTGCCAGAGCTCCAGAAGCATTTGGACAATGCTCTCTAACATGGGGTGGGATTGTTGCCGTGTCCTGTTCAGGGCCAGGAGCTGGATTTGATGATCCTTGTGGGTCCAACTCAGGATTTTCTGATTAGGTGTCTTAGCATTTTGGGGAATGATACTGGGAGTTCCTTTGCTCCAATGAAGGAATTGCCTGCTGTTTCCTCTATGGGCATGCATGGGTAAGTGATGCCTTTTGCTTGGAGGACTTTCTCAGGCCAAACTGAGACTGTGCCTGGCCTGGCCTGGCCTGCCCAAGGCAGGCCTGCAGCTCAGGCAGGTCCCAACAAACTAGGGTTTGTATGCTGCACAGCTGGGAGCTGTGCCCTGGCTTCTTCTCCAGGTCCTCCTTTGACTTAGTCTGGCTATTTCCCTATCTGTGGTGTGGCAATAAAATCCTTACCTTTGCTGGGAGTGTTGATGCTGAACCTTGGTTGTCAATCAAGGTCAGAGCCTCTGAACAGATGGGCAGTGTTGTCTCTCACTGCCATTTTGTCAGGTGCAAACACTTGATCCTTTTGTTGTTGGCTCCCCTGCAGTGTGAATATAATAAGGTGATCTCGTATTGCTCAGTTGCTGTTATCAGGACCTGGCTTGTGACATGGCTGCAGCCCCTGGGGACAGTAGTGACAGGATTGAAAATGCTTTGAGTGGTATGATCAGAGAGAGCTCCTGTTTGCATACTTGCCTTGTGTGAGCTTTGTGTCAGCACAGTATTTGAGCCATGGCACGAATCAGCCATTTCCATGACGTGTTGCTCTTGCCCTTCCTGTTCCTGAGGGGTTTGATGGATGGGCATGAGTCTGAGCAGGTGTCTTTCTTGTTTCTTCCCATATGGATCAATAAGATATGACCCAAGTTTAATGAAAGTGCAGCCAAAGGGCATAAAACACTTTCTGATGGAATCCCTTTGCTCTCCAGGGATCGTATCCCAGAGCAGAGCCCAGTCTGCTTGCACAGATGCTGCTTTGTCTTCCGACGCTGTAGCTGGGTGGGCTGTGACACTTACACTGTTACGTAGCCTGTGGATTTGGACAAGGATGAGCCAGGAAGGACAAATGTTTGCAATGTAGTTGAGCCTTGCTGTGTATTCTGGTAGATCTGGCTGGTGGTTGAATGATCACTGTAATGCTTCTGAGGACAAGATGTCTTCGATCCCTCTGCTCTACTCAGATGACACCTTACATGCAGTGCTGCATGCAGCTCTGGGGATTCCAGCATCAGAAGGATGTGAAGCTGCTGGAGAAAGTCCAGAGAGGGCACAGAGATGCTCCGAGAGCTGGAGCCAGGCTGGGAGAGCTGCGGGTGTTCACTTGGAGAAGAGAAGGCTCCAGGAGGGCCTTAGAGGCCCTTCTAGTGCCCAAAGAGACTCCAAGACAGCTGAAGAGGGACTTTGGACAAGGAATGGAGGGACAGAACACAGGGAATGGCTTCTCATTGCCAGATGGGATATTGGGAAGGGATTGTTCCCTGGGAGTGTGATGAGGCTCTGGCAAAGGGTGCCCAGAGAAACTGTGGCTGCCCCATCCCCAGAATTGTTCAAGGCCGGGTTGGACAGGGCCTGGAAGAACCTGGTCTAGTGGAAAGTGTGCCTGCCCATGGCAAGATGAGATTTCAGCTCTCTTCTAGCCCAAACCAGTTAGGTTCTGTGGTTTTGGATCAGGGATCCACCTCCTTTCATATCCAGCCACCTTTCCTCCATTCCCCTCTGGCTTGCTCCTTGAGGCAGGCTCTTGACTGAAGGGGAATGGGGACCTTTTGGGGACCCCGTTCCCCAGTCCTGGTTTACAGCAGGTCTGAAGTGAAGATGTTCACTTTGGCCCCCTCTCTAGCTTGGTGACATGGGGGACATCTGCTCTAGGCTCTGTTCTGACACATCGGTATTTAAGGGGGGGATTTTTCCTGGGGTTGGCTCCTGATTAACTGCATGCAGGCCTTGGGAGCAGCATCATCTCCTCAGCAGGAAGAGGTGATTGATTGGGGTCCAGCTGCTCAGCTAACAGGGTGATGTGTGCAGCAGGAACCTTGGCCACTGTCCCAGCCCAGGACACTGGCCCTGGAGATGCACAGGGCATGATTGAACATGGCAGCCAGCTTATCCCATGTCTGCATTTGGGAAGTGGTTACATTAGCTCAGGCAGTTGCAGCTGCTTCTCAGAGGGTTGTGTGACGTTGCCATCTGTCCCTGTGTAGCATAACATGCTAGCTGCTGAACCAGGAACAGGGCTTGGCACCTTCCTTTGGATTTGTGTCTCTCCCTGCTGTGCTTCTTGTGCTCTATGTTCAGGCCTGGCTCTGCTTCCCAACCTAGCAGTTGGATTTTGCTGTGCTGTTGTGGTGTTTTGGCAATGAAAGCCCCTGCAACACCCTTGGGCAGAATTACAGGAAAAGGGGAATTAAATTGACTTACTTGGGTAACTGTTCTTGATGAGAACATGTGCCTTCGTCTGATCCCTGTCCGCAGAAGGCAGCAGAGGATCATGCTGGCCTTGCTCTGCATCCTACAGAGGAATGGGAAGTAAAGCCTCCTTGGGTCTGTGGCTGAGGCCAAAGCCAGTGGTGGTGTTCTAAGCTGGAGACCAGGCCTCTCTTTTGGGGAAGGTTTCTAAGGATAGATGGCTGCACATGCTGTTGTCCCAGGATTGAAACTGTTTGGGGATGGGCTCTCCCTGGATTCAGCAGTGGCAGAGGATGGGATTTCCTGTAGCAGCCTGTGTGCTTGTGGCAGAGGTTGTGTGAGCTGCAAAGATGGGAAGGTGCCCCCCATCAGCAGGTTAGCATGGGACCATGGGAAGCAGGCAGGGGACTCTGTTGCTCCCCTTATTTCAGGTGATACAACTCCAGGCAGAGAGGCACATGCAGGGAAACATCCTCAGCTGAACCAAAGTACTAGGTTCAGAGCCTTGACAGCATCTCCTCTCTGAGTGAAGAGGGAAAACCTGCTGTACCTGTGGGTACCTGCTGCAGGTACAGCTTTGCTGTGGAAGTGGCACCTCTTGGACTAGCTAGGTGGTGATGGGCTCACTCCGCAGGAGCTGGAGCCCTGCAGTGCGTGTCATGCCTAGACTACAGGGACCTGACTGTCTTCAGGGAAGAGGCAGAGCCAGGGAGAAGCATCAGCTCAGGGCCCTCTGGCTGCTGACAGGTTTCATTTTTGAGGTGGTGTCTTATGATCTGGGAATGACACGTCAAACACCTCATAACCCTTTGAGGAAGCCTGGACCTGCTTCTGTAAGAGCTTCTCCATTAAACCCAAACAGAACGCTGAAGAGATGGGCACAGAGTGCTGAGAACAGCAAAGGGGGTGGCAGCCTTTGGTGTCTGGGGGTATTTGGTGCTGTGCTGCCTCTTTGTTCTGGTGCAAGTGTTTGGACAGGATGTTTCCACAGTGATGGAGGAAAACCCAGGGTGATAGCAGTCAGTGGGAAATTCCTGTGAAGTTCTTGTTTTTCAAGTGAGATACCATCAAGTTGTGACAGGGGTATTGGAGAGATTTTCTGCTGGGGGGCTGGGACTGTTTCAGTCCATGCAGACCAAGGCTGATGTCAGTGCTACCTGGGTTTGAACTCCAGCCTACTTTGATGCCTACATGGGAGTTCAGGTGGCATTTTTTCATAGAATCATGGAATGGTTTGGGTTGGAAGGGAACTTAAAGACCATCTCATTCCAATGCAGATACACCTTCTTCTAGACCAGACTGCTCTAAGCCCTGTCCAACCTGACCTTGGACACTTAAAAGGATGAGGCAGCCACAGCTTCTCTGGGCACCCTGTGCCAGGGTCTCACCACCCTCACAGGGAAGAATTTCTTCCCAAGATCTCACCTAACCCTGCCCTCACACAGTGGGAAGCCATTCCTCCTTGCCCTGTCCCTCCAGGCTCTTGTCCAAAGTTCCTCTCCAGCTCTCTTGGAGCCCCATTAGGCACCAGAAAGGGCCTCAGAGGTCTCCCTGGATGAACACCCCCAGCCTATCTCCACAGCAGAGGGACTCCAGTCCTCAGAGTGTTTCTGTGGTCTCCTCTGGAGTTCCTCCAGCAGTTCCACATCCTTCTGATGTTGGAATCCCCAGAGTTGGATGCAGCTCTGCAGGTGGTGAATCATCTGAGATAAAAAAAGGAGAATAAAGAGCTGTTTGACCTCAGCAGTGTCACATCTCTGCAATGACTGGATGCAGTAGCAGCACTTCTTTTGACAAGAACAATGCTCTTTTCCTGGCTTTGCTGGGACAGGGTCCATGGGAGAGCCATGTCTTGGAATGCTGATGTGTAACAATGGTGAATAAAACTGCTTTCAGTTAATATGATCTCTGGTTTGTTTTTTTTTTGCAGGAACGCCAAGGCCGTGTCAAGTAAAAGGCCATTCCTCCAGCACAGATTGCTGCAGAGATTGCATCCCAGCTGTCTTTCAGAGAGAGAAAGGAGCAAGACTATCCCAGAAAGAATTAGGACTTTTTTTTCTTAATTCATTTGACTTCAAAAAGACTTTTACAAGATTCCAATTAAAAAAAAAAAAAAAGTATTGAAATGTCACAAGACATAGGACTAAAAAAACCAAAAACAGCCACAAAAAAAATCCCTTCTAGGTAGAGTAGAGGTGAAACCTGTCCCATTTCTTTTGGCTTTGGTTGTGATTTCAGAGCATAGACTTTGTTTTTGTCTTTTTACTATGGGTTTTGGATTTTCAAGTCCGTAAGTGGCATATGCCTTTTTTTTTTGTCTAATTTTTAAATCTCATTGTTCCTCCTCTTTCCACCCTGTTGGGCCTCCTTCCCTGGTTTTGATATTTGCACTTGGAACACTGAATTATAGCATCCACCATGCAAAGTGGAGTAACTTTATTTTTTTTTTCTTTCCCTGGATTGGAAGAGGCGGAATTCTGTGAGGAAGTTGGGGTTTTGGCCTAAGAAGAATTGAACAGAAAATTGTCCAAGAGGTTATGTCTTAAAGGTGGTTCATTTTTCTCTGACCCTTTGTTACTCAAAAGTCAAGTACTAGGAGTCCTAAGAAATGTTCTGTTCTTGTGCATTATATAGATTTAAAGATTAGGTCTGGATGAATTTGATTTTTTGAAAGCTGAGAACAGTGGTAAAAACTTGTCTTGTTTACAGGAAAATGAATTTTGGACAATAAAAACCCCAAAACAAACAAACCAAGGAAGAAATATTGTAAAATGTGTAGTGACTATGTTTCAGTTTCTTGTTAAGCCAATGAGGACTGGGCGTTGCCTTTCTTTTTCACCATTAATCACTTCTCATAAATAAATGTGAGATCTTGTTGAGCATCACTGTTGTCTCCTGCTCCCTTCCCCTTGCTGTCAGCTCCTCAACTATTGGAAAAATACCTGAAAAAAAGGAGTGGAGAGGTGTTTTCTCCTTGAGTTTGAAGTAGAGTGCTCTCACCATGGCATCCCCAGCAAAATTCTGGGGCTGTTCCAAGCCCTTTGGGGTTGTTGTGACTCCATAGTGTCACCTGGCTCCAGATGTGAGGGGCAGTCCCCCCACCTGGCCTTGCTCCCAGGATTCCTTCCCATGTCATGGGTAAGTTGAGGATGATCCAAGCTCCTTCCAGGAGTGGGAAATGCAGATGCCTCGCAGCCCAAATCATCTTGTGAAGGAAAACACATTGTGAAGAAAATAATAAAAAACCTCCCCCTCCCTCTTCCTCTTCTCTCGTCATGGACCCTGCTGCTCAATTTTGGTGGACTCCACCTCTGTCCAGCAGCCTGTTACTCCAGGAGGTGACCAACTAACCAGTCTGACAAGCACTGCTGTGGAACAATGTCAGATGTCCTGGGGTCATGGCCAGTGTCAGGGCCCCCAAGTGCCAACAGACTTGCTGAAGTAACTTGGTGGGTGAGTGAGTGAGTGAGTGAGTGAGTGATGGAATAAAACCATACTAGCTGCCTTTCCCTCCCTTAGAACTGGGGAATGAGCTATGAGGGAGCCCAGGTTAGGAGGTGATACAGAGATGGTAATTTGGGGGATCTGAATGTCACTGGGAGAGAGTGAAGATGCAGTGGAGGAGAAGGTAGACTAAAAGAGCAGTTAGGTGGTGGTCCTCCCAAAAAAGGCAGGTTACAAGCCCTTTTGGAGCTGTAAACCCCAAAATTGCCTGGAAGTTTTGGGGGTGTTTGTGCAAAAATTACAAAAAACTGTACCTTTTCTTATCTTTTATGTATATATAACAAAATGATTCTTGTTAAAATTTATTTCAAAATACAACCTTGTATCTACTGTACTATATACAGGATAATGGAGTATTAGAAATTCTAAATATAGATATATAGGGCTTAAAAATGCAAATACAATTTTATGTATATAAAATAAAAAAAAAAGGGCTTGAAAATGGAAGAAAATATCTCTATGATGGCACTAGAAATATATCGAACTATTCAGAGTTTTTCTTTCTCTCGGCATAAAACAGACATGTCTTGGATGGGACTGGAATTGATGTGGCAAACCGGTGTTAAAGTGCCAGTGGGAGTGGCTACAAAGGGAGGCCATTTTTCATGAGAAAAAAAAGTCATTTCCCCAGGATCTGGGGATCAGATTAAAGGTGGCCTTTGGGCATCTAAAGACTTGATGGGTCCTAGTTACTGGAAGCTTTACTTACGGAGAAATCCAGCAAAGTTTGCAACTTCTACCTTGGCACGTCACAGTCTGGCATTGAGAGGGGTTGTGATGGGAGGCCATTTTCTATGGGAAAGAGAAGTCATTTCCCCAGGGTCTGGATATCAGATGAAAGGTGGCCTTTGGGCATCTAAAGACTTGCAGGGTCCTAGCTGCTGACAACTTTAGTTTTGGAGAAATCCTGCAAATTTTGCCAATTTCTAGCTCGGCTCGCCACACTATACAAGTGCGAGTGGCCCCAAAGGGAGGCTGTTTTCAGTGCAAAAAAGAAGTCATTTCCCAAGGGTTTGGGTATCAGATGAATGGTGGCTTTTTGGGGTCTAAGGACTTGCCAGGTCCTTGTTGCTGGCAGCTTTAGTTCTGGAGAAATCCTGTAAAGTTTGCCAATTTCGAGCTTGGCACTGCCTGTTGGCAAAGGCAAGTGGCCACAAACGGAGGCCATTTTCTGTGGGAAAAAGAAGTCATTTCTCCAGGATCAGGAGATTATATTGAAGGTGACATTTGGGGCTCTAAGGACTTGCAGTGTCTTAGTTGCTGGCAGCTTTAATTTAGGAGAAATCCAGCAAAGTTTGCCAGTGTCAAGCTAATCGCCATCCTGTGACACAGGTCAAGTGGCCGCAAACAGAGGCCATTTTCTGTGGGAATTAGAAGTCATTTCCCAAGAATGAGGGATTCAGGTTAAAGGTGACGTTTGGGGCTCTGAAACCTAGCGGGCTCCTAGTTGCTGGAAGCTTTAGTTTTGGAGAAATCCTGCAAAGTTTGCCTATTTCCAGCTTGGCCAGTGTGAGTGGCCTCAAACAGAGACCATTGTCCATGGGAAAAAGAAGTCATTTCCCCAGGGTCTGGGGATCAGTGTAAAGGTGGCCTTTTGGGCTCTAAAACCTTGCAGGGATCTAGTTGCTGGCAGCTTCAGTTTTGGAGAAATCCAGGAAAGTTTGCCACTTTTAAGGTTGGCACTGCCCTGTCTGCCAGGGTGAGTTGCTGCAAATGGAGGCTATATTCAGTGGGAAAACAAAGTCATTTCCCCAGAGTCTGGGTATCTGTTGAAAGGTGGCCTTTCGTGCTCTAAGCACTTGCAGGATCCTAGTTGCTGCCAGCTTTAGTTTTGGAGAAATCTACCAATGTCTGCCAATTTCTAACCTGTCACTGCCCTGTCGGTCAGAGCGAGTGGCCCCAAATGGAGGCCATATTCTGTGGGAAAAAGAAGTTATTTCTCCAGGGCCAGTTATCAGTCTAAAGGTGGACTTTGGGCCACTAAGGACTTACAGGGTCCTTGTTGCTGGCAGCTTTAGTTTTGGAGAAATCCTGCAAAGTTTGCCAATTTCAAGCTAAGCGCTGTCCAGTGACCCAGGCCAAGTGGCCGCAAACGGAGGCCATTTTCTGTGGGAAAATGAAGTCATTTCCCCAGGGTCTGGGGTTCAGATGAAAGGTGGCCTTTTGGGCTCTAAGGCCTTGCAGGGTCCTGTTTGCTGGCAGCTTTAGTTTTGGAGAAATCCTGCAAATTTTAACAATTTCGAGCTTTGCACCACCCTGTCGGCCAAGGTGAGTTGTCGTGAATGTAAGACATTTTCTGTGGGGAGAGGAAGTCATTTCCCCAGGGTCTGGGGATCAGATGAAAGTGGCATTTGAGGCTCTAAACAGTCGCAGAATCTTAGTTCCTGGCAGCTTTAGTTTTGCAGAAATCCTGAAAAGTCTGCCAATGTTGTGCTTGGCACCGCCCTGTCAGTCATGGTGAGTGGCCGAAAACGGAGGCCATTTTCCATGGGAAAGAGAAGACATTTCCACAGGGTCTGGGGATCAGATGAAAGGTGTCCTTTAGGGCCCTAAGGACTTGCAGTGTCCTAGTTGCTGGCAGCTTTAGTTTTGGAGAAATTTATCTAAGTCTGCCAATTTCCTGCCTGGCATCGCCTGGTCACACTGTGTGAGTGGCCCCAGATTGAGGCCATATTCCGTGTGGAAAAGAAGTCATTTCCTCAGGATCTGGGGAACAGATAAAAGGTGGCCTTTGGGCCACTAAGGACTTGCAGGGTCCTTGTTGCTGGCAGCTTTAGTTTTGGAGAAATCCTGCAAAGTTTGCCAGTGTCAAGCTAAGCACCATCCTGTGACCCAGGTCAAGTGGCCACAAACAGAGGCCATTTTCCATGGGAAAGAGAAGACATTTCCCAAGGGTCTGGGGATCAGATGACAGGTGTCCTTTATGGCTCTGAGGACTTGCAGGCTCCTAGTTGCTGGCAGCTTTATTTTGGAGAAATCCAGCAAAGTTTTCATATTTCAAGCTAAGCGCTGTCCAGGAACCCAGGTCAAGTGGCCACAAACGGAGGCCATTTTCCATGGGAAAAGAAGTAATTTATTCAGAGTCTGGGGATCATATTGAAGATGACATTTGGGGCTCTAAAGCCCTGCAGGCTCCTACCTGCTCGCAGCTTTAGTTTTGAAGAAATCCAGCAAAGTTTGCAAGTGTTGAGCTACGCGCCATCCTGTGACTCAGGTCATGTGGCCGCAAACGGAGGCCATTATCCATGGGAAAAAGAAGTCATTTCCCCAGGGTCTAGGAATCAGATGAAAAGTGTCCTTTAGGGCTCCAAGGACTTGCAGGATCCTAGTTGCTGGCAGCTTTAGTTTTGGAGAAATCCTGCAAAGTTTGCCAATTTCCAGCTTGGCATTGCCCTGTCTGCAGTTGCCGCTAATGGAGGCCATTTTCCATGGGAAAAAGAAGTCATTTTCCCAGGATCTGGGGCTCAGACGAAAGGTGGCATTTGAGGCTATAAGGGCTTGCAGGGTCCCAGTTACAGTAAGCTTTAGGTTTTGAGAAATTCTGCAAAGTTTGCCAATTTTGAGCAAAGCACCATCGTGTGACCCAGTTCAAGTGGCTGCAAATGGAGGCCATTTTCCATGTAGGAAAAAGAAGTAATTTCTCCAGGGTCTGGGGATCAGATGAAAGGTGGCCTTCAGGCTTTAAGGACTTGCAGGGTCCTGGTTGCTGGCAGCTTTACTTTTAAGGAAATCCAGCAAAGTTTTCCAATTTCTATCTTGGCTTGTGCGAGTGGCCTCAAACAGAGGCCATTTTCTGTGGGAAAAGAAGTCCTTTCCCCGGGGTCTGGATATCAGTTGAAAGGGGACATTTGGGGCTCTACAGACTTGCAGGGTCCTTGTTGCTGGCAGATTTAGTTTTGGAGAAATCCTGCAAAGTTTGCCCATTTTTAAACTGTCGCCGCCCTGTCAACCAGGAAGAGTGGCCTCAAACAGAGGCCAGTTTCCATGGAAAAAAGATGTCTTTTCCACATGGTCAGGGAATCAGTTGAAAGGTGATGTTTGGGGCTCTAAGGACTTGCAGGGTCCTTGTTGCTGGCAGCTTTAGTTGTGGAGAAATCCAGCAAAGTTTCCAGATTTCATACCTGCCGCTGCCCTGTTGGTCAGGAAGAGATGCTGCAAACGGAAGCCGTTTTCTGTGGGAAAAGTAGTCCTTTCCTCAGGGTCTGGGAATCAGTTGAAAGGTGACTTTTGGGGCTCTAAAACGTTGCAGGGTCCTGGATGCTGGCAGCTTTAGTTTTGGAGAAATCTACCAGTGTCTGCCAATTTCTAATCTGGCATTGCCCTGTCATCCTGTGTGAGTGGCCGCAAATGGAGGCCATATTCTGTGGAGAAAAGAAGTCTTTTCCCCAGGGTCTTGGTATCAGTTGAAAGGAGTGGTTTGGGGTATAATGCCTTGCAGGCTCCTTGTTTCTGGCAGCTTTAGTTTTGGAGAAATCCAGCATAGTTTGCAGATTTTTTACCTGGCACCGCCCTGTCGTTCAGTATGAGATGCTGCAAACCAAGGCCATTTTCTGCGGGGAAAATATGTCTTTTCTGCAGAGTGTTGGTATCAGTTCAAAGGGGAGGTATGGAGCTCAAAGGACTTGCCGGGTCCTAGTTGCTGGCAGCTTTAATTTTGGAGAAAACCAGCATAGTTTGCAGATTTTTTACCTTGCGCCCCCCTATGGGCCAGAGCAAGTGGCCTCAAACGGAGGCCATTTTCTGTGTGTAAAAGAAGTCCTTTTCTCAGGGTCTTGGTATCTATCAGTTGAAAGGTGATGTTTGGGGTTCTAAGGACTTGCAGGCTTCTAGTTGCTGGCAGCATTACTTTTGGAGAAATCTTGCAAAGTTTACCAATTTCTAACCGGGCGCCCCCCTGTCGGTTAGGGCAAGATGCTGCAAATGGAGGCCATTTTCCATGGGAAAAAGAAGACATTTCCCCAGGGCCTGGGAATCAGTTGAAAGGTGGCGCTTGGGGCTCTAAGGCCTTGCAGGGTTCTAGTTGCTGGCAGCTTTACTATTGGAGAAATCTACCAATATCTGACAGTTTCTAACCTGGCATTGCCCTGTCGGTCTGTGTGAGTGGCCCCAAATGGAGGCCAAATTCTGTGGGAAAAAAAAGTCGTTTCTCTAGGGCCTCGGTATCAGTATAAATGTGGACTTTAGGCCGCTAAGGACTTTCAGGGTCCTAGTTGCTGGCAGCTTTATTTTTGGTGATTTCCACCTTAGTTTGCCTATTTCTAGCCTGGCACCGCCCTGTTGGTCAGGACGAGATGCTGCAAACCGTGGCCATTTTCTGTGGAAAAAAGAAGTAATTTTCCCCTTAAGATGCCATATTTTAAAAGGGCACCTTGTCATTTCACAGGGTTTTCCAAACATCATTTAGAAATTTAGACTAAAAGTAACATTCTTCCTAGTAATCTTTTTTTGTTTTGCAGTTCAGTCTTCACAAAGGCAGCAAAGAAGAGAACGGAGCACAGCTCTTTCTGGAGCACCTTGAACAAATGCCCTTGCTTATGTTCTGATCATTCACTTCAACAAAACTCCTAAGAATGAAGAAAAGGTTGTGAAAGCATTGCTAGTAGTGTTCCATGGCAATGTATGGGTGTGATTTCTCAAGTAGAATTTGTATCACATAGATGACACTTGGCAAACAGCAAATGTAGGGGTTTTCTCCAGCTCTCAGACTGATGTTACATGTGGGTAATTTAAAAAAAAAAGAAACCAAGAAGGCTATTTTTTAACATGTGAATTTCTTTCCACCCCTACCATGGACGTCTGAACCTTATGAATAGACAGTGTCTGATTTAGAAAACAATAGAAAATGATTACAGTTTAAGGAAACAGGGGATCATAAGGCCTTTGCTGATGGAACGTAGCCTATTCATTGGTTGAAATGAAGCAGGTAGACAGGACATAGGAACTATTTTTTTGTGGATCAAATATTTATTTTCTAAAGTGACACTGACAGATAGTGAACTCACCAACTTAGATATTGCCCAGTAGATAAGGGCACACAACTTGCTCCATCAATTTATCCCTTGGAATCATCATCCAAGGGGATTTTCCCCTGCATCTGTGAAAAGATGCCTACCTTTTTCACAAGACTTTTGCACCAACATTGTTAGGCCTGATCAGCTGCTCAGGAGGGTGAATGAACAGCAGCAAGGTGACTGGCCAGGGGAATTTGCTTCAATGGATTTTGATCTCCCGGATATTTGGAAGACCTGCTTCGGCCCTGCTTGTCAAACACAGCCTTTAAAGGGTGCTAAACAATGGTTAATCTGTACTGGGCCACATGCTCTTTATTCTCTCCCTCAACTTCGCCATCACCTCTCATCTCTTTCACGTGAGCTATAGTCAAGGTCCACATGCTACTTTTTAAAGAATCTTCAGGCCTGATGCAGTAAGAATGATGAATAGAACACAGCTGGGATCACTTTTCCACTTTGGATCGAATGCATTCTGCACACAAATCCAATGAGAAGGTGTTCCCCCTAGGCCCAGAAAAACCTTCACTAGTACTAGTGGTCTACGTCAACCGCAACTGAGTCTGAAAGAAAAGCTTTTTTTCTGAGAGTGTCTGAGAGGTTTCTATGAAGCACAGATATCTCACAGATGCAATTTTGAAAACCAGAGGAAAAAAAAATTGGCAAAAAGTTGTTAATTTTACTGGTTTTAGTTTTAAATTCCATGCACTTTTCCAAAAAGCGTCAAGCTCAAATGCCCATCGACACATTTAAGTCAGCTATAAGTCAGCATTCATAGAAAATGTTCTTTAAATCAAAAGAATTTCCAGAATTTTTACTTCAATTTTCTATGCCTAGATTTGTTCTTTCTGACACATATGAGATGAAAGGAAGACATTTTTGACTGTGGGGGTGCTGGAACACTGGAACAGGTTGCCCAGAGAAGTTGTGGGTGTCCCATGGCTGAAAGTACTCAAGGTCAGGTTGGATGGGCCTTTGAGCAGCAACAAAGAAGAATCTTGAGGGTAGAGAAACCAAGTTGGAATCTAGAAGAAACTCTGCTTGAAGTAGAGGAGCAAGGTTTCTGTCAGCTCTTGGGGTCAATTCCAAGTTGTACAAAATTACATTGATCTGTGATTTTCACTACTGTAACAGGTTAATGACAACAATGCAGAAGATAGCAAATTTTAAAAGAGTTAAGAAAGACAGCATCAAATACATGGGCTAGGTTTCAACATGGGACACTCTCGAAGAAAAAATCTCTGCATTTCAACACTTCATCAAGTTAGGATTTCATCAAGTGCCAAAGAAGGCGGCAAAATATCATTCAGGACATTATTTCCTGGAGCTCAGCCTGGCTATTATTAGGAATTGGGTTTGAACATCATCTAGATACACCACATACACCTTCCCTTCAATGAAAAATTACTGTTTACAAGGAAGAAGCAACGAAGCGCAAAATTGATTGAAAGCATCTTAAAAATGTCAAGAAGTCCAAATACTTCTTCCACCTTAGAGAGGGACAAAGAAATTCTTCCATAGCATGATGGTATAAAATTGTAGAAACCAATGTTTTCTTCTGAAAAGATATCATCCATTTCTCTCTTTTTAGAAGAAAATATTCCTGACATATACAACACATGTAAGTAAGTACACACAACTAAGTAATTTTAAAGAAACAAATGAAATGAAAATATTCCGTCCAAAGAATTCAATGAAAAGCTGTGTTTTAAATAGGAGGTAGATATTCAACCGAATTTTGGTACCAGGTATTTGAATTCTTGCACCAGCTCTTTTGCACACAGAAAGAATTATATAGCATTTCAGTCTTCTCCAAGGTGTTCATGATCTGCTATGCTGACCTCACCTCTGCGGGTGCCTAGGCGTGTGTGGAAGGGGGGTGTTTATGGCTGCTTAAGACTCCTTGTGGCAGATTCATGCCTCAGCTGCATCATTTGTTTTAGAAACTTCACAGAGAGGGGATATGAAGTTTAATAGCAACAAGAGATCAATTCCCAAATCGTCCATTTTACTCTACCTTCTAAATCATGGGCTTTGTTGCATATTTGATCCAATCTACTTTCAAGCCACTTGGAGGAATGAGAATGTGGAGAATCCCTCCAAGGTCTTGCAACTTTGGTGCAAGTAGATTGTCAAGAAAGCATCATTTCTCTTTGAAATACGTCTGGGACAGGCGCCTGGGACAGGCATGATGGTGGTGTCAGGCTGTTGGAGTGTTAGCTGCTGGGAGATCTTGTACAAAAGGATTGGTTTTTACATTGAGCAGTTACTGAATCAAGCGCAGGAATACACTGGAAGTTCAACTGGGGGCTCCTTTTTCTAGCAGACTACTTCTAGAACAGGCTTGCAGACTGAAGCTGACTCTTTTGCTCCCTCTTTGTTTCTTTCCTATTTGCTTGGCTTCTTTGCCACTATCTAGACAAATGTGGAACTTTTTTCCCACGTCCAATTGTTTCCTAGTCTGATAATTATGATCCATTGTTTACAAGGAATTTTTTCAATCTTGGTTAGAGTTAAAGAAGTTAAGGACTTAGGTCTTTTTCTTCCCTTATCAAGAGTGCAATGAAATTGATCAATAAAGACCAACTCTGTCCTTTTCTTTTGATTTTGAACTCAAGTAGGTCATTCCCATACATTAATCCATTTGGTGGACCAATAGTTGCCATTCTGATCGAAGTTGTCACTTCTTAGCAATATACCTTCTGTGGCTATGTTGACAACACTTTTGGTGAAGATCCTAGCCGGTCGTGGACACACCTAGGGAGAAATTTGCTCAGCCAGTGTCAGCCTGAAGCATGCAGATCAGAAGCTCTTTCTAGAGCGGGGGAATTTTCCCATGAAAGGGATTCAGTTACGGAAGAGACACTTGTCCCGGAGTTTTACCTTCTTCTTGAACACTACTTAAGCAACTTAGATCCTGTGTCCATTTGAATCTCTGTCTGCACAGAACTTTGTCATGCCAGTGCTTGAAATGCATCTCGAAGAGAATTCACTAGCACAGAAGGAATGAGTGTGGACGGGGTCAGTGGGGCTCCCCAGGCCCAAGCCCCTGCTTCAACCAGGATAGCTGGAGCCTCTGGCCAAGGATTCTCTCTTAATAATTTTTAATCTAGTGAAAGATCCAGGCTCCACAATCTTTCTGGGCAGTCTGCGCCGTGGTTCAGTCACCCTCCCAGTAAGAAATCCTTTGGTGATATTCAGAGGCAATCTCCTGTCTTTCAGTGTGTGCCCACTGCCTCTTGTTTTTTCGCGGAGCAGCATTGAAAAGACACTGGTTCCCTCCTCTTTGCACTATTCCTTCTGGTATGTATGCGTGCTGCCATGGAGAGAAATGTCAGAAAGCTGCCTGAAGCCCAGGCACACAATAGTCCCTTCAGCTAGCAGGCAAGTTGATTCGTTAGAGGAGCTTAAAAAGTTGTTCAGCATCAAGTTCCCCTGGTAAATCCATGCTGATGACATTCTTTTGTCCTCCTTTATGCGCCTGGCAATGCTTTCCAGCAAGAGCGGCTCCATCAACTTCCTGGGGATAAAAGTGATACTGGCTGGCTTGTATTTTTCCAAGTCCTCCTAGTTGCCTTTTTTGCAGATGGATGACATTTGCTTTCATCCAGTCTTTGGGCACTTTCCTCAGTCACCATGAGCCATTAAACATGATTAGGAGTGGCCTCAGAAGAACATCCGCTAACACCCTTGAGACCTGTGGCTCCACCTCAACGGGGCCTGTGGACTTCATGGAATACGTATCATGGATTTCGTGACTGTGCCCATCCAAGTTTGCATGGGATAACAGGACATATTAACTGCTACCTGAAGAGTGAGTGAAAAGCTATGGAAGCTATCCAAAAGGACAAAGACTAAGAGTTCCCTTTCAAGAAAAAGCATCCTATCGTGGAGCTGAGCAGCTTTAGATTTAGGGAAGCTTCCCCTCTGAGAGGATGTAGAAGACATTCTTTTACCTTCTCCAGGAATCAAATGTATTCACCATTCACTTGCAATACAAAACCATCAATTCTTACCAAAATGGTTGCTGCCAAACTAGACAATAATGTACTGGCTGGGGATTCCCCTAACAGATGACAGCACCTGCTTGCTGTTTCTTATGCGTACAGACTATTCGAATTCGGTCGTTTGAGTGGGGATTACAGGTCTTTGAACTTTCTTTCGGATGAATTTGGAATATTTCCTGAACAAGGACCTGAAGAAGAAAATGTCGTTTCCCATCAGTGCACTTGAACATCCATGACTGTCATGGGGGCACTGTGGGGCCTTGAGGGTGACAGAGGCTGGGCGCTGAGGGAGGAACAGGGAGAGGGGACAGTGGGTGACACACAGAGATGCTGAGGGTGGCAGGGGCAGATGTAGGATGACACAGAGAAGCTGGGGGCTGCGGTAATATTTTGTTCCCAGCCTTATACTTTCCTGTTTTTCTTTTGTTTTCTTTAAAAATGCTATTTTCCTAAAATCTCCCCCTATGCCCAGCATGTGGTGTATATATATATATATGTATTTTTTTTCTGAATTAAACGGTTTTTACAAATAAATCCAGAGCTTAACAAATCCAAACTTCTGCTTGGATACTTTGAAATGGTCGACGAGTTAACTCACAACCTTTTTTTTTTAGTTCAAAAATCCCAATGCACCCATAGTTCCTTAAAGAAATGATAACACAAAGCCTGAGTATCCCACTGGGCCTTTTGATAAATGTTCTCTGCTATTCCCTATTAAGCATTTTATTATCTTATTGTCTTTCATCAAGATGTTTCTATTTTCCCGATTTATCTTTTTCTTGCCACCTATATTATTTTAATTCCCTTTTTTTTTTTGCTTCCCTAAACTTTGGCATTTCCAGTTTTTCTTCATTTGCAGTTAATATTAACTCTTTCATCTCCATTTTCTGCTCCATCTTTAGCTTCTTGATCTGCCAAATTTTTTCCCCTTATTTCTGGGGTCTTTACACTGCAAATGCCAACCCTTTGATCCAACAAAAAAGAATTTTGAAAAAGAACTGTTCCCTAACAGCTCCAGAGTCCCCCCAGTGTTTGGGACAGAGTTCTCGACCCAAAAAGAATCACTAAACCCTGAAAATTCACCAGCATTAATTCCAAATTAGAAAACTCACAAAAATTTTTTGATACTTTTCAACTAAGAGACTGGCATGAAGTCAGACACCAGATTTGCAAAGAAGAAAGTCTAAATCCTCTAACTATGCCTGTGCTATTCAGCCAGCAAGCCGTTGGTCCTAGAACACAGGTGGCTATCCCGCCCCATGAGATAAAGGAATTGTGAAAAGCAATAAGGGACAGTGGTATCTGCTCCCCATATTTTAAGCAACTGCTGAAAAGTACCCTGGAAGAACATACACTCACACCAAATGACTGTAAAAAACTTGCTAGTATAATTCTCACAGACTCACAATATATGCTATGGGAATGCAAATGGAAGAGACTGCTTACATGGGTACTAGCCACTTATAGCCAAAGTACTGATGCAGACCTTCGTACCCTTGTCATGTCTAAGCTGACTGGTGACCCTCCTGATGATCAGAATGATAATCAAAACAGCATTAGATGACATTAAAAAGATGGCTCGCAGAGCCCTTTTGCAAATTCAGCCTGCAGGAAGTTTTGAAAATGCCTGTAATCTGATTAGCCAAGGCTTGTCTGAACCATTAACCACATTTGTGGACCGGGTAATCCAAGCAGCAGAAAGACAATGCGGCGATGATATAGCCCACCCAATAATGATACGGAACATTGTTGAAAATAATGCCAATGCAGAATGTAAAAGAGTTATCAAAGCCCTTTGGAAAAGAAAGACCCACCATGCCTGAAATGCTTGATGCCTGTAACAAAATTGGGAGTCCACAGCAAGTGGCAATTATCCAGGCAAATGAACTTGCAAAAACTCTAGGAGAAAAAATTGAAAGGGCTCTTACAGCTCAAAAAGCGCAAGCAGCTGCACAGGCAGCACAAACAGAAGCTTTACCTGTAAATCAACCAAAGAAAAATGTCTGGTTTGCTTTAGCCAGGTCTGCAGGCTCCGATACCATCTCTCTATCTAACACAAGCCCTGACAAACCTTTTTCAACCGGTCTAGTTGGAGTACCTTTCCCAAAAGGTTTTGATAATGTTACTCCTGATAAATATTGGCCATGTGATGATCATCATGTATCTCCAACTCCCAGCCGGAAACACCAAACTTAAATTGATAATTCTAAAGCTGCTAAATCTGACCTTCAAGAGCTCAAAATCCTAGGCTCATTAACTATGTATACCTGTTACTTCTTCCATTTCCTAGGAGAAGATGGCCCTCATTTATACGTTACCCCATATCACACAGTTTATAGCAATATGACTTCTCATTGTCAACAAACTAAGCTTCTTATGTATGACGAACCTCACGCAGATCATTTGAACAAGTTTCCAATTCGATTCCCTAGAGGAATCTGGCTTATCTGTGGAGACAGGCCTGGCAAGGTATAACCTTAAAAATAGATGGTGGCCCTTGGGACAACTTACAACAATTGCTCCCAGTGTCAAAGAGGTAGTCAAAAAGAAAAGCAGAAAGATTAGATCCTCATGGGGATCTCAGTATGAAAGCAACTGTGATAGTGATTTTCACTCTTGGAACTCTGAAAAATCAATTGTTGCAAGCATCTTTCTGAATGAGTGCGGTCCCTCAGCTGCATTGACACAATTTAGTTGGGGTGTTGGCTCAGCAAAGAAGTAAATGCCACCTCTACTGCAATCAGTGATTTGTAGACAGATGAAGAAGCGGTCAGACATGCCACTTGACAAAACAGACCTGCCATTGATTTTCTTTTACTAGCACATGGGCATGGTTGTGAAGATTTTGAAGGATTATGTTGTATGAACTTATCTGATCATTCTGATTCCATTCATAAACAGCTACAGAACCTAAAGGATTTAGCTAACCAAATTACAACGGGTGACCCATCTCGGCTAGACAGTTGGTTTGATGGTCGGAGCTTTTGCTCCTTGCCTAATGGAACTCTGTTCTAATCAATAGGCTTGATTATTCTAATAGTAATAATTGTAGTTTTAGTAGCAGTACCCTGTATACTTCAGTGTGCGCAAAGAATTATGAGTAAGACAGTGTCTAATATCTTAGTTGATCATCAGAATAGGGGAGATGTTAGGGAAGATGAAACAGGAAAGCCTTATAAATGTGATTGCCTGGCAAAAGATTTTGAGAATATGGAAACTCTAAGCGAGATTGAAATGAAAGCAAGCTTTGAGATCCCTTAGTTACTGAACAACAGGAAAACAATGGTGTGGCCAGCTGAAGGCGATCCCCTTTTGATGAAACAACACCCTCTGATTGCAGACAGCTCCAAGGGTCTGAGCAGACCTTACCAGCTTGGCAGAAGGGGTCCAAAGAGGCATTTTTAGGGTTTAAAATGTAACAAAGGATGGTAACGCAGTGATTCTTATAGGCCATATGGAAATGCTAGAGGATTTGTGTATTGTACTAAATAGGTTAGTGAGAATTAGAATATTCAACACAGAAGATGATTTATTGTATTGTAATGGGAACGTCATTCTCTTGCCCTTTTACTCCCTTACCCGTTTTTACTCTCTTAGGCTTTTGCTCTCTTACCCTTTTACTCTCTCACCCTCTCATCCTCTCCACCCCTCTCTTCTCTCAGGCCTGCTCTGAGCTGTGGCTGGCAGCTCCCAGCAGGCCCCTGCCCCCAGGCCCTTTCCAAGAAACCCCAAGTTCCACGACCTGGCTTCAGAGATCTCTCGTCTCCATCTGTCCCGACCGTGCTATCCCCAAATGCTCCTACAGGTAGAAATTCACTCACTAGGAGGGAAAAATCCTTCCAAAGCGTTTTTTTTCTATTTTTATCCTCTGAGTGTCCAACTTCTTTTGCTAAATTCCTACAGATTGGAGCTCAAATTACCATTTCTGACTAGTGCAGAGACAAATGATGAAACATTCCTGAGTTATTCTTACTCTTCATCTTATGGAAGTAGCAGCCAGCACTAAATTTGCACGAACTAACCAAAGTAGTCATTTCACAGAAAAGCACTTTCTATAGCAATATTGAAAAACTATAGATTGAGGTAAAACCATCAAATTTCTGGCCTCACTTGTGCAAAGTCACATGTTGTTTGAAGAGCATGCCACTGAATTTTCTAAAGATGTGTAAATGTGTCATCTGGACCATAGGAGATAAATCAGGCTTAAAACACTGAGCAAAACTGAAGTTAACAAACGCAAGGTTCATCAACCTTGCAATAGAAGCTTGCAGAAACCTTTCAAGGCTCATCCAACAAAGTCCTGTGGCACTTTGTTCTTCCCCCTCCTCCCAAATCTCCATCTGTCTGAGCCAGCATCAGCAGGAAATTTTGCATGGAAGCTTGCCAGATAAAATAGCTATATCATCTGCCATTAGTTTTAGAGAGTTCTTCAAAAGTAGGTTCAAAATAATTTTATCTGTTCTTTTTTAGCTGTGTCCTAAGTTAGGCATGGGCCAAGTCTTCTGTCTTTGTCTCACAGAAAGGTGGCTTAAGTGTCCTTTAATATCATATGTGCAAATATTTCCAATCTGCCTTATCAGAAGGCTAATTAATTACTTTATTATACCATATTACATTACATCTAAACTGAATCTGCCAAGTACTCAGCCCCGCACACACCGCACACAACTCGTGACTTTCACCCAACAGCCCTGACACACACACACACTTGGGCCTGATAGGCCAAGGAAAAAAATCACCATCTCTTTGGATAAACAATCTCCACGTTGCATTCTACTTTGGCACAAACACAGGCACAGCAAACGGGATAAGAATTGCTTTTCCTTCCTCTGAGGTTCAGAGAACGTGAGTGCCAGAAATATTCTTGGGAAGAATTGTACCTTGCTTTTCTCTGTGAAGAGAAATGCTTTACTCTGTGAAGGGTGACAGGTGCACCCTTGCCTCCAGGGCAAAGAATCACGGAACGGTTGAAGGTTTATCTTTGATTTATCCAACACTTCAACAGGAAAGAGGAGGCTCATCTGCTTCAGAGCTGCTTGCTTTTCTCACACCTTTCACAAGCAAAGCCTGAAGCAAACCTTCCCAAGTTGCCCTATCAACCAGGGGACCCCTCAGCACACGGCGACGGCTGCCGGCGAAACCCCAAACTTACTCACCCAGGGACAAGGCTGTGCACTCGCTTGTAACCCAGATTCTCTTTTTCCAACAGTTGCCTTGAACTTCCTTTGTTCTCTCTGCAGGCCTTTTTGCAAGCGCACCAATTAACAGACTACACAAGGACTACCAGCAGACTTCAGCTAAATCCAAAATTGGTTTCTACCCCAAGTAAAATTTCCAACCCCCTGTCTCACTTGCGATGTTTGGAATTTTAGGAGGTGGCAGCCCACTCGAGACCAAAGGTCCTGGTCAGGGTGCAGGCCCACGGACACAAATGCCATCCCTTTTCCACGGGAAACAAAACACATCACCCCAGTTTCCTTACATCAGTTTGCCAAAGACGGTCGGCGCTCTCAGGTCACTCAGAGTTCTCGTTGGCTGCAGAATTGGTCTTGGAGTTATGGAGTTAGGCTGCCTCCTAACACATCTCACCTCAGCCCCCTACTGTCGCAGACATCTTTCATGAGAAATCCTTTCTTAGGATTTCTGGAAGCTGCAGTTCAGCAGCAAATGTAAACAAAGATTATGTGCTGCTGTGGAATGCAAACATGTCCAGCTATGATTGGCCCATCTTGTATGTTTATCATTAATGGCCAATCAAGGACTGAGCTCTCGAGGACAGAGTCAGAGAGAGCTGCCTTTGTTATCATTCCTTTCTTGTCTCTTGCTAGCTTAGCAGCCTTCAGGAGAAACCTTCTCCTTCCTTCTCTTTTTAATATAAAGCAATATATATATATTATAAGACAATAAATCAAGCCTTCTGATGAAGTCAGCATCTTCATCTCTCTCTCATCCTGAAAACCCTCCTGAACACTGTCACACCCTACTGCTGTGTCCCCTTCTCTGCCCCTAACCCTACTCTATCTTCCAGCCCGCCTTAGCTCCATCCCTCACTCTGCCCTTAACCCGTCCCACCACACTTCTCCGTCCATCCATTACTTCACCCACCGCCCACCTGCGAGTCCCCTCCAGCAGCGCGCAGGAGCCTGAACCTTTGGAGGACAGCGCAGCTCTCGCAGCAGGACAACACCCAAGTAAGACAGGCAGGGACAACGTCTGCGGGCTGCAGGGTGTCACAAGGGGCTGCGGGCTGAGGGGAGTGGGCTGGAGGGTGACACAGAGGATGGGGGGAGCTGAGAGGCAGAAGGGGGCTTTAGGAGCAACTGGGGGGCTCCAGGGTGGCACAGAGATGCCGAGAGACTGAGAGCGGGGACCTTGGTGACAAGAAGAGGGTGAGGGGAAGCAGATGCCTTGAGGGGCAAAGTGGGGGCTGCTTGAGGGTGACAGGTGAACCAGCCCTCACACCACCCCTAACCTTACCCTAAAAACCACCCCTAACCAGGTGGAGAGTGCACTGTGGGGGCCAGGGGGACAAGGGACAGTTTCAGACGTCTCGGGGGGCACACAGACATTGCGGGCTGAGGGGCAAGGAGGAGGAGGCTTGACAGATGGAGGGCTCACACTGAGGGTTAGGGGTACAAAGGACACATGGTACCAGGTAGGGTTAGGGTACAGGTGCAGCAGCCCTCAACCCAACCCCAAGACCACTCTAAACAGCACCCCTAGGACTCCAGTTTTCCCCAACCGCAGCACCAGGCAGTAACCCCTATGCTGGGACAGCCCCAGAATGTTGTGTTCTGTCTGTTAAGTTGTTCTAGTCTCCCCCTGCCTAAGT
>WBNP01005528.1:0-28283 GCA_013401095.1 Passerina amoena | reverse complement strand
ATTCCCCATATTTGCATAAACTGCTTTATTCTTTTGCTGCAATAGGCAGGCCCATTGTCAGTTTTGATGCGCTGTGGAACTCCCATTACTGCAAAGCAACAATGAAGATGCCTTTCTACCTGTCTTGCTTTCTCACCAGTGTGTGCTGTAGCCCATATGAAATGACTGTAGGTATCTATAGTAACATGCACATACTTCATCCTTCCAAACTCAGCAACATATGTTACATCCATTTGCCAGGTCTCATTTGTTTTCAGTCCCCTTGGATTGACTCCCAGACCTAACCCACAGCCCCCATTATGATGGCTACATATGGGACAGGCTCTAACTATTGTCTGTGCCTCTTCCAAAGATATCTGAAATTCTCTATGGAGGCCTTTTGCATTTTGATGAAACATGGAATGTGCTTCTCTGGTTATGGTCTGCTTGGGAATTGGAGTGACTGAAACTAACTTATCTGCTCGTGCATTACCCTCTCCTAATCCAATATCCCACTTGTGACTTCTGATATGGATAACAGAGAAGGGATGCTCTCTCAACCGCCCTCTGTAGCTGTATGAACAGCTCATGTAACCTCCTGTTTTGAACCTCTTTTATAGAGGCATCCTCAATTCGTTCACACACCCCTGCCACATACAAAGAATCTGTCACTATGTTAAGAGGTTCAGAAAAATACATCATAGCCCATACAACAGCCAATAATTCCATGGTTTGTAAAGTATCCGACTCGGAAGCCTGGAGGATCTGATGATGCCATTGTCCCTCTTTCTGCCAGGTCACTGCAGCAGTTCTGGATTTTCTCCCCGCATCTGTGTAGGCTGTTATGGCATCCGACAGGGGCTTCTGTGATCTTTTTGGGCGTTGAATCCAGCCCCACTGCCCTACCCAGTTCAGTGGTGCAGTGGGAATATCGTCAGTAGCAACCACACTTCCGGCTCCCAACAGTGCCTCTTGTAATTCCATACTGTTTTCCAGGTACCAGGTCAATGTATCTTTCTTCATTGGTATCCATATCTGATCAGGTTCCTTTCCTGTAATCTGTAACGCTCGATCACGACCCTTCTTAAGCAAATCAGCCAAAATTTCAATTTTTTGAAGAAGGGTTTTATGCTGTTGAAGTGGAGGAGATATCCATTCCAAGGCCCATACCTCCCCTGTTTTTCTGTTTTGCTGAGTGAGTGCACCCAGTAAATATTTTTCTCCACACCAAACTGTCAGTTGTATAGGAAGGCTAAGATCACATCTCCGAACACTGCCCTGTGTTACACAGTCCAATATCTGTTGAAGTGTTCTAACCTGCTCAGAGGTTATATGGACAGGCTGTGCGGGGTCAGTCCCTTTTAGTCAAGGTCTCAGTTCATTTATCAGTTCATTTGGGATACCTACAACAGGACATAACCATTGCAAATCTCCAAGTAACTTTTGAGCATCATGTAACGTATGTATTTTAATATTCAATTGCAGTTTTTGAGGGGTAACAACCTGATCGGTAAGTGTCCATCCTAGATATTTCCAGGGTGCAGATAATTGAATTTTTTCAGGAGCTACAACTAATCCATGTAGTTTCAGAGTATTATGTATTTCTTGAACTTGTTGACCTGTAAAAGGTTGCGATTGAGCAAATAAAATATCGTCCATGTAATGATAAATGGTTATTTCGGGCCAGGCTTTTCTTAGAGGTTGTAAAGCATTGTCTACATACAGCTGACAAAAAGTAGGACTGTTCCGAGATCCCTGTGGAAGAGAAATCCATTCAAACCTTTTGTCTGGCTCTTCCCTGTTTAAGGCTGGCAAGGTAAATGCAAACCTTCGTGTATCCCGCGGATGGAAAGCAATTGTAAAAAAGCAATCCTTAAGATCTACAATCAAAAGTGGCCAGTCCTTTGGCAACATAGCTGGATTAGGTAAACCTGGTTGTAAGGCTCCCATAGGCTCCATTTGTGAATTCACAGCTCTCAAATCATGTAGCAATCTATATTTCCCTCATTTCTTTTTAATAACAAAAATAGGAGTATTCCACGGACTTGTTGACAATTGTAAATGACCTTGTTTATACTGTTCATGCACTGGTATGTGAGCTTGTTCCACATTTTCCCTTTTTAGTGGCCATTGCTTAACCCACACAGGAATGTCCGTAGTCCATGAAAGTGGGATTGGGAAAGTCCATGCAATGACCATTAGCCTAAAGGGTGTTCATTTGTCAGCACTACTCCCATTTGAGCCAAAATATCCTGGCCAATAAGGCACTGCACAGTAGGAGGTAAAGTTACAATAGAGAAAATATTCCGTAAAGTTTTTCCATCTATAGTTACGGATAACATGGGTGATTTTTTTGCAAGTGTTAGGCCTCCAACCGCGGTAACTGTCACTGTGGTTGGCTGTAATGGCCAGTTGTGGGGCCAGAAATCTGGACTGATAATGCTGGAATCTGCTCCAGTGTCCAATAAACCTTCCAAGGTTTGCCTCTCCCCCTGATATTCTGTTATTACAGTGCGCTTTGGTCGATCATTCAAGTTCATTGTTAACAAAGTAAGTCCTCCAGTGGAGCCAAAGCCTCGTTCTCCTCTGGACTGTGATTGACGAGGAGTTAAAGTTTTAGTCAGCTGCTCCAATGGAACCAATTGAGCAATCCTCTGTCCTTTCTCAATTCGTATCAGTGGAAAAGGAGTATGCACCATAACACAAATTTCCCCAGTAAAATCAGTGTCTATTACTCCAGTTAAAACAAATAATCCCAGCATGGTGGCTGATGATCTCCCCAGCAACAAGGCTCCCATAGGTTGTCCATCAATGATGATTGGTCCCTTTATTCCAGTGGGGACCTTTTCCAGTTGGGGGTTTGCAGTATTGCGGCTACTGAGGCTTCCACATCCAGCCCGATGCTTCCGGCTGTGGCTGGTTGTAGGGAAGCGGAGCTGGGTTGTTGACAGCAGCTACTTGTGTCTGGGCGCGGCAGGGCTGTTGATGGTGGTGTTTGCTCTGGGCCTCACGTCTGCATGCCCCGGTGTTGTGGGTATCTGGACGGCAATTGTTGCACTAAACAGTAACTGCACGACGAGCTGGGCGTGTGTGTCCCATTCCTCCGCACTGGTAACACTTAAATCAGCCAGTAGATCGAGCTCGTGGAGTATTTGTTGCTGCTGCCTGTAAGGGTGCGAGCGCTGCCATCACCTGACTCTGTGAGTTTTCTGCCTGCTTCTGTAACCCGACTCCTAACTCCTTAATAGCTTCTGCTAACATTGCTTGATTCCCTACGGGCACATTTGCCATTCATTCTAAAGCTTCCTCTATAGACCAATTAGCTCCTCGGGTATTTAACACACTCCTCGTAGCCTGATTACAGTTCTGGAGTGCACACTGCTTCAATAAAGCACTCTTCATGTAATCAGGAACTCCTGCTTGTTCAATAGCAGTGGCTGCCTTATTTATAAAAGATCCAAAAGACTCATCTCTTCCTTGCTTAATTCCCATATAAGAGAGGATCCCACCTGGTTCTCTTATCCTATCCATAGCCAACCGTGCCAGACGCATAGACTCTGCATTTCTCAGGACTGATTAATGCTTGTGCTTCTGTCCGAATAAAAGGCCCTGACCCCAACAGCTCATCTAAGGTAATTCCGAACAACCTGGCCGTCTCTGCAGTGCTACACATTCCTGACAGAGTGACTGCCAGTATGCACCAAAAAAAATCTGCTGATGCTGGGTGAAAATAAGTCTTGCTATTCCTCTAGAATCTGCTGGCAGCAACGCCTGAGTCCCCCAGATGTAAACAAGCATTTGTTTTGTGGGCTCACCAGTAACTCCAAATTGACTAGCTGTGGCTCGTAATTGAGACAGCAGTTTCCAGTCTAACACAGTAATTGTTGCTTGAAAACCACCCCCTGCCAAGGGAGAAAATATCACCGGACAAGCAATGTCCTTAGCCGCTTCCATCGCTTCTCTATCCCCCGATTCCATGATCTCCTTTGCTACCGCTGCCCACGCCTCCCTCCACTCCCAGGCAATGGCCCCCGCTCAGTCACTCTCTGCCCCAGGGATCGGCTCATTACTAGGAGGAGGAGGAGGAGGAGGGGGGTCAGGCCGTGGCACAGACGGTGCCGGCGGTGCTGTTACAGCACACACAGGGGGAGGGTCAGGCCATGGTGCAGACGGCGCTGGCGGTGCTGTTACAGCACACACGGGGGGAGGGACGCAGCTTGAGGCAGGAGCTGATGTTGGCGGCAGAGTTACCGTAGATATGGCAGGGGGTAGCGGACAATCTGAACAGTCCCCATAACTCCTATTCGTATAATATGCAACACTAGCCTGCTCTGCGGCTTTCATTTCTGCCTGATGTTGCAATAACTCATTAAATACAATTCGCCACGGCTTTCCCATCTTTTTTGCAGTCTTATTCTCTTCTATAGTTGCTTCCCACAGCTTTTCCCCAAATTTACGCCACTCTGTTAACTCATGTACTGCATGAGGATTCTGAAAAACTCCTAAGTTATACCCAAAGTCTAACAAAACAGGAAGCTCTTTTTGCAAATCTATGCCCTTAATTTGACACTTTTGTAAAAAGCTTATAAATAAATCATATGCTGCTTGCCTTTGATTCTCCATTTTCAGCGCGCTGTGGCAGCCCTTACAAGGTCTCGGCAGCACGTATGGGCCAGGCTCTTCTTTAAGGCCACCAGGGCCGCGGCACCTTTCCCTTTTTCAGCGGTTCTTATTCACCATCCCGGCTGTGGAAGGACCCGAACTTCTACACCAATCCACCGTGGTTCTGGTTGCCGTTACAGGTATCACGTCGGCCAGGACACCATTGTGTAGAAATCGGCAGGAGAAGAGTGGCAACCAATATGGGTGATCAGCAAATCTCGTTTATTGCTGGAAAGTTACATACATTTATACTGGAGTTAATGAAGTTCATACATATTGCAAAGCTAAGCTCACGATTGGTCAGTAACTTATCAGCTACCTACGCCTACTTCTACATTTTTGTGGTTCTTCTTTTGATACCAACTGCATGTTTTCGGCAAAAGATTCTCTCCCCCATCCTCATGTTGCAGCAAGGGCATCATGTCCTTGCCTGTCATTGGACACTGACTACTGACTCCTAGGCTTTGTGTCCTTCATGCTTTAGCAGTGGTACGTGGCCCTTCTCAGCTAGCCAAGTCTCCAAAAAGCTCTCCACACAAGTTCCTGGACCTATCTCTGAGCAGATTCACAGCATCTGTTTGTAAAGACACTTTCCTCTTCTTCCTTTCATGGGGGTTCCCCATTTGTGGGACATCTCCCCTGGAGCAGGGTGTCCCCCCTTGCTGCAGCCCCACCCCTCAGGCAGCGCTCAGCCAATCAGAGCGGGCAGCGTTGATTGTTGTGTTGTGTTGAGTTGGACTGTTCTGTTTCCCCTTGTTTTTGTAATGGTTCTGGCCTGGTTCTCCCTCTCCCCGGTAAATGTCAATCATCCTGGTTTCTTTGATGATCTATGTATCCTTTGATGATCTATGTATCCTGTATGTTGTCCCTACCCTGGTGCCCTGTCAGTCACTCCTGTTCACCACCCTCTTTTCCAGAAAATTCTGTCCTGGGCTTGGAGTGATTGGATTAGGGACCGGGGCCCCTCCTTCCAGTTACCCTGATTGCTCTGTTTCATCTGTCTATCTTATGTACCCCACTCCCCCCCGGATTCCTATTTGCTGCCGGGTTTGTTCCTCCCCTATCTCCTCAGACTTTATAACCCATGCGGCCCCGCCCACTTTGTCTCCTTTTGCTGGTTTTCTCTGGGATCTATTAAACCTGGATTAACCTGGCTGGAGTCCGCCCTCTTCTTTCTGCTGCCTGCAGTTCTTGTCAGCCTCGTCCCTCATCTGGCAACGTCCCCAGATCTACCTCTGGGTGACTGCCTGAGGTGCTAACCCGGAGCCGGGCTACAGGGCGGAGTACCCCCCCCACCGCTGCCAGTGGTTGCTGGACAAGCTGGCCGGGACGTTTCACCAGCTGACTGCTGCAGTTGATGACTCAGTAGTTTCCAGGCAGACCCGCAGCTCCCAGCGTTCCCCACCTGCGCCCCCCCCCTCGGCCCCAGCGCCCCCCTTGAGGGGAATTTGGGGAGGTGGGAGTGGGGCAGCGCCAAGGCCGGGCCCCCCCCGCGCTGTCCTGGCGGGAGCGGCTGCAGTGGGGACCGAGTGCGGGCGGGAGCGGCCGAGAGCCCAGCGCTGCCCCAGCCCGGCCTGCCCCAGCTCCATCCCTGCCCCTGCCCTGGGATGCTGTGGGGTTGGGGGGGAGAGGGAGCCGACAGCGGGTGCTGGGCCTGGGGCAGGAGGAGAAGGGAAGGAGAAGCAGGGTTGAGGA
This sequence comes from Passerina amoena, assembly GCA_013401095.1. NCBI lineage: Eukaryota > Metazoa > Chordata > Aves > Passeriformes > Cardinalidae > Passerina > Passerina amoena. Next base: position 21,947 of record WBNP01005528.1, on the reverse strand, counting down.
ACAAAAGGGTCAAACGATACACGTGGGAGGAGAAGGTGGGATTGTGCAGGAGAAGGAGGAATAGCAGGAGGAAGAGGAGTGTGAAGAAGAGAGGAGACAGGAGGAGGAGCAGAAACAGGAAGCACCACAAGGTGCCACCTCTCCCTGTATCTGCAGCCTCTACCCCAGCTCACAGGGCGTTGGCCCCTCACGTGCAGCAGATATCCGGGGGAAGGATCCATGATTTTCACGGAGGCTGAATCTTGGTGTTTCTGAGCTTTATTGGGCTAATACGTTGGTGTTACGGATTTTTTGTGGGTTCTGAATCTTTGTATTTTGGAGGGGGTTTTAGCTGAATCTTGATGTTTGGGGAGTTTTTGATGTATGTCTTGAAGATTGCAGGATTTTTGTGCTGAATCTTGGTGTTTCGGAGGTTCTTACAGACACACGGTTCCCAATGACTTCACGAGATGAACTTGGGCATAGAGGAACCACCAGGCCAAGGCACTCTCATCTTGTTTTTTACCCAAACCAGGATTTTTCATTCCCAGGGCGTGGCTGGATGGAGGAGGAGGAAAAGCCCTGGAGATCCCGCACGAGGAGGGGCTGCAAACCCAGCCCAGGGAGCTGTGAGGAGGAAAGAGCCCCCCTGAGCCAGGAAGGCAGCCGGAGATCCAGCCAGAGCTCAGAGCTGGTGGAGAAGCCTCATGGCAGAGAGAAGCCCCACAAGTGCTTGGAATGTGGGAAGGGCTTCAGGTGGAGCTCCAACCTGATCCAGCACCAGGTGATCCACACTGAGGAACAGCCCTACGAGTGTGAGGAGTGTGGGAAGCGTTTCAGCCGGAGCTCAACCCTGATCCGGCACCAGGAGAGCCACACTGGGGAACGGCCCTTTGAGTGTGGGGAGTGTGGGAAGAGCTTCAGAGACAGCTCTGACCTGATCCGGCACCAGAGGATCCACACTGGGGAACGGCCCTACGAGTGTGGGGAATGTGGGAAGAGTTTCAGCCAGGGCTCCCAACTGATTCGGCACCAGCTGATCCACAGTGGCGAAAAGCCCTACGAGTGTGGGAAATGTGGGAAGAGTTTCAGGCAGTGCTCTGGCCTGATCCGGCACCAGGTGATCCACACAGGGGAACGGCCCTACACCTGCTTGGAATGTGGGAAGAGCTTTGGGTGGAGCTCCACCCTGAAAACACACCAGCGCATCCACACCGGAGAGAGACCCTACGAGTGTCCTGAGTGTGGGAAGAGGTTTCACGTCAGCTCTGATCTCCTCAAACATGAGCGGATTCACACCGAGGAGAGGCCCTTCCGCTGCCCCGACTGTGGGAAGGGATTCAAGCGCAACTCCAACCTCACCACCCACCGGCGCATCCACACCGGGGAGAGGCCCTACGAGTGTGGGGAGTGTGGGAAGAGCTTCTCCAGGAGCTCAGCCTTGACCCAACACCAATGGAGGCACCACTAAGGGAAGCCCTGCGAGTGCCCTCAATGTGGGAAGAGCTTCGTGCACTGCTCCAACTCCATACCCCATGGGAGGATCCGCGTTGGATGATCCCCAGTGACCCCCATTGGGCAGATCTGTGGTGACCCCTTATGGGAAATAAAACAGAGAGTACAGAGGACCTGATAAAGGGGCCTGTTATCTTAGGTCTGAGCGAGCAGAAACTGTGGGAAATACAGACACAGATAAAGGCTCCCTGGGCAAGAAGTGACCAAGCAACATGTTATGAGACTTTGATAAGATAATGTTACCAGGTGACGTGATGTCATGAAGAATGTGTAACCATTGGGAAATTGTTTCAAAAAAATAGAGCCCTATATAAGCACCATACAAGTAAAACCCTATATAAACCCCTGATATACTCAATAAAATTGGCTTCTGATCTAAACTCGTATGTCCCCATCTCTCCAATGTTGATAACCCCTGTTCTGGGTGATCCCCATTGGGCGCGGGGAAGGTGTTGGAGAGATTTCTTTCCCTTCTCCTTGTGCTGCTGTGATTTGGTTGGTAATAAGTTCCGTCCCTGTGCCCAGGCTGGCTCTGTTGTCCCTGTGCCGGTGCTCTGGGCAGGATCTCTCCCGTGCCTTCCTCATCTTCTGTGCTGCTCCTCAGCCACTCAGATAATGCGATGAACACGAATCAGCCAATCAGAGGGAGCAGCGCTGATGACTCACCAGTTTCCGGGCAGACCCTCAGCACCCAGTGTTCCCCACCTGGCCCCCATCCCCCCCCCCACGGGGTCTCCCCAAGTCCCTCCCCAGTGCCCCCCATAAACTGGACTGGGTTTAACTGGGAAGATTTACTGGGAACACTGGGAGCAGCCAGGTGGGGGCAGAGCGCCAGCGGGGCTGGGGGGACACATGACCCCCCCCAAAATCATCACGGGGATGGAGCAGGGGGTCCCAGCCTGGCCCGAGGCCATGGGGATCTTCTAAATTTTCACTCTGAGAAGCACCAATAAACCAAACACCGTTTGTTTTTTTTAATTTCTCCTCCAGGGTTTTTACAGGTCCATATTGTCTACTGTAATTAATCAAATCTACTGCAACCTCACTCCATGTCCAAACTTTATGGTGACTGGCAAGTGAATCAGATTGAGAAGCTGGGGGCTCTGAGGGGATGGAGTATGGAGTGAAACCAGGATCAGTAGATCCAGTTTGGTCGGTGGGGTTACCAAGGAATCTGTCTGGTCTCTCTACGGAACCCAAGGCCATTATGGTTTTCTGTAAAGTGATTGCTGTAGGTTTAGGTGTTCTGAAAGCCCTTGAATTAAAGGAGTCATAATTTCAGGCTTCACAGGTAATTGCATTGGTGACTGAAAACCAGGAATCAACCTTTCTTCATGAATCATTTGCAGGCAGGTGTCTTTGTGGGCGCTTTCCAAAAGTTGGTCGGGGGTACTGACTATAGCTAAAGGGTCTCCCCTTTCCAAAGGATTAATTCCCCCAGCCCAGAAAGCCTCACATTGTGTCAGGGACCATGTGTCATGCTTATCTCCTGTTGTTAAGAAAACTCCATGTCCCCAGTATCCACTGGCCTCCTGTTCAGTTAATTTAATTTGATCTCCACCACTGAGGGACACTTGGAAGGCATATTCTGTCTCCGATTCTTGTGGGAGGCGCCCATATTCTTCCTTCAGCTTAGCCAATTTGGTAGTGCTGAATGGTATTTGTTTAGTTGTGGTATGTGGTTCAAAATCTTCATCATTAATACAGTTATATTCTGTTTTAACCAGGGGTCTCAAATGAAGGCAGCAGTTTTCTCCACAGTTTTTTACTGCTTCTAGTTCCTTATGGGGATAAATCTGTTTAATGTGAGGAGTTTCTTTTTCCTCTGCCTGTGTTGAGGAATCAGCATTCAGTGAATTCTTAACATGTTCCTCTCTAAGGGCAGCTCGTAACAGATGGATTTCATTCCTTTCTTCATTTAATTGTTTTTGCAAAATTTCACCTAGGTTTTGAAGGGAGTCCATTATAGCTTTTTCCTACTTCTTCACTTTAAGAGAGTTTCTATAGCTGCTGTGAGACAAGCTGCCAAAACTGAGCAGAGAATAGTTTTATTTTTGCCCAGTTTAAATTTTTTTCATGTTGTAAAGAACATACTCTATCAATAACATTTTCCAAATTAAATCAGTTACTTTGTGCCCATTCTTCTCCTCTGGGAGAAGGTTTGGAATTGTGTTTGGCTAGCAGAGCATAAAATTCAGCTTTAACTTTTGCGCTGAGGTTTTCAGTCATTTTGTGAAGGGACCAAAACCATGACAGGGACGTATAGACTTAAGTTACACAATCTCACAGCCTCTGCTGTGTTTCTCTTCACTTCCCTGGGTGGGTGAAGAGACTAAATCTTCCTGGGAGGTTCTACTTAGTTACTTCAAGTAGTCCCTTCACTTTCCAGACAGTCCAGATTCACACATACCCAAAGAACAGTTTCACCTTTTGCACTGAGATCTTTTGTGAAATTCTGAAGACAGAGCCCTCAGTTGAGTATGGAGGTGTTTTTCACCTGGGCGTGTGCAGTTTGTGGCAGATTCGAGTCACCCCCCCTTGCTTTCTAGAGAGCCGCTCGCCCCTTTCGGGGTGCCGGGCTCGGTGCGGCTGGAGTGAAACGTCCTTGCCCTGTTACAGACTGCACACAACCCTGCAAACCCCTCTGTCTGCCAGAATCCTGTCCCTGATGCCAATTTCATGTCAGGGTCCGCTGGTACAAGTGGGGTTGTGATGGTTCATTTTACAGATCTCAGAGTGCAAAAACAACGCACAGGGGATTTCAGTCTTAATCCAAACAAATGCACCTTTTATTGAGTGCCCACAGCAAATGTGATAGAAGGATTAGAAAGGAGAAAAAGGATAGAGGGAGAGAGATAAAGACAGGGGTGGGAATAGCTACCAACAGAGAGACAAAATCCTCGTGGTCCAGCCAATAGATCTGTCTTGTCACGTTAGGGAGAATCTCAAATTTTTTGGTTAACTCAGGGGTCTTTTATAGTCATCCACCGAGGGTGGAACAGATAAAATTAGAATAAGTCTATTGAAAATGAGTGCAGACAGTCCATGTTCCAAAACAGGACACATCAATCTCAGCAGTGAGCGGGGCCCATTGTTTCAGGATTGGTGTCTATGAGAAACCAGTCTTGGTGCAGCAAACACCCCTGCAGGCAACACTTGGCAAACATCTCACTCCAGTCAGGCCAGCGCCCCCGTGTTAGAATTTTAAGGGTCTCAGTCTCAGTCCTTGGCAGGGGCTTCCCTTACAGCGGTTGTGAGGCAGATGAGGGATCTTCCCTGGTGGATCACCAAAGTTACCTTGTCTAAAGCAAGTGGCATCTGGCCAAGAGCTGGGAAAATTCATGGGCCATTGTGATGAGCAGGGATTGTGAAGCAGGTGTCAGTGTACAGAGCAAGCCGCTCCCTGTCAGCCCCTGCTCAAAGCAGTTGTACCGTGGGGGCACAGCAAGCACAGCTGCAAACAATCACTTGGAGAGCATCCACCTCAACCAGGCCAGAACTCCAGCCAGGGTCTTCAGGGTCTTCCTCTCTGTCCTTGCCATGGTCGGGAGGCAAATGGGGGAAACTCCTGACTGTCTCTTACAGCAGTTTACTTTATCTCTTCCTCAGCAATCCCCCCTCTGGGAGATATCTTCTGTTAATGGGCCACTGAGTGTCACTGCATGACTGATAAAAATTTCATCATCCCATTGTGAGATGCTCTGGCCAGAGGGAGGAGCCCAGCATTCCTACCTGGCTGTAATTTGACATGTGTATTTTTAGTTTTCCTAGTAAAGAACTGTTATTCCTATTCCCATATCTTTGCCTGAGAGCCTTTGAATTTCAAAATTATATTAATTCAGAGGGAGGGGGTTTACATTTTCCATTTCACAGGAAGCTCCTGCCTTCCTTAGCAGACACCTGTCTTAAACCAGGACAGAATGTCATCCATATAATGTAGGGTGGTGGCATCTGGTAAAGTCCTTTGGATGGGAGATGGGACATGGGCCACGTACCACTGGCACAGAGGGTGAGTTTTTTCACTCTTTGGGGAGGACTCGCCAGTGGTTCCACTTCAGAGGTGTCGGTTCAGGGAGGGGATGGAAAAGGCAAATCTGGGAGCATCTCGAGGATAGAGAGGGACGGCATGATGGTGGCAGTTTGGCCCTCTGGTCCCTCTATTGTGACAGTATGGTTGCTCCTCATGGAGATGGCAGCTCCTCCAGTCACTGAGATGACTCCAGTGACAGGAGTCCGCTCCCAGTTCGGGGGCCATTTAGGTCACGTAGTGATAGCAACGTTGGCCCCTGTGTCCACCATCCCTTGTAGGTAGATGTTATTACCTTTATTCAACAAACTGCACTCTTTAAGGGGTTTGTCTTGGCCCATGATTTCAACCCAGAATGCCATCGGGTGCTCTGGGATATTGTCTATGTCTAATGGCAATAAAAAGACTCGGGCAATCACAGTCTCTCTGTGCAGGAAGTGTGGTGGTTTTGTGCAGCAGACAGTGACTGTGATTTTGTCAGTTGGCCCAACAGTTTGTACTTCTGCTGTAACGTGTATTTCATTTGGTCCATGAATACAATTGCCTATGACCAGCATGTCTCTCAGCCCCTCTGGGGGTCCATATTTTCCAATGGGAATAAGATGGAAAGCAGATGGATCAAATTGTATGGAGAGAGCACTCAGCAGCTGGCATTGGGTGCTGACCTGATCTTGCTGGAAAGCCTTGGTGACTCTGGTCTGCTGTTTGGAATATGGAGAGTTCTGTGGGACTTTCCTACATACTGGACCTCTGGAATAGTGGGGAGGGTAGAGTGAAACAGCTTTCCATTTGCTGTCTTTGGCTGGCTCTGCACTGCGCTCCGTTGGAAGTTTTTTGGCTGATAATGGTGCTGGTGGTGGTGAGGCTGCTGGTGACAATGAAACTGAGAACGGCTGTTAGAGTGTCTGTTGCAATCCATACAATGTGGTCAATGGCACCTCTCTTGTGGCTGCTGGTCCTTAGGTATTTTGTATTCTGGAGACTCCTTCATAAAATGGCCCAGTTCCCCACAATTAAAACATTTTGCAGTGTCTTTGGACGTTAAAAAGGCCTCTGCAACTCCCTTAGAGACTGCCCTTGCCACAGTGTGTTTAGTGGAAGTCAATTTGGTGCCGGCCTCAAGCATCTGGTCGATTGTAGGTTCTTGGTCGAAGGGGAGAGCTCTTAATATTGTTTTGCAGTCAGCATTCACCTTTGCCAAGGCCATTTTATTTAGCACTTCCTTCCTGGCCTCTGGGCTTTCTATTTGTCTCTCAAGTGCAACTTTAAGTCTGTCTACAAATTTTATGAAAGTTTCACCTGCCCCCTGTTGGATGTCAGTGAAACTCTGTGTAGGTCTGGGGTTGTCGGGAGTGGGGAGCTGGGATGTCTTTGCAGCAGTGGCAATGTCACTGAGTGCAGCTTCTTGTAAATCCTTTGCTTGGTCTGGTGGCTTCTGGAAGGCACCTTCTCCCACCATTTTTTTCAAGGGTTAAATTTGGTTTGTTGGCATCTTTTGAATGTGTGTCCACCAGTGATTTGAGATGCCTTTTTCACTGCCTCTCCCACAGCATGTACTCAGCCAGGGAGAGGAGGCAGTTCATGATATTTTTAATATCATGAGGGACCAAGAGGGGCAGATATCAAGAGGGACCAAGATATGGGCAGAGAAAGTAGCTTTCAGCAAGTTTTTTAAGAAATGCAACCCCCAGCCATATTCCTTATCCACTTTGCAGAGCTCCTTCAATTCCTCATAGGGGATTGGCTCCCAGGAATTGATTGTAGTCACCCTTCTGCTGCGTTTCCATATAATTGACAAGGCCAAGATCTTTTTGGTGAGCTCTGAGCCCTCCCAGGTTGTTTCCCTCTGCAGCTTGGCCCAGCGATCCTCAGACTCAGGACCGGAATCCAAGTCTGGGGATCCCTACTCTCATGCTCCGAGGAGGATGGAGGGCACTTGGTGACTGCATGGAGCCTCTTGGGGCAGCCAGAATCTGCCTGGTTGTGGGCGGCTGTGGAAGCCACTGTGGCCTCCTTCTGGTCACTGTCATCACCACTTCTGGCTCCAGTGTTGTGGGAATGGGAAGGGGAGGGACCATCAGGAGAGGAGTCAAGAGAGGAGGGGGTAGGGATGGGGTGTGCAGTGGGGAGGGGATTCCCAATAGAGAGGGAAAGTCCCAACATGGACACACTTCCCAACACAGAAGGGAGGGGCAGGGCACGATGACAGGAATAGAGAAAGTGGGACGAAGGTCAGAGGTGTCATTTTTGGCAGGACAGGGAGGTGACAAAATGGCTGTTGCATTTGTGGGGTCAGCACCATTTTGTGGAGAAAGGGCAGGAAGACTTGGAGATGGAGAAGACAAGATGGTGGGGCTGGCCACATTGCCAGCACCACCTTGGAGAACAACAGGGGCTGGTAGAACTGGGTATGTGGACATTGGTAAGAGGGTTAGAGGAGAGCCCAAGGCAGCATGGCCAGTGCTGCCCTGGAGAGGGGACAGAGCACACTGGGAGATGTCGGGGAGATGGCAGCAACCCTGCCCCTGCTGGTGGTATCCATCTCCCAATCCTCCCTGAGGGAGGGAAGAGGGTTTAGGAATGTGAGGGGAGGAACGTGGAGAAGAGATTTTAAACTGGGGTCCTGAACGTTTCCCAACATTTTCTACAGACGTAACAATAAGACCAAATAAAGGAAAAAATTTTCCCACTGAAAGATCCCCTTTAACTTGAAGAACGTAGAACCTTTTCCCTATATGGTCCCAGAACTCATTAGAATGAATTCCCTCATAACGTCAGGAAAATACTTAAACAACCAATGAAGAAAAGATTTTAAATCTCCCTTTGAAAAATGAAAATTTTTCCCAACAAGGGTTCCTTTTACTTGGGTATAAACTTCCCTCTGTGGGTGGGTCAGTTTGGCTCCCATCCCCACACTTCCTCCCAACATCCAAGAGGAGAAGAAGGCAAAGGAAAGACAAAAAAGGGTGACCCCCAAACATATTACTCCAAAGACAGTGGGTCAACAAAAGCTCTTGAGTTGGTCCATCAGCTTCAACCGATCTTCTTGCCTCAAGAAGGTTGCCGGTCGCCTGTGGGATTCCCCCCAATAAAACTTAGGAGTCTCCTCTGGGAACTGGCTGCTCCAAACATGGCTTAATTCCAGTAGCAAAGAAGCCACTGAAGACACCTCCAGGAATGCTCCCAAGAGGTCCCTGTTGGGGCTGCCAGCTGTCACTAGCCGCCAGCCCGTTGGTGCTGGAGCGAGAGGAAGCGGAGCTGTGACCTTCCAGAAGTGTCCCCAGTAATGAAGCCGCTCGCTGGCGCAGGCACACACACACACAGAGTCACTGCAGCACACACTGCTCTGGTGGAATCACCAGCGACAAAGAAATGGGAAGGGTCTTTGTATGGAGGTCAGAGGAGCAGGTTTATTCCAGCCACGCACAAAGGGCTCCAGGGACAAAGACTCTTCTGGAACAGTGGAGGGTGCGGGTTTAAATACAGGGGACAAGGGGGGGCGGAGCAGAGCATCAGGGCCAATGGGCTGAGGGCTCAGGGCGGTGCAGAGGGGAGACGAGGGGTGGCAGCCAATAGGGTAACGGGGGTGGGGCACTGAGGCAATGGGGGGCCAATGGATAAGCAGGGAAGGGAGAACATTCAAGGACATATAAATATAAGGAAAAAGGGAGGGAGAGGCCAACAGTCCAGCCAGGGAGGTAGAACTGGGTACATTTGCATACACAACAAAGCCTCCTGGGAGAGGCTCTGCTCAGTTGCCCTGAACAGGGGACATTTCTCCAGCTTGGGGTCTGTCTGTCTGTCCAAAGGACTATAATGGCCTTTGTTCTGTAGGCCCACCGGCCTCCATAGATGCTCAGTAGAAAAAGGGGTTGGAAGCTTTGCTTGTGAAATTTGTGGGACATGCAAACCAGAATATCACAGTCCTCATGACTGACCACCTGGCCATAGAAGGAACCCACCCAGACCCTGTTGGGCAAAGCCACATTCCTAGTGAGGCCCTTGAGGGTATTACTGAAGCTGTGCATAGCACATTTTTAAAGGTTCCCAATGCTGTGACTTCCCCAAAAGTATTTACTTACGTAAAGCAAGGACTGGCTGAGCCTTATATGTACTTCAAGGGCTGCTTGAAACAAGCTCTTAAAAGACAAATCGAGGATGACAGAGAGGTGTTGCTTTCAATTTTAGCTGTTGAAAACGCTAATGAGAATTGTAAAAAACTTCAGAAGTCCTTGTCTAAGGAGGAAATCACACTGCTGGAAATGACAGAGGCTGTAACCACCTGTGCACCTTCAGCATAGGGCAGCAGTTACTTAGGAAGCTGTGGGGCTGGTATAGCAAATGCCCTTGTGTGGAAGGGGCTGAGAGCAGGCCTGTTAGCTAAAGGAGTGAGAAGAAAGGTAAGAAGCAAGAAGTTGATAAGGAGCTTTCTCCAAGGCTGTAACTAAGGAGACCAGGAGAAGTGAGGAATTGAAGAAAGATGAGATCTTTGCAGCTGGACAAAATATTTTTTAGAAAGTCAGTTGAAGTCACTGTAACTTTTCCCCAATGATGTTGTGTTGATTTATTGTGTCCAATAGTTCGGGTAGAAGAACTATAAACAATTAGAAAGTGTATTAAAGGTCAGTCATGTTCGCTAATAAAGAGCTGCCATCTGAGACTGCTTGTAGTCTCTGCTTTGTGTCATGACCATTTTGACAGTGAGATCTGGTGACCCCGACGTGATCCAACACCCTTAAGAACATCCTTGGTCTGCACCCATGCGGGGTCCCAGCGACTGGCAGCCGTGACTCACTGGGACATAGTGGGGGAGGCGGCGTTGGGGCAGCTGAGAGTGGCAGGTGGAAGCCACAGGGAAGTCCAGACCCGATTTTCCCCTATAAAGACACCTGGAAGTAGGTGAGCCACCAACTAGTAATAATGGGACATGATTTATCTAATGAGGAAGAGACTGTTTTGGCTACATGGAAAGTTTTGTTAAGAAATAAGGGAATTAATACTTCAGACTATGTCCTTCGTAGTATATTGCTGTGGGCTAAATCACAGGATTTTGGCACTGATCCTGACACCGCATTTAGTGTTAAAGCATGGGAAAAAAGTCGGGGACAGACTGTGGGAAGTCATGTGAGCGGGAGATAAAACTGTTGTTGATCTAGCTGTTACCTGGGGATCGCTTTTTGAGGCATTAAAGGAATGGAAAACAGAGTGAGAACAAGCAGGGCGAGACACAGACAAAGAATCGGGGTTGGTAACTGAAACTGATGAGGGGGATGAGGCAGAGGGGGCCTCTGATGGGGAACTTGGTGAATCTATCCTTGAAGAAGGTGCAGGTGCCATGCAAGTTACCAGGCAGGATACCAAAGCTTCTGGGAAAGCTGCCAGATCTTCTGGGCTGGATGCTGAAGTTTCTGGTAAAGCTGCCAAAACTTCTGGGAAAGCTGCCAAGGCTTCTAGGAAAGCTGCCAGAGTTTCTGGTCTGGATGCTGAAGCTTCTGGGAAAGCTGCCAAAACTTCTGGGCAACCTGCCATAATATCTCCTTATCAGACCCCTAAACCTCTTTATCTCACACCTGTGCAGCAGCTCGCGATGGTGCCTGTACACACTACAGCGCTGCACCAGGGAGCTGAAATGTCTTTAGCAGAGAGAGAAACCCAGCCGTCTGCCCCACGGCTTCCCTCCGCTCCAGCCCAGCCATCTGGCCCCTCGCTCCCCTCTGAGCTGCATGAACAACCCGCAAGGTCGAATCCTCCGTTACCTGACAGTGACAGCAACAGCGAATCCAGTGATGAGTCACCCGCAGTAACACCTGAGTTGGGGCAAGGAACTGTTGACAGTTCACCTTCTAAGAGCTTTAACCCTACTGCCCCATGGACTCTGCTTCCATGTCAAGTATCTGGGCTTCCTTGACAGCCTCAGGAGTTTTGGGATTTTTTTTTAGGTGGAAAGCAACTGAAGAAAAGAATTGGGACATGATAGAAAGATTCGGTGCTCCAAGAGTACCTCAGCAGGACAGTGCCAATGCAAATGTTGCTTGTGATAACCCTATGGCTTTTCCAGGTTTTAAAGCAGTTCCTGGAACAGGGCAGGATGACAGTCATCACCTCTTTGCCTGGAAGGTTGGGCAAGATCTCCAGTCGAAAGTGGCTCAGGATAATATTAATTCCTCAGAGGTAATGAAATTAATGTGTAATTAATGCAGATCTGCTTGCACCTTATGACATCACACATCTTGCTACAATTTTATTCCAGCCAGTACAATTCAGTGTACTTCAAGACACCTGGAAGTGAGTGGCTGAGCGCACAGCTCTGACAAATATGCAGCTGCCTCAACACGACCCTCGTCGTGCTGTGGGTGTTGACGCCCTACTGGGCACTGGGCCTTTTGCCAATCCAGACTGACAGGCAAGGTGGGATCCTTCAATTTTGGCGCAAGCTCAGCAAATTGGCATGAGAGCTTTAATTCACACAATGGACATGGCAGCTCCAAAATAGAGATATGTTACTATACAAGAAGGGGTGAGAGAACCATTTTTTGCAATTTGTGGAAGAGCTTGCTGCAGCTATTGAAAAACAGGTAGGTGATGAATCTTTGTGACACATATTGTGTATACATTTGGCTAAAGAAAATGCAAACTCAGACTGCAGAAAGATTATTGACACTTTACCCGGGGAACCCACATTGCCTGAAATGATTACTGCTTGCTTGAAAGTTGGTTCAGTAGAGCATAAAATGGCAGCTCTTGCTGCAGTGCTAAGACCTTCATTGAAATGCTGTAATTGTGGACAACAAGGGCACGTAAGGCCACAGTGTACTGTCCGGAAAACCACATTTAGACCAAGTGCAAGCAGCAATGTTGTGTGCAATTGTTGTGCTAAAGCTGGGCACTATGCTAAACAATGCAGGAGTAGGTATCATGCAAATGGTCAGCCATTGCCGGGAAACCCAAAGAAGAGCGCGAAGGGGCGCGTGGGAAAACAAATACCCCAACAACCACCACAACAGCAAATGCGGGCCTTCCCAGCATTGCAAAGCTACCCATTTGTGAACAATACTCAGGGGCAACAAGCGGGTCCGCAGGGATTGATACACCCACCGCCGACACAGTAACCATTCTGACAAAAGAAATGTGCAAAGTGCCCCTCAATGCCCATGGCCCAATAGGACGGGGATTGAGTGCGTTTTTGATAGGGAGATCAAGTACGACACTTAGAGGTATTCATGTGCATCTAGGACTTATTGATGCTGATTATTTAGGACAGATTCATGCCATGGTATCTGTTGATGACTGTCCTGTCACTATTCAGAAAGGAACTTGCATTGCTCAACTTGTACCTATTGTGAGTTCTGTTCCAAATACAGTGGAACGAAGTCGTGGCACAGGAAGTTTTGGATCAACAGGGGTACCTCAAGTGTGCTGGACTGAGTAACGGAGAACCACCTGGAAAAGACATGCACCCTCACTGCCAGTGGATGTTATCCAGGAACTGTATCAGTAACAGGTTTGATTGACACTGGAGCAGATGTCACAATACTCTCGTGATTTTCCTGGCCTCAATCGTGGCCTCTCACTCGTGCAAGTTTTGGGCTTCTGGTTTTGGGTGGTGCTACAACAGGTGGCCTGTCAGCTATTGTAATTAATGTGAAACATCCTGATGGCCAACAAGCTAACATCAGACCCTATGTTGCTGATGCTCCTCAAAGTTTGTGGGGACGAGATTATTTATCTCAATGGGGTGTCAAAATACGGATTTTTAATGGGGGCCACTGTGATGCAGGGCAATGAATGTCCAGCTGTAGCCTTGGTATGGTAGACAGATAAACCTCTCTGGGATGACCAGTGGCCCCTTACTGCTGAAAAGCTTACTGCCCTGCAAGAATTAGTCACAGAACAATTGCAAGCAGAACATATTGAAGAATCATTCAGCCCCTGGAATACCCCTGTTTTTGTAATAAAAAAGAAATCGGGAAAATTGAGACTTTGACATGATTTACAGCAGATAAATGCTGTAATGGCAACAATTGGAGCTTTACAACCAGGCCTTCCTACACCTACAATGATTCCACAGGAATGTCAAAGAGTTGTCATTGGTTTGAAAGATTGTTTCTTCACTATTCCATTGGCTGAGCAAGACTAAGAAAAATTTGCTTTTACTGTGCCTTCCATAAATCATGCTGAACCCAATAAAAGATATCAATGGAGGGTACTTCCCCAAGACGTGACAAATTCAACAACTATTTGTCAATGGTTTGTGGCACAGGCCTTGTCAAAAGTGCATGAGCAATTTAATAACTGCTACAGTTATCACTACATAGATGATATCTCATTGGCATCTGATAACAAACAACAGTTACCAGATCTTAAACAATGTGCTGTGACAAATTTGAAAGCTTTTGGTCTGATCATTGCCCCAGAGAAAGTGCAGGAACACATGCCTTGGAAATACCTAGGAATGTTGGTCACCAACACTCAAGGTATACCTCAACCTGTGAAGTTAGACGTGGATGTTAAAACTGCTGCTGATGTACAGAAATTGGTTGGCTTGATAGGTTGGATTGGATCATATTTAGGCATAACTAATCATCAGATGCAGCCATTGTTTGATTTGCTGTCAGGCATCACTTCCTCTACTGATGGGAGGGAATTGACCCCAGCGGCAAAAAAGGCCCTAGAAGAAATTGAATTGGCCCTAGCACACAAATTTGTTAACAGAATGGATACCTCTGTTGGTGTTCAATTGTTTATTTTGAAAGACCATGAAACACCATCTGGGATACTGTGTCAATGGAACGCTAATTGGGAAGATCAACTGCATCTTCTGGAATGGATATTTTGATCTTTGAGATCTTGGAAAACAGCTCCAGGACTTTGTGAGCTTTTTGCAGATATTATCATCAAAGGCTGCAGGCGTTGTCATGAGATTTTGGGACACGACCCTGTGTCTGTTGTGATACCTGTAAAACAATGGTATTTTGAATGGTGCTTTCAAAATAATCATGAATTGCAATCTGCCTTATCTTGTTTTACAGGCCAAATCTCATACCATTTACCTTCTCATCCTGTTCTAAAACTGGCCAAAGAAATTCCTTTTGAAGGGAAACAAATTTGTTCTCCTGTTCCAGTGGAAGGCATAACAGTTTTTACAGATGGATCTGGGAAAACAGTAAAAGCAGCAGTGGCTTGGAGAAAGGAGGATCACTGGGAATGTGAGACAATGATTCAGCAACGATCTCGTCAATTGGTTAAACTATGTGCTGTTCTTTTGGCTTTTACTTTATTTCCTGATTCTGTGACTATAGTTACTGGTTCCATTTATGTTGCCAATTTGGTTAAGCATTTAGATCAAGCAGTGTTGTACAATATTCAAGAGAAACCATCATTTATCATGTTAGTGAAGTTATGGACAGTTATCAGTGCTCGAAAACATCCTTACTTCATCATGGACATTTGCAGCCATACATCATTATCTGGATTTTTGTTGAAGGCAATGCCTATGTAGATTCTTTAGTAGCTGCAGCTGCAATCAAAACTGTACCTAATGTGTTGCAGCAGGCAAATTTATCTCATCAATTTTTTCATCAGAGTGCTCAAGTTTTACAGCAGCAATTCAAATTGTCTCCTGGTGAAGCAAAATCAATTCTTTCTTCTTGTCCTGACTGTCACATGACTCATGTCACTCAGTATTATGGTATCAATCCTAGAGGTCTTTCTGCGTTGGAAGAATGGCAAACTGATGTTACTAAAATGCCAGAATTTGGTCACTTTAAGTATATTCATGTCACAGTTGATACCTTTTCTCATGCAATGGTTGCTTCAGCATTCACAGGAGAAAAAACTCATGATGCTATTTGTCATTTTTATCATGCCTTTTCTATTCTAGGTGTTCCGTGTCACGTAAAAACAGATAACGGCCCAGCATGTGCTTCGCAGAAAATGCAAGCATTCTTTCGTGCTTGGGGCATTGAGCATTCAACAGGGATTCCACATGTCCCCACAGGCCAAGCAATCATTGAAAGGGCTCATGGACTTCTTAAACGTCAGGTTCAAAAACAAAAAGGGGGAATGCAACAGGAGTCACCTCAAGTGAGATTAGATAAAGCTGTTTATGTGTTGAACTTTTTGTGTCCCATACCTGACTCACAGTTATCTCCAATCTTTTGCCATTTTCCCTCTTTGAATTCTAAGCAACCAGATTTCTGTAGAAATGTTAAGATATAGGTCAAGGATTTAATTACTGGTATGTGGTCTGGTCCAGTGGAACTAATAACCTGGGGGAGGGGTTATGCTTGTGTTTTGACAGATAATGGTCCTTGATGGGTTCCTGCTCCCTGTGTTAAACCTTATCTGGAGCTCGCAGGAAGGGACAGGATGGATGGTTCTGCAGCTGAAGCAGAACGTGCGGATGTCACTGGCTAGGGCCATATATCAGGACATGTATTTCATCAGTTTTAATGTGCAGTCATAGTAATTAAAAGGCGTGGTTTTGGTTTGCACTGACCAGGACAATGCAGGGTTTTGGAATTTTTGTTCTAGTGTTCCTGCATCTCCTTTTGAGAACTTGGAGTGGTTATAGTTTAAGGTTTGAGTATTAGACTGTTGGGGAATGGTTTTGCTTGTTATCTGACCAAGAGCTGGAAAAGTGCCGAACCCAGCTAATCTGAGTTTCTGCACCTGCACAACATCGTGTCCTTGAGCAGCAGCACAGTCCGATAACGAGTAGACAGAGAGACGTGGGAAAACGAAATGTGAGCCCAAAAGCCTGAAGGGTTGTTATTATAGTATAACCAATAGACTGCTCAGCTTTAGAATATGCATGAGCTTATTACTTGTTGTGTATATAGTCTGATGCTCGAACTAAATAAAGGGAAGCTTTCTGAAGACTCATATTGAGTGTGAAGTTTTCCCTGCCCAGACAAACTGCAACAAATGGTGCCTGGAACAGGGACAATGAAGAAGGTTAAATCTGTGAGCCACTGTCCGGAGCAGTATTTCGGTGTCAGTCCCTTTGCAGTCGGGAAGGCACAAACAGTGGGCCTCGTGCCTCAGGCTACAGGAGCCTGGAGAAAGGCAAAAAGACGGGCTGCGGTGCCCTGGCAATCTCAACAGGAGAGTCCATCTGACTGGATGCCGCTGACATCTTGGAAAGGCTGCAGCAGCGCTGACTATCAGGTTAGAAGGTAATGGAAAGACAAGCGGCATATAATATTTTTAAATCCTTTTTAGAAAAGCAGGGACTTATAGACTCTTGACTTGGGAAAAGAACTCCCGAGATTGCTGCATATAGACTCTCAAAAAAGTGCTTTGCAGCGCAGGCGCTGCGAGTACACGCCGTGCTGTGATGGCAGCAGCGGCTCGGTGCGCCGGCGGGGCTGTGCCGCCCTGGCAGCGTAGGCGCCGTGCCATAGAGACCGGCCGCGGCGGGCGGCTCCGGACGGCAGCGGCGGCAGAAGCAGCTGCGAGCGGCAGCGAGTGCGGGCAGAGCGCTCCCTGTGAGAGTCTGTCCGAAATACCCTTCATTTTTGCCTCACAATTGCCATGAAAGAGTGAAAAACCAGTGGGGAGGGAGAAGCCTTGTATTTCGTAAGGCTGTTCCTCACGCCGTGCTGAACATAAGAAAGGCGTCCTGGCCTCTTTGATTAATGGATCGAGATTTCGCTCTCTCCTTATCTTCCCACCTGGCTGCTCTGAGCTCTGGGACAGCCCCTCCTCCAAGAAGAAGATCCCCCCCCTCGCCTGCCTTCCACCATCGTGACAGACAAACAGAGGTGTGAGCCCCTTCATCGTGGATCCCAGACCAGAAACCCTGTGCAAGAAGACCCCCCTGACAATGCCTGCTAAAGACTGAGACTGAACCCCCCCCGCCTTGGGGGGTGTGTAATTGGGAGGGGGAAAAGCAAATGTGCCTGCGAGCACTGGGCCATGAAAACAATGGTTCTTGCCTGTTGCCTGGCTTGTACGCTGTGTACCCCCATCCTCTGTTCTCTCCCCCTCCCTGGAAACCATTTTTTCGGCTCCCCTTCCCCCAACGCCAAACCGTATAACTGCACCCCGATTCAGTGTGCATTCCGAAATCTCCCCGGACGTGGACTGGTGAGCTTCGACGGCTGGACCCTCGAAGGACTGAAGCAACATCGCGTTCGGTAGCTATAACCCGCTCCCTGCTTTCCCCCCTTTTCCTTACCTGTTCCTTCTTTTTTCCCCGGACCCCTCACCAACGCAACCCCACTGTGGCTGTTTCAATAAACCTATCCTTGTTTTATCACTGCAAATCCCCTGTGCCTCTTGTCGGTTACTTTGCACCTAAAAAATCTCCGCGTCATCCGTCAAACTAGGACGGATCGCGATGGGGAGGGGAGAGAGCCCTTCTGCTGCCAGAGATGCTGCGCTGAGACCGGTGCGCGCAGTGAGCTGAGCTTACGGGCATCTCCCGAAACAGCAAGCTCAGCGAGAGAGGGGGGGGGTCGCCCGCTCCGACACAGCGGCCGATGTGCGCGGCCGGAGAGCTCTCTCCCAGTGCCGGGGGGCGCGGGTAGCGCGCACTCAGAGCAGCGGCGGCGGCAGCAGCAGCTCCGACACAGCGGGGGCTGCGTGCAAGCAGAGCTCTCTCCCAGCAGCGGCGTCGGCAGCAGCAGCTCCGACACAGCGGGGGCTGCGCGCAGGCAGAGCTCTCTCCCAGCAGCGGCGGCGGGCGCGGGCGGAGCACACGCTCACAGCAGCGGCGGCAGCGGCAGCGATGGCGGGGAGGGAGCTCTCCCCGCGGGGGCACGATCTGCGCCTCCGGGGAGCTGCGTTGAGCTCAGCGCAGCTGTGTTAACCCACCGGATCAAAGCGACACAAGCACCCGCCCCGGGACCCGAGCGTTTTCCCAGTGCGAGTGCCTTCCCCCCCATCCGCCCCGCGGCCGGGAAAAGCCGCAGTTTAAAACCTGATAGCCTCAATAGATGTGACTCTCGTCCACAAAAGATCTTTACTGCAGTTAAGAAACCAGTGATGAGAAATAAACAACATTAAGGAGAATTACTATCAGAACACTCATCTAGATTAAAAAGACCTTTTGTGCCTCCCGACAGAGGTTGTAAAAGAGGAATTAGCAGGGTGAATGCGTTGGGCCAAATTTCGGCCGGTTTGGCTTAGTTTATTCATCATACTGCTTTAAAGTCACCTGTATTAGCATAGGCTTTGAACATCAACAGCCCAAATAGCTCAGTCAGTAGAACTTCAGACTCTGAAATTGTATTTTGAAAAATTTAAGAATGTTAAAGATGTGTTAAAATGATTATATAAGTATTCTTTGTACCACATTATCTTAGTATTTTTACTGATTAAGTGTTGAGGAAAGTCCTGCAAAAGTTCGATATTTTAGTACAAGTTATATGTGTATCATTGCTACTACAGGTCCAGTTTAAGTATTAAGCAAATAAACACACGCAGCTGTAAATAAAGCTGTCGATGTAGCAGATATAAGCAAACTGCTCAACTTGATAACAAATTATGTCCATAGACAAGTGAAAAAGATTTTGTTAGAACGTTCTAGAAGTTCAAATCCTCCAATAGTGTATAGATATATGGCTTTAGAGCTTAAAACATTAACTTTACAAGATATACAATCAGCCTACTTTATGCAAAGATTTCAAAAGCTTAAATGTTTAAGGTGTAATAAGTGTACCTTTTGTATCCTTTAGGTTTTACTTGAATGTAGTAAATGTAAAGAACAAAAATAGATTTATGCTAGACATTTATTGTATGATGTATGTGCAGAATGTTGTCATGAATATAAGAGAAGCTCTAATTAGAGAAGACAATTAGAAACATTTATAGGTGAGACCATTTCTGTTCAAAAAATATACCTATTGTTTGAGAATAGTGAACAAGCTTACCAGACTATCAACACTAACGAAATCTGCACACATGTTACTCTTTTAGCTTATTATAAAAATTTGCATGTGATAATTTTTAAGTGTGACAAAAATGTATTTGTGCTTTATCCTCATTCTGTACTTAGTATCAAGTGGCATACCAAAAATGAATATCAGCTCTGACGTCACCTACGAGTTAACTCTCAAAAAAATTCAAAACCCCATTAGTGGAAACATTTAACTTACTTTTATAAATTGTATTAGTACACCTGAGGTTTTGTTGAGCCTTGCAATAGCACAGAATCCTTTCTGTATTTGTTTTATAGTATATCCTATAGATAGTGACAGCCTTTATTCTGTTTATTGTCCTAGCTCAAATCCCTTATAAAATAAAGACCTTGCTAGTTAAAAATACTGCTTGCAATATAATAGTTATTAGAATTGCCTATTCTTGTATTACAAGGAGGGTAACACAATTAACTGATAAAGCTAGTATTACAGTATTATGGCTTTGTTATCGTATTAGTTTTGCCTTGCTTTTGATTATGCTTGCAAAATATGGTGCAAAAGATGATATCTGCTGCATTTAATCAAACCTTACTTGCAACAAGAAAATGGGGGAAATGTTGAGGAATGGTTTTGCTTGTTAGCTGACTAAGGGCTGGAAAAGTACGGAACCCAGCTAATCTGAGTTTCTGCACCTGCACAACATCGTGTCCTTGAGCAGCAGCACAGTCCGATAACGAGTAGACAGAGAGACGTGGGAAAACGAAATGTGAGCCCGAAAGCCTGAAGGGTTGTTATTATAGTATAACCAATAGACTGCTTAGCTTTAGAATATGCATGAGCTTATTACTTTTGTGTATAAAGTCTGGTGCTTGAACTGAATAAATGGAAGCTTTCTGAACACTCATATTGAGTGTGGAGTTTTCCCTGCCCGGACAAGTGGCTAAACTGCAACACATATTCATAATGATTATACATCTTCAAACATTTCTTTGAACTCGTTTACATGTTCCAGGAATTCTTTAGGTTGCTTTGACCCCCAACTGGCCTTTTGAGAGTCCATGCAGGAATCGTGGGTTGCTGTTTTGAGGGTTGTGTGTCACTCCCTCCCAAGGGCCCCTGTTCTGTGGGTTCAGCAGGTGACAGTTATTGACAGTGGAAGGGTCAGGGGCAGGGCTCCTCATCACATCCCTTCCTTCAAGGTTATCTGACCATGCAGACGGTTTTAGCTATTTCCACAAGTACTTTAAATGAACATTAGCTATTTCACAAATATCTCTGAGTTATTATTGTCAGTAACATACAAAATTAAAAGCATTAGTTATTATTTCACAACTACAGCTACTTCTGCAAAAGTTACCATTATAATGCACAACACCTGGCATCCACTTTAATATTTTGCAAAAGCCAAAACTTGAATGTATGTTTTTCACACTGGTCCACAAACTAAAATATCATCCATAAATGATGTTCTGAGGATATGAGCTACAAAGGGGCCAAGGCATTGGCCACAAAAGCTGACAAATTATACTACAGCAAAAGCAGTTAAAAGTGATTACAAACTGTACTGCATCAAAATCATTGTGATTAAGAATATTTTGCAGAAGTCAATACCTAATAGCAAAGCCAACACTACCTAGTTATTTATCACAAAGCCAGGGCAGGTTTTTCCCTTGCATGGAGCACTTGGGCCTTCCCCAGGCCCCTCCTGCCCTCGTGCAGAGCCGGTGGCATTTTCCAGCACCCACAGTTTGTAGCCCAGAGCCGGGTGCAGCCGAGAAGGCTCCAAGCGCCTCCTTCCAGGCTGACTCTGCAGGTGCCGAGGCTGCTCTGGGCTCTGCCAGGGCTCTGCTGGGGCTCAGCTCTGGGCCAGGCTGGGCCCGCTCTCCCCTCCCATTGCTCCGGGCAGCTGAGGCACAGCGGGACAAGGAAGGGACACGTCAAGGCAGGTGAGGTTTAAGAGAGTTTTTATTCAAAGAACTGCCATAACAAACAGGCTGTCATAAGAACCATAACAAACAGGCTGTCCTAACTACCACGACCAACTAGAAGTGCTAACTGCTATAACCAACTCGCAGTGCTAACTACCATAACTAAATAGTTGTCCTAAATACTCTAAATAGAAGATGTCCTCAGGTGCTTCATCTCCTCCGCTGCTCCCTCCGTTGCTTCGCTGCAGTGATCAGAGGGGTCAGGCTGGAGAGAGGCTTGGCTGATGATAAAAATGGGTGCTGTCCAAAGGATAAAAAAGAAAGAAATGAATTGTTACTTTCCAGAGTCAAGTTGCTCACAGGCTCTGTTGCAACAGGAAAAAGGGAAATGTTTTGAAAATCGAGGGAAGCAGGCTCAGATTAGATCTAAGGAAGAATTTTTTAAGCAGGAGAGTGGGGAAACACTGACAGAAGGTGCCCAGAGATGTGGGAGGTGCCTCCTCCCTGGAAACATCCAAGCTCAGGTCAGGCAGGGCTCTGAGCCCCCTGCCCTGCTTGAAGCTGTCCCTGCTGGCTGTGGGGCACCAGGTGCAGATGAGCTGGAAAGGAGCCTGCCAAGGCACAGCAGGCGAG